>CM061921.1:118129485-118284587 GCA_031002005.1 Vandiemenella viatica
TACGGAGTCCGCAATTGAAGGAGAGCAAACAGAGAGATCAATGGCAGAGGACGAACCAGAAGCAGTAGTGAAATGCGTCATCTTACCGGTATTTAGGATGCACCATTCCTCCTGCTCCAATAATCTACAAACCTATCGACCTCTGGGGCAATTGGTGGTCGAACCCCACAACGCATTGTGCACGTTAAAGTCTCCCAATAGGAGAAAAGGCCGAGAGAGTTGCCGAGTGATGTCAGCCAGCTGACCGCAATCAACTGGTGATCCCAGCGGTAGATATATTGAGCATACAGTCAGTTGCACACAACGCATTGTGCGCGTTAAAGTCTCCCAATAAGAGAAAAGGCCGAGAGAGTTGCCGAGTGATGTCAGCCAGCTGACCGCAATCAACTGGTGATCCCGGCGGTAGATATATTGAGCATACAGTCAGTTGCACCGGTCCATGTAATTTAACTGCTACTGCTTGTAAGGGAGAGGTAAGAGCTACAGGTTCGGAGTGGACAGTGTTCCGTACAAACACCGCCACTCCCCTCTTCGCTCGATCACCCTCGGTATCGTCCTTTCGGTAAACGTCAAAACCTCTTAGCACAGGTTGACGTGTTGGTCTGAAGTGTGTCTCTTGGAGACAGAGACACAATGGATCAGACCGTGCTAAGAGTAACTCCTCTTTGTGAGCCATAAAACCATTAATGTTCCATTGGAATATGGGAACTATCCTACCTGTTTAGCTTTACCCACCCCAGATCGGGTGGGTCTTCGGTCGCTGTCTACTGAGGAACGGGACCAGTCTCGTCCACCAGCATCTCCGTTTCTTCCTTCCCCCCAAGTGGAGACAGACATCTCTGACCCGGAGACAGACATCTCTGACCCAGAGGACTCCTTAAATTCCTCCCCATTCTTTTTCTTCCTCTGCCTCTTCCCCTCCCTATTGCTGGGCAGTCTGGAGGAGACGAAGAGGGGGACTTAACAAACTGGGTCGGGTCTGTCTGTCTGAACTTCCGACCCCGGATCTTCTGGTCCCCTCCACTGGCGCTGGTAGCAGATGGTATCGCTACCGCTATAACAGCGCGTGGAGGTACAGGAGGTGGTGTTATCTTGACTGCTACTGTTGGTGCTGCTGGTGTGGTGGAGGTGTCAGACGTGCTGCTACCGACATCCGCAGTCTTAGGCGTTAGGACCATAGCGGATTTAGCACCGTGTTTTATGGTTTTTGTGGTAGACTTAATTTTGGTCCCACAAGTAAAACCAGTTTAAAAAGGAGCGCTAATACAACAGGGGTGCGCAGGTGCCCCTGAGGTTGCACGTTAGCGAGTGATATGCCTCTCACCCATACAACTCCTCAGCACGTGTCCGACCTTGAGGTTAAGGTTTTTTTTTAGAGAGGTTTGTACCGTCCTCGCGATCCGGGCGATGAAGCCAAGATCCCCGTTCTCCTAGGCACACAACGTTCCACCGCCATGCCCTATGGTGGTCGTTGAAGCATGATAGGAGTTTACGGTGTGGGAAACTTGCGGCGCTCATAAGTTTCCAGTTCGGGCACCGCAGGTTCCATCATAAACACCTTATGAATAACGGCTTATTGAGTTTCTGTTTTGAGACATTTTTGTGACAGTTCTGGTTTTTTTTTTCATTAAGTATCAAGATTTCAGGACATACACTGTTTGGAAGATCTCTCGGACATGCGGCTGGATGAATTGATCGTTGTTCAACAAATTTTCAACAGCGAAACATGCCGTCATCTTCAAGTTACATCTACTGACCGGCATGAGTAGCACAGTCCGGGACGTGACTGCAGTGCCGGATCCGCCAGGGGGGTATTTGTACACTTCGATCCGTACCTTCCACTCCCATCGCGGTGCTCCAATAGTGGTGGTGGGGGTGGTATACTCCAACACGTCGAGCAGTGATCTTTAGTCCAAGTGCCACCCTTGTTGTGCACAGTACCTTGGCTCTGTTGTTTGTGGAGCTGCTCAGTGCTGGGTTCCAAGCTTGGCTTAGTCGGAAACTTTGTTGATGAGGTTATTCCATAGCTGGTCAGCAGATGTAACCTAAAGATGATGGCACCTTATGCTGTTAAAAATTTCTTGAACAACGATCTACTGATCCGGCCGCATGCCCGAGAAATTTTCAAGCAGCAGATTCGCCGGAAAAACCTACGATTACAAAGGATATGCACTGCTAAGGTCTTAAGTCAGCTATCTTTCAGGGCAAACAGTATATGCTGGGTCAATACCGCTTGTTGGCAGCTGATATGAGGCAGTAGAAATTGAATAGGTCTTTCTGAAGGAACCGTCCAAATCAAACAGAGATATTTCAGAAGTCACAGAACATCTGTATTTTCACGATGAAATCGGTGAAATAAACATCAATTTTAACTGCCAAACAGTATGTGAAGTTGAAATTGATCAGGTAAAAAAAAAAAAAAAAAAAAAAAAAATGATAGGTAATTTTATCAAATGCAACCAAAATATACTGGACCAAGCAAATGTGAAAATATTTATTTTCTTTATCTTGTGCCATCACCCCTCACAATGTGAGGTCATTACAGGTTGAAAAGGACAGGGGGGAGGGGTGCAGAAGGAACAGGAAGAAATTTGGCCATGGCATTTTGAAGGAAATATCCCAGCGTTTACATGGAGTGATTTCAGGAAACAGTGGAAAACTGAAATCTGAATGGTCGGATGGGGATTCGAACCTGCATCTTTCAGACTGCCAGGCCCTGAGCAATCACAATTTAAATACATCACAACTCGCACTGAATAAATCTTTTACAAGTGTATGGGCACAATGATTCTGCAGTAGTAAATCATATCACTTTCTTGTAAAATAAACACCTTTTCAGATAAGTGTGTTTGTGCTTATGGCATGAACATGTTTCAAACGCATACTATGAATATTTAAATATTATTTTATGTTAACACAAAATATTTTCCCATTACTGTTGGATTCTTTTCAAGGATTCTCACAGCATTAGCAAACAGGACTTTAGAGTTGATCAGTATCAGTACAGCTGGGAAGGAATTGAAGGAGCTATCCCAGTACTTGGCTGGGCTTGGAACTGAAGTGAGAGGCATCTTTACACCACTTCTGCCTCATCAACACAGCAATTTTGTAAGAATACCTCATCCTCAATAGATATCTAGGATGTGTCTACAAGTTCACAAGTATATACTTTGTTGACACTAGTATGCCAGCCTTAAGTGTCTAATATCTGCACAATATGTAACAGAACAGCCATGAGGAAAGATTGTTTTACTCTAGCAAATTCCTTGCTTTTCTCGCACACTATTTCTGAAATGTATACACTTGTTCAGCAAAATTGTATGAAGTATTTAACATTAATCTTCAATGTAAAAATGAATAGGAATTTTTAGGTTTTCTAATAGTAACCCAGCTTTAAGGAATTGGTTTACAATTGTCTGGGGCTTGACTCTCTCAGAAACCACAGCTTGCATCTGGCCTGCAGTCACCCACCTGCCACACAATTTGGTGGTCTTCACGTGCTGTTGTCCTGTATGGATCTGTGCCTGCTCTAGGAGTATTAGAGCCTTCTTTCATCAGGGCCCGCTCTAGGGGGGGGGGGGGGGCAAACCGGGCATTTGCCCGGGGCGCTAAAATTTAGGGGCGCCATTTCGACTGTAAGTGTGAGAAAAATATTAATGATATTAATGTGTTAAATACCCAATTAATAAAAAAATCCACATACAGATTTTTTCGTTCGTTAAAAACTTACAGTTCTTAGCTATTTGGGTGCGCCCCTAGAGACTTCGAAGAGACGGGGCGCGGTCCTCACAGGAGCGCGCCGTTGTCCTGCCGCCTCGGTGTGAATTGTGCCATAGGAGCAACTTCAAAATGCGCGGCGACCGCGCCACATCTCTTCTGTGTGAATTGGGCCTTAGCACGCGAGCAGAACGCTGTTTCGACTTTTGTTGTCTCAACTTGCTTATTATTGCTAATTATTAAAGTGGTTTCACTACACAACAGCATTAGTCTTACTATTACGTTATTAGTGATAAGTGGAAGTTCATAAAATCTACAACAGGATTTTATAATTTCAAAAGGTAAGTACATCTATGATTAAACTGTTATTTAGTTGGATATACAACATAAGCGCACAACGACATAATTGCACAATGACAAAAGCGCACAACGACAAAAGCGCACAACAGATGCGCGGTAAGGGGGGGGGGCTGTTACACTTGACCTGTGTTTTTAGCAATTGCAGTTAGGCTCTAAAACACAGAATCAATAGTGCTTGACGGGAGATGCTGAGTATTTATTTTATTGAATTGATGAACCAAATCAATATGGATCTTAGTTATTGGAAATCGAAGTGGAATATTTTGCATAATAATTTCTTCTCGTAATCCGAGCCCCACAATTTGTTGTAAAAAATAGATATAGGCATTGAAAGTGTTATGGTTGGGTTAAATTACATACGCTATATCTGAACGCTTGTGAAAATACTGTAGTTTAGTGGGTGTGGGACAGTACTTATAATCATTAATAAATAAATAATATTAACAGCTACTGATTACCGATTAGTTACTTCACACACCATTAGTATATTCAATTTCGAATGTTAACTGCTAATATATAATAACCCATGATGCTTATTATATATACGAATGCGGTTTCTAGATACTCTAATTGCTGCATTTGCCGTTTCAACAAAAATAAATTCATTAACAATTTTAGTGAATGTGAATAACTTTGTCAGTTGGTTTAATAAGTGGAAAATATTTTGTGTTGTGCATAAATATTTTTTATATCGACTGAGAATATGGTTTTGCTTATCTAGAACAAGGATAAATATTTACTTTTTATATTATTTTATAGTGTACATTGTTTGAGTTACGTGCGTGCCTCTTCCAAAATGTCTGAGGGTCAAAGAAAACTATCTGGTTACCAGTACAAAAAAAGAAGGTAATTATTTTTGAACCTTCGGCTTCGGCCGAAAAATGACCTTCGGTCGGACACTACTTAGAACACTAACAGGAAGTATATATGACATGCAAAAAATGAACTGTTATTTTGTTTTATATGTGGTATTTTTTATATAAATTGCAGCTTTACAACAATTATAAACAAAGTTTTTAATATTTATTTATTCGAATAAAATAAAACAGTAAAATAGTACCAAACCAGGTTCTGAGCAATACAATTTAGCAAAATTAAATGCAGTTATTTTTATTTAAGAATAATAAAAAGAAACTATAAAATTTAACAGTAATAGCCCAAATCAAATCAGAATAATTTGTCCCGTGGATTAAATTAATAAGTTTTGGAGTTTTAGCTTCGGTAAATCAAATACATGTTAGCTTATGTATAGTAATGTCATAGTTTTTAACAACAATAAAAATAAATTTCAACCTTCTTACATAGCATAAATTATTCTAGCTTTTAAAATATGATATTCTGCTGTCTAAATTAGTATCTCATATTAAATTTTCAGTTAAAACCGAATCAATACCAATATTTTTAAAGTAGTTTCACGTATACAGATTAATTAAAAATTTACTAATTATAACCAAAACAAAAAGTACATCGGCACTAATAAAATAAGATTTAATCGCTCCAAATGACCCGTTTTATTTGTTATTGTCAGTGCACAGTTTTGACGTAGAAATGACAAAATATCAGTCAAATATTTAATTTTAAACCGTGGATCGATTAGAGCGGCAATCAACAACTGTAAGGTTTTTCTTGCAAAAGCAGATCTCCTGTTAACAGACCCACACAAGCGGCTTTTGAGCAGTATTATATGATCAGCCTTCATCCTTCTGAGCAACTTTTGAGTTTAAGATGTCAATGATTGATATAATTAAAGATACTGTTGATGAATCGCTAGAAATATTAGTTGTTGCTTCCTAAATACACTTCAGCACAGTTATAAAATTGTTCATTTGTATCCATTCTTCTGCTGTTGGAATTTCTATTCCACCACGTTCTAACATATACAGATTTACTGCATTTTTCTGTTCTATTAATTATGATATCGAGTGGCTTGTTCACTCTGCTTACGTTTTACAACACTTTTTCACTATTTCTATTATAGCAATACCTTTAAAAATTACTTTGTGAATCATGAGCTGTAGTGTGTGAGCAACACAACCAATAAAAACGAATTTGGCCGAAGCTGAATGTACGGCCGAAGGTGCATTTTTTGGCCGAAGGTGCATTTTTTGGCCGAAGGTGGCCGAAGCCGAACCTTCGGTCGGACCCTAATAACTGCCTGCAACATTACTATCATGAACTCAAATACATGTACCAAGCTTAACAATAAAATTTGTTTAATAGTTTATGGATGTAAATATGGTTTAGGCTGAATGAACCGACACTTAATAATGTGATCAGTAAGAAAGTATTCTTATTTCCATAAGCAACAATATCCTTTTTGTGGTCATCGTTCCCAACTGCTGTCAAGCTATTTTAACTTTTGTTAATTTCTTTATTATGTCATTATAACTTAACCACTTAAAACAACTCTAAACAAATAAACAAAGTGTAGAAAACACTTGATGAATTCCCAATTAATTATTTTGGCAGTTTGCAACCTGCAGGCTAAGGCATACATCAACAGGGTTACCTTTGATAATCTCCCTCTTATTTTAGTCTCGTCAAATATAAATGTAATGTTTTTGTGGATTTTTCCACAGTTTCCATTTGTGTTTATGTACAAATATGGACATCTGGAATGTTCTCAGTATCACAGACACTTTCAAATCCTGAAATACACATTTGATTGACTATTGTGCAGCCGTGTGATCCTTCAACATGTACTGCCTATCACAAGCACACAAATTTCCTCCTTGGTATAGTTTACAAATACAGTTGAACATCTCTCACAGCTGTAGAACCATCTGGGCTGCCAGCCTTAGGGGCCATCACACATTAAAGGGGAAACTGCACAGAAACAGCTAGTAAAGTAACCTAAAATAATAAAACAATTAAATAGGGACCAGGTGAAACCAACATCATATATGTTATTTTAAAGTAAGTGAGGTCACAACAGATGGAATGGCAGAAATGTGAATGTGACTACTTGTGATAGGAAATTTGCATGAAAATTTATGGATGGCCCCCTCCTAGTAAAAATGGTATAAATTGTAAAATACCCATCCTTCTCATGCAAAAAAAAGATACAAAAGTAGAAAATAATTGAAATTACTTTCATGAAAACTAAATGCTGTGATTATTTGTTTAATACAGCATAATAAACATGTCTCTTTCCAATCAGCAGTTTCACACATTTTGTTCACGGTGTTCCATTTTTAATGTGAATGAATTTGAAAGAAGGCAGAAATATACCCTACAGAATCTAAGGATACGTAAAGAAGATGGGAGATTTATAACAGAACAGCAAAAAACAAGTTTCAAATGAAACCCTGCTACAACATTTAGTTAATCCTTTAGTCTCCACCATTTTGTGGAAAACGTATAGGGAAAAGTTATAGATACATTCTAATAAATGTTAGAATATTATGAAAACATCAGAACTGCTATAGCAGGTACAATCTTTACTTGCCTATTCTGAGCTATTTTCCGTAACGTATCTGGACAACGAATAAGTTTATCCAAGGTCTTTACGATTGATGCAAATGTAGGCCTGTGTGTTCTCTCCTTCTGCCAGCAGTCCAGCATCAGCTGGTAGATTGCTTCGGGGCAGTCCATTGGCGCTGGCAACCTATGAAACCACAAGCATCAAAATAAAAAAGAAATCTGTACAATCAACTTATAAAACGTCAACTAGTATTGAAAAGTTACCTGTATCCCTTCTCAATTGACTTGATGACATCCTGGTTACTCCAGTTCCAGTAAGGTCTTTCCCCATAGGACATAACTTCCCAGCAAACTATTCCAAAACTCCACACGTCAGATGCAGATGTAAATTTTCTGAAAGCTATTGCCTCCGGAGCCGTCCATCTCACGGGAATCTTGCCCCCCTAGAAATTAAGATCCACTAGCTCAAAATTGTGCTGACAATAAAACAACAACAGTATAATGAGTAGAATACCAAAAAGTAAACAGAAAATTGGCTTTTGTTCAGCAACACTTACTCTAGTCGTATAAGCTCCTTCTGTCGTACTTTCGATTTCACGGCTCAGGCCAAAGTCCGCTATCTTGCACACGAGTTCTGCATTAACAAGGACATTGCGTGCTGCTAGATCTCTGTGGACATAATTCATTTCTGAGAGATACTGCATGCCTGATGCTATTCCACGCAGCATTCCCACCAACTGTATCACTTGGAATTTGCCATCATTTGCCTGCATTGGAACCAAAGAAATACACATGTCAACAAATTTTAAAATGCTTTCTGTAATGTCAAAAGAAAGCAAACTTCACGAAAATGCTCTTTAAATCAATCATGCACAAAAAGTTGTGGAAAAGATTGTTAATAGGAATCTCCCACTGTCTCTCTCAAGACAGCAAACATAACTTCTGTTAAAAGCTAGAACAACTAACAAATAATTCTTTTTAGCACACGTCTGACAAGACCTCTTTCTAATAATTACATACACCAAACACATGTTGTGTGAGCTTTTGACCTCTTCTGAGATTTATAAAAGTATATTAAATAGAAAATTACACCAGACAATGCTTAAAAACATCAATATTTTTACCCTTACTTCATTTAAAAACATGAACATTAATACATGTTGTAACAGAACTATCCACATGCATGGTGGTGAAGCAATTAGATAGTATAATTGTGTTGATCAACTTCACAAAATTAACTATTAGTAATGTCTCTTAGTGGTATATGACATCATCATTCATAAAAACTATGTAAATGGTGTGAAAAACAATGGCAAGAATTAAAGACGAGTAGTCACCAGAATCATAAAAAGCAATTTGATAAATTAGTATCGGATACATTAAGATAATTGTGTTTTAGATGTTATGCCTTCAAATGTCTGATTTTACCATCTCTGGTATTTATAGTAACAACTTTTTCAAAAAAAGCCGCTATTCCAAATTGTCATACAACTACGAGGGTCGTCTCAAAAATAAGTTACACTTTTAAAAAAAATAATAATAACGCCCAGAATTTGTTTAAAAGGTTATATTTGTGAAACTACATATATTAGTTATTTTTCAACATAATCTCCTTGAATTTCAATACATTTTTGGTATCGTGGTAAAAGTTTTTTTAATCCAGCGTCATACCATTCTGCCGCCAAACTGGTTAGCCATGTCTGAACTTCTTCTTTGAGAGTTTCTTCGTTTGCGAAGCGTCTTCCCCCAAGGTGTTGTTTCAGCTGTGGAAACAGATGAAAGTCGCTTGGAGCGAGATCAGGGGAGTATGGTGGGTGTCCGAAAACATCCCATCGAAACTCTTCAAGCAGGTCTTGAGTTTGACGAGCAGAGTGTGGACGAGCGTTGTAGGAAAAAAAACACTGTTTTCATCAACTTTCCCCTCCTTTGGTTCTGGATCGCCCTCCTGAGTTTCTTTAACACCTCACAATAGCGTTCAGCTGTTATCATTGTCCCACGTGGCAGGTAGTTGATCAGCAATACCCCCTTCGAATCCCAGAAGACCGTCGCCATAACCTTCCCAGCTGATTCCACAACTTTCGCCTTTTTTGGAGTTTGCTCATCCTTCCCTTTCCACACCATGCTTTGTCTTTTGGTTTCAGGCATCCAGTGATGGATCCAAGTTTCATCCCCGGTCACAATTCGGTCGAATAGGCCATCTCCTTCATCCTCAAAAAACTGCAGAAATTGAAGAGCAGCATCAACTCTCTGATCTTTGTGGTGGTCTGAAAGGAGCCGTGGAACCCACCTTGCATACACTTTGGACAGATGCAGATCATCAGAAATGATTCTGTGAAGCGATGCACGGCTAATTTCAACATTAGGCGGGAGTTGTGAATGAATGTCGTCGAGCGTAAGGGGACGATTGGCGTCAACGACTCTTCGGACTTCTTCGACAATGTTCGGGGCCCGTGAAGTGGATGGGCGGCCGATTCGTTGTTCATCGTGTGTTGTTGTCCTGCCTTCAATAAATGATTGGCGCCAACGAGAAACCATTGGCCTCGACTTAACGTTTTCACCGTACACACTGCACAACTCACGGTGAATTTCAGTTGCATTTTTATTTTTTGCAGTTAAAAAACGAATCACACTGTGTACTTCGCAATCGGCGGTAGGAGTAAGTGGTAGCTCCATAGTGGCTTGATCGCAACTGACAAATGAGTCATGGCGGCCTCTTAGGAATTTTACAGTGCTGCCACCACACCCAGACGAAAGTTCCCTGCGAATCCCAGACATCTCCTGCCAACTGCGCGGATATAAAAAAATAGTGTAACTTACTTTTGAGACGACCCTCGTATATCTTCCATTTTTAAAACCAAACAAGTATGTTCCAGTCGTGTCCGGACAAAACCGCGAAGTGACAAAACCGCAAGGACAAAACCGCGCAGACAGAACCGCGAACGGACAAAACAGCGAAACGGACAAATCTATGAGTTATCCCCTCACTGTTTGATCTCTTATGCTCCAAAATATTATCCTAACGCAGTTTTTAAACGATTTGGGGATCGCAGCTAGGGTTACATTATTATGGAGTACGGTACTGTAATTTATTTTGTGTATATGTAATTTATAATCTACGAGTTATCCCCTCACTGTTTGATCTCTTATGCATCAAAATATTATCCTAATGCAGTTTTAAATGATTTGTGGATCGCAGCTAGGGTTACTTTATTATGGAGTACTGTAAATCATTTTGTGTATATGTAATTTATAATCTACAAGTTATCCCCTCACTCTTTGATCTCTTATGCACCAAAATATTATTCTGTCAAGCGTCATCACTTCGCATTTGACGATTTTGTTTTGGTTGAGGTTAATAAAGAATTAGACCCGACGCACGGTGGGAATGCAGCTTAATGGGGCTTCTGTATACCTGAGAAGAGTGACAATGGCCTTCACAATGGAGTGAGTGGGAAGACCCGCTTATCACCGGTAGGTTCAGCCTAACTGACCCTTCTCAAGTCGAGCGAACAATTTGCCTGGACGATCTTTTGTTGCCGTCGCAGGAGAAATCTCCGCATGCAAATGGAAAATTCGGCAGCCAAAGTCAAAACCCGGAGACGTTCGGGCATTTCCGAGGCAAGGCCGGTATGGCAGATCCAAGCATTCTGTGGTGGTCAGTTAACCAAAGAGATTGTGTATCTTCCTGAATAATGGCTCTCGTGTTTGTAAAAAATAACAAAGGGGGAAATCACCTCGTTTATAAAGGATATACATTTAGGCAAGAAAGGAAAGAAGTAAATCTCGACCGTCTTCCAAAATATTGGCGATGCACCAGTTATGACAGTACAAGATGCCCAGCAAGAGTTACACTGGAAAATCAATCAAACGTTGCAGAAACGAATGGATTACACAATCATTCTGCTAAACCAGTGAAAAGAAAAGCAAAAGAGGTTCGACTTGAAATGCTGAAAAAGGCTACAACCACATTAGAGGCACCTCAAACTGTTCTTGCATCATTATTTGCAGGGATGCCCGATGAAGTCTACCATCCACCGATTCACTTGCAAGAGAAATTAGAAGAGAAAGACAAAAATCTGGAGGAGTACCACCGAATCCATTATCAAGAACAGGACTTCAAATTCCTGAAGAATATACAAAAATAAACGGTGAAATTTTTCTTTTGCACGACAGTGGTCCAAGAGAGGATCGTATATTAATTTTTGGAACGAAAAAAAACCTTGAAACTCTGAAAGAATCAAATGCAATTTTTGTCGATGGGACGTTCTCTGTTTGTCCACTTATTTTCAGCCAGCTTTATACTATTCACGGATTTAAAGAAGATGCCTCACTACCATCGATTTTCGCTTTACTTCCAAACAAAAGGGAGGAGACATATAGAAGACTTATAAGAATTTTACAAGAAATAGAGCCGCAAATTGGATCGAATCTGCAAATGATAATGCTGGATTTCGAAAAAGCTGCAATGAACGCTTTCGCAGAAGCTTTTCCTGGAGTAAAACTTACTGGATGTTTCTTCCATTTTAAACAGTGCATTTGGCGAAAAATTCAGGAAATACCGGGATTTCAAGAAAAGTACAACGACAAAGAAGACATCACGTTTCAAACAAAGATAAAGAAACTTGCAGCAATTGCCTTTCTTCCTGTTTCAGAAGTCATCTCTGTTTATGAAGAACTCTGTGATAGGGAGTTTGCAGACGAGGAATTCTCTCCACTTTTGGATTACATTGATGATACATGGATTGGACGTATTCTTCAAGGAGAACCACGAGAACCACTATTTCCAATCGAAATTTGGAACCAAAACCAGAATGTTAAAAATTCTGTTAGAGAGAACCAACAACTCCGTCGAAGGTTGGCACAATGCTTTTCAGTTATTACTTGGATCAAGCCATCCTACAATTTGGAAACTCATAGAAGCTTTCAAGAAGCAGCAAAATCTGACAGAGGTTAAATTGGTGCAATATGGAAGGGGAGATAGAAAAATACAGAAAATGACATATGCGAGAGTCACCAAGTCGATTTTCAATTTAGTTAGTGAATATGATTGTAGCGATGCACAGAAATTTCTTTCTGGTATAGTTCATAATTTCGATTATTAGATAGTGTGCTTGTGTATTTTGTTACAATTTATATTAACTTATTAATGGTTTATTGATGTATATTTCGTATAATCCATCTATATCGTATTTTTATTTTCCATAATGTTCATGCTTTTGTGTAATTTTTTTAAATAAAAAAAATAATGGGGTGTTACGTAGATCACCTCCTCGTGGTGCACCCTGGGTAACGCTAAGAATCTACGAGCTCTTGTGGTTTTATGTATTCCTGGTTTTTCTGTATTCGCGGTTTTGTTCGTTCGCTGTTTTGTCCGTTCGCGGTTTTGCCCTAGAACCGTTCCAGTTTACCTTAGAGGGATTTTATAAATTTTGCCATTAATTAACCTCAGGAGTTAGTTAACTACTCCTTAAGTTTAGCTTCATTATAGATATTTCTTTTCCTTATGGCTTTGACGTCAAGATAATTAGAAGTGGAAAAGGACTGGGGGAAGGCAGCAAGGAACAGGATTAAATTTGAACATCGTCTTTTGGAGGAAAAAGAACCGAAAGCTAGAAGGCCGGACAGGAATTCAAACACGCATCCTTCTGAATCCGAGACCAGAAAGTTACTGCTCACTCACCATGATCAGTTTATAGATAAGAGCACAGCCAAGATGGCTCAGGAAAGAGTTTTTCAAAGCCTCTCATAATCTCAATTTTGTGACAGGCTCGAGCAATGAGTTCACATGATGAACAAGCTCAATCCCATGAAGCAAGTCTCTGTGCAGAATTCGAAATGCTTACATCTTGTGAGATGGAGATTGTGAATGATGAGCCTAATCATTATGACAACTGTCCAGCACAAGATTGAATGCCTTCTAGTGATGTTGCAAGTATGTCATGCGCTAAGAAAAGTAAATAACCAGAGCAGAGATGCAAGTGGAGCCAGTCTAGTTATGAAACATTTGGGATATCTGGACCAGAATCTGGGAACAAGCATCTTCGTAAGAGAGAGGCTGATCTTGTATTATTGTAGTGAGCATCTATGGAAAGTGGTTGCAGTATGCAACAAGTTAGTTTATAGTGAATGGAAACTTTCCTGCCATATTGATGAAACGAATTCTTCACATGAGATCAGCTGGATAGCATCATAAAATGACAATGCTTCGACAAACTGCTCATTTGTCTTCATCATGTCTATTACTTCAGATGATATGACCTGAAATAACAAACTAGACTGGCTTAGCAGCTGGCGAAAATCTAACTCCGTCTACCGATGATTGTCAGGACGCCCAATCAGTGCACGACAGAACTGGAATGCAATCTGCCAATTGAGGGTATCAATGTTGCAGACTGCGTATGGAGCCATACCCGGTCGCCCATCCAAGTACTCGCCACGCCCAACGTTGCTTAACTGGTAGCCGGATGTGCTGGCGAACTTAATCTATGGTGTCAATTTGCATTCATTACACCTTGTTGAGAAGATTTCTCATGTTCAAGATGTAGATCCCTAATAATTGGTCTCCAGGCTTCACTCAGGTAGAGTCCACTGTTCCTATTGATGTTATTATCGTTCAACTGTATTTCCAATGCTTCCCCAATTACTGAGTCCCAGAATGAAGAAACTCTGGCCAGCACCACCGTTTTATCAAACTCTATCTTATGCTCTTCATTGAAATCATGTTCAGCTATCTTGGAATTTTCTACTTGTACCAGTATTACGTGTCGTTTGTGCTTTCTTTGTGCAATATTTCCTGACGTGTTCCCAGCATATGGCAGAAAGGCAAGAGTTTTCGATGGTTCCTCTCACGTCGTAGAGACGACACAGTCTTTTTACCATCTGATAAAGGTAACTCTACTGTTCTTTCTGCAGTGAAATATGACAAAAAGGTGATGAGCCTCCTTAATGATGTGTCTTACATACCATTGAATACTGACCCGACCGTTAAAGTTGTGAAGAGGACAATGGCCGTCTTCAAAAAGGCCAAACTACTGGAGGAAGTGAATGAGAGAATTAGGCCCCATGCCGCAAGAACACCGAGACTTTACAGTTTACCCAAGATCCGTAAACAGGGTGTGCCTTTACGTCCCATCATCACTGCTATTGGGTCACCGACTTACCAGCTTGCTAAGTATCTGACGCGTCTTATTAGTCCCTTTGTGGGTCGTTGTTGCCACCATGCCAAGAACTCAGCTGAATTCGTGAAAACCATACAGTCTTTAACAGTTTCAGATTCTGACATCCTTGTCAGTTTTGACGTTGCGCGTCTCTTTACCTGTGTGTCGGTAAAGGACACTGGACTTGATTCGCAGTCATTTTGAGCCGAGTACTGCAGACCTCTTTGATCACGTACTTACCTCCACTTATTTCATGTATAGAGGGAAGTACTATGAACAATCTGATGGAGTGGCTATGGGATCTCCGCTCTCACCAGTAGTAGCTAATCTCTACATGGAGGATTTTGAAGATTCTTGAGAGTTCTACCCTCAAACACACCTGCTTCTACCGCTACGTTGATGACACTTTTGCAATGTGGCCACACGGTATGGAAGCGTTGGATGAATTTCTCAACCACCTTAATGGGATCCATCCCAACATACGGTTTACAAAAGAGGTTGAGAAGGATGGGTGCCTCCCGTTCCTGGACATCTTAATCAAGCGCAAACCTGATGGATCACTGGTACATAATGTGTACCGCAAATCCACCCATACTGAACGTTACTTGGGTGCAGCCAGCTACCATCACCCAGCACAACACAACTCCGTATTGACCACATTCGTACACAGAGTGAGAGCCATTTCCGATCGTGAGAGCCTGCCGATGGAGTTGAAATATCTAAGGACTGTTTCTGAACAAAATGGCTACTATCTGTGACAGATAGAGCGTGCCTTTATTCAGAAGCCACCTAGACCACCAAATGAACAAGAGGAACCATCGAAAAAACTTGCCTTTCTGCCATATGCCGGGAAAACGTCGGGAATGATTGGAAGACTCTTGGCGTGGTCTGGTATAAAAAGCATCTTCCGGCCGCCCGCCTAGATACATGATGTGCTTCATTCGGTTAAGGATGATTTAGGCCTAAGAGTTCCTGGTATTTATTCCATACCATATGAATGCGGCAAAGTTTATATCGGACAGACAGTCAGAACGATTACTGAACATATTACGGAGCACAAACACCACTTAAGGCTGGCACCACGATAGCCGAACATGTTTTCGATGAAGAGCATAAGATAGAGTTTCATACAATGGTGGTGCTAGCCAGGGTCTCTTCATTCTGGAACTCAGTAATTGGAGAGGCATTGGAAATACAGTTGAACAATTACAACATCGATAGGGACAGTGGACTCTACCTGAGTGAGGCCTGGAGACCGATTATCAGGGATCTATGTCTTGAATGAGACAAATCTTCTCTACAAGGCAAAATGGATGCAAATTGACACCATAGATAAAGTTCGCCAGCACATCCGGCTACCAGTTAAGCAACGTTGGGCGTGGCAAGTACTTGGATGGGTAACCGGGTATGGCTCCATACGCAGTCCGCAACATTGATACCCTCAATTGGCAGATTGCATTCCAGTGATTGGGTGTCCTGGCAATCATTGGTAGACGGAGTTAGATTTTTGCTGGCTGCTAAGCCAGTCTAGTTAGTGATTTCAGGTAATAATATCTGAAGTAATAGACCTGATGAAGACAAACGAGCAGTTTGTCGAAACATTGTCATTTTACGATGCTATTCGGCTAATCTCCTGTGAAAAATTCATTTCAAGTTAGTGTATGTCCACGCCTCATCACACGGTGTGGAGATCGGAGGCCTGCCTACTCTATAAAGCAGATCTGACTCCAGAGTACAATGCTGGTCAACCTGGTCAGAGCACACCGTTCAGAAAGCATTGTTAAACATGAAGGACCACAACAGACAGCCCCTACGTGTTCCCATATCGATACAACAAAATCATCAATAATGATAGCAGTTGGCACAAGATCATCGAGGCTGGACCGTGGATCAATAGAAACACGGTGCCTCGTCAGACGAATCACGTTTCTTGTTACATCTGATCGATGGTTGTGTCCAGATATGCCATCTTCCAGGCGAATAGCTGCTCGAAACATGCATCGTGCATGGATGCAGACCTTTGGGGGTAGTACTATTCTATGGGGGACATTCATCTGGGCTTCTGTGGGGTTAGTGGTAATGATCAAAGGCACCATGACAGCTGTGAACTACGCATAAATTCCTGCATAATCCCTTTGTGCTTCACGTCTTCCATGACAGCTACGGCATCTTCTGTCCGTGTCACAGGGCCAGAATCGTGTTACAATGGTTTCAGGATCACGATAGTGAACTCGCGTTGATGTATTGATTACCAAATTTGCCTGGTCTCAACACGATAGAACATACAAGGGTGAGTCAAATGAAAACCTTAAATTTGTAATAAAAAAATGAAATTTCGCACCGTTATCCTGCAAGTTGGTAAGCGTGTTACATGCAGCGTGCAGAATGGCCTGTAGGTGGCAGCATAGTGCAGATGCACAAGTACCATCGCAGTATCAGTATAAAGATGGCTGCCCCACTTGAGACTTGCACCAGGGAAGAACAGCGTTCTCTTATTCGGTTTTTGAGTAGTGAAGGTGTGAAACCTATTGAAATTCATTGAAGAATGAAGGTTCAGTACGGTGATGCATGTTTGTCACAGCAGCATTCAATGGAGTAGGAAGTTCGCAAATAGTGTGACTTCAGTGGAAGATGCTCCTCATCCCGGTCAGGCACAAGTTGTGACTCCACAGAACATTGCAGCAGTTGAAGCCATAGTGATGGAAAACCGCCGAGTGACACTGAATGACATTGCAGCATGTTTAAAGATTAGTTGTTGTTGTTGTTGTTGCTTTAGGGCGTGTCGACAGCGGGGTCATTAGCGCCCTATTAAAGATTAGTCATGGTTCAGCACACCACATTGTGCATGATGTGCTCCAGTTTCACAAAGTGTCTGCAAGATGGGTGCAACAGCAGCTGACTACTGAAATGAGAGAATGACGTGTTGATGCTTGTGAAGAACTTCTTCGGCGCTTTGAACGAGAAGGTGATGGCTTCCTTGCAAGAATTGTTACTGGGGACGAAACCTGGGTTCACTTCCACCAACCGGAAACGAAGAGAGCAAACAAGGAATGGCGCCATTACTCATGACCAAAACCAAAGAAGTTTTGAACAGAACCATCAGCAGGGAAGGTTATGCTGACTCTCTTTTGGGACGAAAAAAGCGTCATTTTGGAGCATTACATGCCTAGAGGGACCACTGTCACCAGTGCATTATACACAGATCTCCTAAAAAATCATCTTCGGCCTGCAATCAAATCAAAGCGACGTGGATTGCTGTCATCAGGTGTCCTTTTGCAACATGACAATGCAAGGCCCCACACTGCTCGCACAACAGTTGCAACAATCACAGACCTGCATTTTGAGTGTCTTCCTCATCCACCATACTCACCAGACCTTGCCCCCAAGTGATTTCCATATGTTTGGACCACTCAAAGAAGCAACGGGAGGAAAGAAGTTCCATTCTGATGAAGAGGTACGCCACGCAGTGCATGAGTTGTTGTGCGGACTACCAAAACAATTTTTTTCTAAAGGAATTTATGCACTTTGTAAGTGCTGGACGACTTGAATTGAGAGTGAGGGAGATTATGTTGAAAAGTGATACAGCTTTGTACCACTTCTGCACAATAAATAATATTTAAAAAAATATTTAAGGTTTTCGCTTGACTCACCCTCGTATCTGGGATGCAAGCAGGCACCAGCTCAGTGTTCACAAACCACCAGCCCATTAATTTAAGAGAAATGCATGACCAGGACAGACATCTTGTGTCAGATAACTCTGGAAACCTACCGAGGACCTTTTGAATCTATGTCGTGCCAAATCACTGCCATATTGCATTCCAAATGTGGACCAACACACTATTAAGCAGATCTTCGTAATGGTTTGGCTCATCAGTGTAAGTACATACATTGATTAAATTTTGGGAAGCTTACAAGGAAAATTCCCCATATAAAATTTTTCAATATGTTATAGTAGACAAAATCTAACTTTTGGATATGATTATTTATTCTGCAGAAAATCATTTAGGGGATAAATCAACCACATTGAAATTTAGGGGTGTGAATTAAAAATCTAGCTGTTTCATATAGCAAAAAAGTAATCAGCTTTGATGGAACAAATTGCAAAATGTTTTACCTGAAAAAAAAAAAAAATTGAAATTTTTTTAACCCAGCTACTTATTATCAGAAGGTAAATGCCAACTTTTTTTTTCTTTTTTCTCTTGCCTCGGGCTTTATGCCTTGTTGACACAGAATGGGGAGCAAGGAAAGGAAAAGAATTTGGCCATGACCTTCTGAAAGGACCACCCAGCATTCAACTGTAGCAATTTTGGGAAACCGTGAAAAACCGAAATCTGGAAGGTTGGATGAGAATTTGAACTCGCATTCTCCTGAATGACAGGTCTGATTACTGCCACTCACCCACCAGTCTCTTATTTTCACCAATAAGTAATAATTTTTTCCAATTTTTCTTTGGTATATATGATAATAATTATGTAGGAATTTTGAGCGAGTGTGGGTTTGATGGAGTGGCTCAGCCCTTAAAAATGAAATAACCCAATTGCAAAAATAGTGTTTTTTAATCCCTTTTAGAAACAAAAATAGTTTCACTGAAACTAAGGGTTTTCTTCCATAAAAGACAACAAACTATTTACCTCAACTCTGGGGTACTATTCCACACATCACATAGGTCATAATTTAACAATTGTGGAAAGATAGCACAATCAAATGCATGTGCAGATGGCCAGTAATAAATAAAAAAATTTAAAGGGTGTCACATCATATATTATTATTTGCATTTTTTATATTATATTATTATTTGTTAGCTTTTCAAATTGTCGTGTATCGGGTTGGTATTCATAAACATTCCGATTGATGCTGCAGTCTGAATTTCTCGCATTGCTGCTTCATTGTATGTATAACTGTGAGACACGTATGTGCGATTCTAGGGTGTAATAAAGCATCAAATAAATCAACAGTTTCCAGACTTATGATAAAGTTCAAAGAAACAGGTTCAACAGTGAATGTGAATAGTTGTGGGCTTCCTCGTTCTGGCCACTCTGTACAAAACATTGACGTGATTAGTACAATGAAGTCAGTTCATCACCGTTCTCAAGAATTGGGCACAGGATATTCTTCAGTACAACGAACTCTCCAGTATGACCTCTATTATCACCCTAACTAAATTCATTTAACCTGAAAGTGGTCAATCATGAGAAGACGCAACATTTTGTCGATTGGTTTCCAAGAAGACAACAAAATGTCGACAGCTTTGTGAGCAAAATCTCACGAACGAAGCAGTATATCAAAAAAATTAGACATTTCCATATGAAGCTCTTGAGGACCTGAAATAAACCTCAGCTATTTACCACTTGCTTATACTTCACAAATGTAACCTCAAAATCAGTATCAATTAATTTAGAAACTGTATGTCTAAGCAATATGTTATTGTTAAGCAATACGTTATTGTTTACAAAACTGTAATAATGCTATTTAAGTTTATAATGTATATTTGACTCTTGTGTATACTTGCATCGAAGTTTTAACATTGCGGAATTCTGATGAGCAAAAGTTGATGTTTGGCGCGAAAATCTACCAAGTGTTACGGTATCAAATTTGGGCAAATTTCTACTGTTTGCTTTGCTAAATCCTGGTCCCACAGTGAATTACACTTGTCTTTCAGCATATAACTGAGAACCACTGTATTAATATGACAAAAGTTGCTACAAACGAATAATTTACCAAGTAACATGTTCTGTTCCATGAAAATGTCAGCAATCTCCTTTGGCGTTTCGGGTGGAGTGATGTAATGCTTTCTCATTGGCGTTTGTCATCACGTGACTGAATGTCAGATTTTGTAGGATTTATTTTCTAAAAATAAAAATATTCTTTACCTTTTATAATAAATAATGTTATTATTTGTTATTTCCTTAGCACAAATAATCATTATAAACTGCTAAGCGTCCGATTTGTTCTTAGTGGACACAAGCCATTTATGTGAATTCATCAGTTTCAGTGATTCCGATGTGTAGGAAACTGCCAATATTTAATCTTCAAAAAGGTGATAGTGTACCAAGTTCAGGGAAGTACATCAACAGTCTGGGACAAGATAGTAGTGCAAGCCACACAGAGGATAGCACAGCCACCAGATTAAAAAAAAAAAAGCTAAGAACAGTCTTGCCTCGATTGATGTGTGGGCATCTGGCACTGAAATGGAGACCTGACTTCAAGCTGACAACAATGGCTGAGGGACATCACTTTCTAGGCTTCCCAAGACAATGCAAGCAAACTGCAATGTTTCCAACCAGTATCAACACTCTAACTGATTGCAATTACCCATAATGCAGACAAACATTCATTACTAGTTGAATTTTTAAGTGACTGAAGTTAACATTTGGTGCTTGTATCTGAAATCTAAATTGTAAATTAAGAGTCAATAACAAGCAAGGTTCCATCTGCTAACAGCTTTCTAGACCTGTCTTAGTTTAGACGAGGGAGCAGAACTGTCGACATATGTCTGTATTCTATATGACAAGTACATTTTTGTCTATGAAATGTGTAGCATATGAGGTGGAGATTGAAGACGGTCCCAGCATTCGCCTAAGTAAACTGCCAAAAAACTGTGCCCAGAATTTGAATGTGGGCACTTTGTACACTCTTTGGCAATATAATTAACAACTTCATCAGAATCTAAGTACCTAAATCTGCACAATGTAGCAAGACAATTCCCTGTACATTGCACATGGAGACAGCAAAGTGTTTCAGCTACCCCGATTGCAGAATATGTCTGGAGGAATATATCATCAACCACCTTCTAAATATCAGCAACTTCATTCCCCAAAATCACATTGTGCAGCCTCACTCAGTTTCTGTGGCTGTAGTAAAGTATGGCAAATGATGGACTCATTGCAGCTATATGTTTGAATTTACCACTGCAGAAGTACAGCAGCAATTATTTTTAAACGATTTGGCATTTCACTTCCATCCATGAACATTCTATCTCATACACTTCACGAAGTGTTAAATATTGTGACAACGGGAATATCATATCCTCGGAATACGCAAGATTCTTAATATATTTGATGATGTGGAAAAGACGATTAAACATGGTTTTGGTAACACATGTCTCTAATTCAGTTTTTAGGAAAAACTGGTGACAATCCCATATTGTAAAAATGGTTCCATATAGCTTCTAATGCAAAAATTATATCTTATGTTTTCCCCTAAAGGTGATTGAATCTTCTTTCTGTCAATAGTTGGTTGGCTGACCGAGCATGGTGGTGTAACGGTTAGCGTTCTGGCCTCGCATTCGGGAGGGCGGCGGTTCGAATCCCCGTCCGGGCATCCAGATTTGGGTTTTCCATGGTTTCCCAAATCACTCCAGGCAAATGCCGGGATGTTTCTTTCAAAAGGCCATGGCCGAATTCCTTCCCATTCCTTGCCCCCCATCCTTTCCCATCTCTAAAGACCTCGCTGTTAGAGAGACGTTAAGCAGACAAAAAAAAAATAGTTGGTTGAATGTACTACTTCATATCTGTCAATCCTTACTTAGGCATATCGTCTCAATGTAACCATTATGTACTACATTTTCGGTAATTAGTTTCATATATGTAAGATTTTTTTAAATAATTCCTTCTTTAAACGGCTTTTCTTCACTTACAAGCTGACAAATCTAAGATAAATTGTGAACACTAATCATGTTTTTTCAGGCTATGAGAAACAATACAGGGTTGATGTTTGGTACTCAAAGGTTTCACATTTTGAAGTTTCTCTGATTTTGAGACCATTTTCACAATTTTTTTTTTTACAGAGAACCACTTAAATAAGGAATCATCCATAAACTATGTAGCCCCATTTTGGCCTCCTCTGAACCCTCCTTACCCCCCCCCCCCCACACGTAGCTTGGATTTGTCTCTACACAGCCCCCCCCCCCTTTCCCCCTATTGATTCCAGAAGACATTTTGTACAGTTTTCTCATATTGTAAAATACATACGGAGATAATTAATTGATTGAAATAAATATTTATATGCCTGTGTGTGTTATGTACCTTTCTGTGAGAAATAATATGAATGAAAAGCTACATGGTTTGGCCCCCTCTCGCATGTAGCCCAGCATAACATTCTACCCAACTCCTCCCCCCCTCCTCCTAGTTTATGAATGCTCCTTCATAGTTATGGCATTGTATCACTTTCAGAATAAGGGGAATTGACAGACAATTTTAAAAAAATAAAATGATTAATTTTGTAAGTATGTGGAGGATGTACAAGGCAAGAGTTATATTCCAATAGCGTTCAACCACTAGTGACATGATTCATTGCCTGGTGGTGGCAAATAGAGAATGGCAGCCCATGTTTTGGGTAATGTTTATTACTGCAAATAAATTTGTGTGAGAAATCACAGCAAATGGCACATGTTGTCTTTGCATGCTATAGAATCAAATTAAGTGTGATGTGAAATGTGTTCAATGTGAATGAGGCATGTTTCTGCTCCCAGATGAATTCCATTTACAGTGCACTGTGCAGTAAATTTCTCTGCTTTCCATATTTTATGATAAACTTCATACTGCACAATTTGAAGATGATGTTAGAGTGTGACTGACAGATGAGAGAAAATGTTATGTCGTCACCATTTTCAACTTCATCTAGAATAATTTCCAACCATTGGTCAGGTCAGCTTGGGAAAAAATCCTCTCCAAAGCTTCCTATTCATCCACTGCCTCACTACTTCTACTGTCATCGAAGTGTTATGTATTAATTTTAATAAGTGTAAGAAAACATGAAATTTACATTAATTTAAGGAATGTATTAGTCATTACAAGAATCTCACAGTTCCTCATATAAAATATGTTTTCAATATTATACATTATACCAAATGTGTGTCTGAGAAGAAGTATGTTTCATTAGAAAAGAAAGTTCAATGAAAACAGATTCGAGTCTTTTCGGCCCAGCTCGCTACCACCAAGACAATGGAGCATATTGCCCAAAGCTTAACATTATTGGAATATTTTCTGCCATTCAAAAAAAGCTATTAGTATGCATACCCTACACGTATTTATGAAAATTACATATTTTTTTATGGCTTTCAATTCCTGCTGGTCCAAAAGCGATACTGCTCCATAAACATGCCCATTTGTGTTTCATTAGAGGACTCAGGTTTTGGTTGTTCCTTTCATTTTGATAGACCTGATTGGCAATTTTTGGCCAGAGACTGGGACAAGAATCTTTTATGTCGTGATTAATTAAGATCTAACGTATCAGCCAACCTGTTGAAGCTTTTAGCAGGTTGATAGAAAAACTCACATTTGCTTCTAGCTTTAAATAATTTTAGGTATCTTTCTTACTTTCTCTAACACAGAGAATATTTGAGTGAAATGAATGGGCGTATTTTATACAGAATCTCAACAAAAGGCTTTAAAAAAAGCAACAAGTGATATGCATTCCAATACTTCTCATTAAAGAAAAAACCAAAGATGAATATTTGAGTAAAATAAAGTCTCTCTCAATGTCTGATATCAGAGTATCATGGAAGTGAAAGATAGGATATTTATGGAGGAGGGAAGATCATATTTTCATCTTACCATACAACTAAGCAAAAAGTCTTGTACAGTGGCCTTTCTTTGAATTATTCCTTACTTGACGACTAAGAGTAGTTTATCAACTGAAAAGACTCTTGAACATTGCTCTATATTAGTTCTTTTATATATTGTCATCAATGTCTGTTCATGTACCACAGTCTAGAAGTAAATCTTCTTTAGTTTACATGTATAATCAGATGTCATTATTCCTTCAATCTAGCAGAGATGGACATCTGTCTGGCAGCTTAGTACAACATTACTACCATGGATTCAAATCATTTTGGGGTAAACAATTTTTACCAGCTTTGCTTTGTTCATGTGAGTACACCATGATATTCAGTGGTTTGGATCCCACGGTCTAGTCATGACAGAAGTGTAATCACTGTCACTAGGCAGCCAAACTAATTCATAAATCAGGTCTCTTTTTAACTGAAAATGGTATCATTGTAGACTAAAGAAACACTTAAACCAAAACAAAAAGCACAAACTGATTAATTTCCTAATGATGAAATGTGAAATAACTTCATTCTTATCGCAGAAATCAGTAGTTTTGTATTTGTTGGGGGGAAAATTGTAAATATACTGTGATCCAACATCCAGTCTTATTTTTGGGGTGAGATCTTCCTATAAATTCCTTTCTTCAGCCACTGCTTCCAAAACAAGTTATTTTATACTTCACCTATCCCCATAAATATGAATATCATTCTATAATGTCATATTTTGAAACTTTTAACTACTTTGCTTAGTGTGAAACACTAAGCTCTCTCCATGTGGTGTTAGAAACATAGTATAGATGCTAAATGTTTTGTTGTTAGATAAGGGTTATTTGAGATTTGATGTTTCAAAGCTCTGCCACTAAATACAATCTACAGCAAAAGGGGCATTTAATTTTATTCCCGACGCACAATGGCCCTTACATTCCTCATTGTACAGTTTCCTTTCATCTTTTTTCTTCCAAGTCTGATATAGTTGCATCATCAACTTTAATATTAATGCAGTTGGTTTCAAATTATTCCAAAATAGTGTAAAATGAATGAGGAGACAATCAGTGAAAGAAGACAAAGCAGAGAAATGAAAGGAAAATAGAAGGAAATTGTGGGCCACTGTGCGTTGGGAAGACAGTAAAATGTTCTATTTGCTCCAGAATCTATTTAAATGAGAGAACTTTGAAAGATCTAATTTCAAATGAACCTGAGTAACAACAATTGAAATAACATCCAACAACGTTTCTAAATCTGGCTGAAGCACAGAAAACTGAAAGTTTCGGAATGTGTTGTTATAAAAAGGATGTTCACATTTGTGCAGACAGATGAAAAACAAAATAATACATTTCGAAAATATGGTCGAAGGAAGGAATTTGTAAGGTGTTCTAATCGCAAAAAAGAAACTGGATGTAGCATCACAGTTCAGGACATCCAGGACTGGTTCATCTGTTAGTGACAGGAATAGCTGAGGAGTGAGGATTAAAATATATAAAGTGAACAATGTGGTTGTAAGAGCTATATTAAGACAAAGTGATTAGCTCACAATAGAAACCTGTGCATATAACACATCAGGAGACAGATGAAAGAAGGAAAAATTGATTCATTGTAAAATAAAATTACAACAGTTTATCCCCAATTCCAAAACTACGGGGAATATCAAAATGTATGCTAGTTACTATTTAGGCAGTCATTCCATCTGATAAGGTCTTTCTTTTTATGCAAACAGGTGTTTGTTTTGAAATTAGATTATTCTTTCGTATATAATATTCATTACAGTGAATGAAGTGTACATTCAGAGAGATCAATGTGCTAATTGCTTCAGTTTAAGTTTTATCCAAATGAACAACTTACTAAATAAACAATTTACTTAAACTTTTCCAAGCACGAACGAAGTATGCGACACAACTCGATCCGATGCTTCATGCTAGTGTTCGATTGTATCAAAAGTAACGAGTCACAAAACCTTTATTTTCTTTGTCATATGGCTAAGCAACTAATACAATACATATAAATATATAAAATGACAAGAACATTGGTAGCATTCACAAGTTGACGTCCAGTTCTTCCAGCCATTCTATGAAGGAACTTGTAGCTCCAAAACCATCTTCAAATGGTCCATCATACTTCAGTAGTGGGCATTCCCTGATAATATGCGCCACACTCTGGGAAGGAGCTCCGCAGTCACATGCAGGAGAATCATGAAGACCCCACTTATACAACATGGCGTTGCATTTCGCATGACCTGTTCTTGGGCGATTTAGTAACAAAATGATACAATAGTAATGAAGTTATCACGTACGCGATGCAACTCAATGCGAAGCTCATGCTAGTGTTCGATTGTACTGAAAGTAACAAGTAACGATTTGAAAGTAACGGGTACTGATTGGTTTAGTAACGAATACATATAGGAACAGAATTTCTCGTTACTTTTACAGCTCTATTTGGCAATGTTATTTCTTTCCCGCACTCCATTTGTAGAGAGTAATAGTGTTAAATGATAAAATAACAAAATCTTTTTACCTGCTGTTAAGTAACCTTTACTATAAGAACAAAAGTAAGCAGTAAGATCAAACTGAAGATTGACATATAATCATTAATTTTTTTCAAAGCACTTTTAGCTATTATGGCTTCAATGTTTCAACCTTCATTCTACTACAGCTACGAGAAAAACTTTGTTGATTAACAGTTGAGCCTATGTGATTTTAATACATTAGATCCAGTTATAAGAGTCCTTATTTTCATTTGTTTCAACAAGTACATAACAACTAATTTCTGTCATAAAAGTTGAGGTGTTTAACATTTCATAACTAGGAATTTTGAGGTTCTGCTTTTTATTTTGCTATCTACAATGATGCCAATACAATATCATCTTCAAATAAAAATCAATTTGAGCTATGAATTTGTTCAGTCCAGTTATTATGCTTTTGTCGTGGCTGGAACTTGAGAGCCAAACCACAGAACATCCTGGCGTACTCACACGAACAAAGCAAAGCAGTAAACATTGTTTGCCCTAAAGTGGTCTGAACCCATGGTACTAACACTGCTTTCCATCTGCCTTTAGGGAGTGTCCATAAATTATGTAGCTCCATTTTGGACTCCTGTGAAACACCCACCCTCCCCCCAAGTAGCACATAGCTTTTCTTCCCTTTCGGTTACAGAAGACATTTTGTGCCGTTTTCTCTTGTCAGACTATCGTAAATTACATATGGAGCTAATTAAATGACAGAAATAAATATTAACATGCTGTTGTGTGTTCTGTACCTCATTTTAACTGTGACGAATAATATGAATGGACAGCTACGTGGCTTGGCTCGGAACCTAGCCCAGCGTAAATTCCAGCCAACCCCCCCCCCTCCCCCCCAGACCGAGCCATGTAGTTTATTCACATTCTCTTATCACTTAGCTCCCAGACAACTGCCTTTAATTGCTAGTTTAAAGGAATAATGATATCCATTTATATGTGATAAGTTAACAAGATTCACTTCCAGCGTGTATTACAGGAACAGAGATTTATGGTAATATATAAAAGAACGCATATAGTGTAATATCCAAGAGTCTTTTCAGTTAATAATTGAAAGCAAGGCCAGTGTTCAAGACTTTCTTCTTAGTTCTACTTCCCTCTTCCCTGTTTTATAACTAGCCTGTATTTCACTTTCCTGATACTCTGCTGTCAGACATAAGGACACACTTCATTTCGCTCAAAATATTCAACTCTATTTTTAAATGAGAAACAAGTACAGGAATGCATATGCTCATTGATTTTTTAAGCCTATTGTTGAGATTCTGCATAAAATACCAAATTCATTTCATACAAATATTCATTGTGTTAGAAAATATAAGAAAGTAACTGAAAATTATTTAAAGCTATATACAAATGAGGGTTTCAGTGTAAATCCAAGCAAAAGATAAACTAATAAAGGCTACAACAGGTTGAATGGAACATTAGGATTTAATTAATTGAAACATTAAAGATACTTGTAATTATTAGTCTACACTGACTAGGGATGGTCCCAGTCTCTGGACAAAAAATGCCAATCTCCGGCCATCCAGTTTCAAACACCTGCAACATAGGGAAAGGAACTATCCAAAACTGAATCTTCTAGAGAGATAAGTTTAAAACTACTTGGCTTTCAAAAAAATTAAATTAAAAAAAAAAAATTGAGCTCCAGGTTTATGGAGCAGTATTACTTTTGGCACAGTGGAAATTGAAACACAATCAAAAAATGAGTAATTTTCATAAACACATAATTGAGTCCACATGCTGATAGACTTGAAGAATAGCAGAAAACAGGATTTTTTTTTTTTTAATGGAGGTGTACATTCCAAAAATGTTAAACTTCTTACAATAAGCTCCATAATAGTGGAAATGAGCCAGCCCAAAAATCTCAAGCCCATTTGTATTGAACTTACGATGAAATATACTTCTTTACAAAAATATATATTATTCAAGGTGGCCACAAAGTAATGACTAAGAAATTCCATGATATTTCCCAGTTTTTTAGTAGAGTTTGCAGTACTTTTACTGATTCACATGATTAAGATATTTAAATTATTGATTATATTTTAACTGTCAATAATTAATCTGATATAAAACTCACAAAAATTAAAAGGAGATGTTTAAGTATTTATATGAATAATTTATTTTCTATTTCATTCATTTTTAGTACATTGCCATAGCTGGTATTTTATAACAAATTTAATAATCTTATAAAACATAATTTAAAATAAGTAACACAAACATAAGCTAGTAACTAGTATGAACTAGAAAAAAATAAGCTTTTAATATTTAGTAGATAAAATTATTAAAGATTTTTAAATTGATCATCAATAACTTGATTCTTAGTTAAAAATTTAGCTTTTTTACGCCAAATATATATATTTTTCTCATTTGCTACACTTTTCCTTTCAACTCTTAGTTCAGTTATTGCAGCTTCTTTTATTAGATGTTAAATTTCTTCTGACGTATTTAAACTTTCTTGCAAGTTTCCGTGAATCGACGCGAGAATGTACAAACAAATGTGTGTAAAAAATACTTGTGTAGGCTCATCTCATGTGGCTGTTAGCAAGTGTAGCTTGCCTTGGCAGTGGTCTCTTTGACGCGAGTCAAACGCACAGATGGCAAGCACAATCACGCTGTTTACACTATCACTTCAATTTAGCATTTGAAACAGTTCTGAACGATGGACCACAAAACATTTATAAATCCTGACTATTTTGATCTCTGGTTAATGGTTATATGATTTTACATATTATTTTTATTGAGTTAATTCACCTTATATCATTAATACAAAAAAATGTTATAAAACCATATAGTTACGGCTAATCGAACTTTTGCTGGTATTGGTATCCTGAATCTAGTGTTTTGTTTTGATATGAAAGGGTCAATGTTTCTCGAAAGAAATTCAAAATAAACTTGTGACATTCTATAGAATTTTAAAGACTCTCCCGAGTCTTCACATACCATTTTTGGAACATCTGTTACGTACTTTGCTTGAAAATGTAAAACTGTTTAATTAAACATAAAAACACTACTATAACCTTACTACCCTATAATTGCTATTTTATTCAGAAGAAAATATAACCTCTCAGTTTATGTGTGCTAATATAATTCTGATTTCCATGTTATAAGTTCACTTAGTGAAGAGAATGATGTGGAATATTATTGGATGTAAAATTCAGAAGCAGTTATAAATAATCGCTGTTGTAAATCTGCAGTGGTAATTTCAAACAAACAGCTGGAAAGAACCTGTCATTTGCTATACTTTACTACAGCTGCAGAAACTGAGCGAGACTGTGTAACATGATTTTGGGGAAGGAAGTCGCTGATATTTAGAAGACATATTCCACCAATCTTATCCTGTGATGGGCAGAGATAAACCTCTTTGCTGTCTCCACAAGTGACATGCAGGGAACCGTGTTGCTACATTATGCAGATTTAGGGACTTAGATTATTACAAAGTGGTCAATTTTATTGCCAAAGAGTGTACTTTTCCAATCCAGAGTGGCATCATATTAATGCCACACTGGTGGGTTACTACCCATTAATACAGAAACCAAAACAGCAAATTTTGAAATTTCTGTGTCTGCTCATGGATTAATCACAAAATAATGGATGGATTTCAATGAGATTGCACACAGCAATAGCTTATGTCCTTTTTTAACATGTAAAACACTTTCTAGCCAGCTTAGTAACTTAGTTACCAGTCAAACAGGTGCCAAAACTGTAAATTAAGGAATTTATGGCTGTCTGCAAGCGCATAAAGCTAAAGCTAATGAACAGATTTTAACAAAACTAAATATATTGATGGAATATTGCATCAGTTAAGATATAGGATACTTACAAAGTTCGCAATGATACAAAGGCCAAAATTGTAAATTTTTTAATTTTTGTTCATCTGTGCACAACTCAAGCAAGAACTAATAAATAGATTTCTAAGGAACTACACATAGTGACAGGGCCGCATTTAAGCATAGGCTACATAGGCTGTAGCCTAGGGGCCCGCACCACAAAGGGGGGCCCGCACCACAAAAGAGGGGCCCTCACCACAACCTACCACAGCCTGGGCAGGTAGTAGAGCTAAAAAAAAAAAAAAAGGTCGCCCATAAATTTTTTAGGTCGAATTTCGAATATTTCGAAATTTAATCATGACAGGGGGCCCGCACCACATGTATAGCCTAGGGGCCCACAGAGCCTAAATGCGGCCCTGCATAGTGATACTTTATGTCATGGTTTAACATACATAATAATTTCTATCCCATTAAGTTACATAGCTGCCAAAGAAAAAAATGCATATACCTCAAAACATGTATGAGTTTTAATGAAATGTAGCGCATTGAGAATTTATGTATACACTAAGTTCCCATAGTAACCATCGTAAAGTTTATGCAACAAAGAAATATGTAGTGGTTGTTTTGACATTTGTATAGATACATATGGTTTTCATACAAATTGAAATAGTTCACTTGCTTGCCAATACATAGCAACATTGGCTTTCTGTATAAGTGCCTACCAGAGGCGGCCCTAGCAATTTTTTCAGGTGGTGCGAGATCTCATCGTGGCGCCCCAAATGAGCAATCGCTTATTCGTGATTAAGGTGTCCATATAGACATACTGAAGATAACACAGTTTTTACATCCTACTAATATTGTAAAAGTAAAAGTTTGTTTGCTTCGATGTTTTTACTGTTTCACGTCGAAACTACTGAACTGCTCGGGATAAATTTGGAATAATGTATTATCCATCTACTTTTATCCCAAATAGCACTTCCCGTGGGATTCGAATATGAATGCTTTGTGAATTCCACTTGTGCAAATCCTCGGGCAAAAGATTTTATATATGATAGTAACTCAAACCTCGGAAAAATTAGTATAGGATAGCAGTGGTATGAATGAGAAACAACGGTAAAAAGAAATACTTTATGTTCGAAAAGTTATTTAAGCTACTATGGTTAACACAATGCTCATTTCACTTACACGTCAAATTCACAGTTTTTAATATTTTTTAAAAAATATATAAAATTGAAAATATATGAAATTAAAAATTTCCACTTTTAATACCGAAAAATAAACTTTACCAAAATTTTTCCGAGGACCCTCGCAGACTAATGCTTAAATAGGTTAAATTCGTGTATTTTTTCCCAGGTAAAACTATTTTCAACAAGTATTTTTCATTGTTTTTGCCTTATTCTGAAGCTAATCCTGGCTATGCACTTGGAAATTTGTGCTAATAGAGTGACCAACGAATTCTTTTTGCATCGACCATATGCTAAAACACTTTCATTGTAAACAATTCTTCTGGATCTGTTGGTATCTAATTTACGGTTCATACTCAAAAAATCTTTACATTCTTCGGCATCTGACTGGGTTAATAATAGGAAATTTTCAATCTGAGAATCAACTTCTCTACCTGTCTGTTATCAGAGCTGGCACTCTTTCTCAAATTCCGAGCTGGGGTGGAGGGGGATATTCTTCATCGCCCCGAAACTGACTGACCTGTTGAAATTTGTTTTAACTGCTTCGTTATAATGTCCTCTTCACGTTTTGAACTCTCCTTTCTCGGAGAAGTCGCCACGAATTAAATTAAAAATGCCGAAATGTGAGACGCTCCACAACCGCAAAAATGAAACAAAAATTATCGGTACAGGGATCATATCAACCTAAACAGGTTCGTTTAGTAATAGTGATCGTAGATAGATTGAAATTCGGCCTGGACCAAGAATAAAAAGTTTACAGGAAATTCGTTTCCATCTCAGAAACGTAAGCAATCTCTGACTGCTTGTATCGATTCTAAGATGGCGAGCCTGCGGATAAAAGTTTTCTATCTGTTAATTTCGTGTGACGTTTTACAACGAAATGTATCTAAAACAGCAAGAAAATATTACACAAAAGACTTCATTTCAAAAGATTATAATTGGTTTTGAGCTCCTGCGGCATCTAATAGCTGCGCGTCATTCTCACATTTCGGTATTTTTAACTTATTCGTGGCGACTTTTTAGAGAAAAGAGAGTGAAAAAACTTGAAGAGGACATTATAATAGGGTTACCAGACGTCCCCGTTTGACGGGGACAGTCCCCGTATTTAGCTCTCTGTCCCCGGACAGATTTCGTCCCCGCAATGTCCCGGATTTTTACTGTTGTCCCCAGCATTTTTTTTAATCAAGCGAGAATTCTTTAAAAGCCCTGATTTGCTAACGCATTCGTTTAAAGCAAGAGATATGAAGAGCACTTCATTCCTTGTACGTGCCTAGGATTAAAAGAAAATTACAAGGATACCGCGTCTTGGACACAACAGCTTTGGAAAATCAAGTCTCCTTGCTGTGTGCAACATGGCTGTCTGTGATCCTCATTTAAAATGCAAAATAGTAAACAATATGTGGCTTTTAAGTTAACCCAACCTTTAATGATATAACTTATAAAAGTAAAACGCGTAATTAGGACAAATGTCGAAAGCGTCCCCGGATTTTGGTGAAACAGTTGTGAAGCGTCCCCGGATTTAAAGAAAAAATTCTGGTAACTCTACATTATAACGCAGCAATCAAAAAATATTTCAACAGGTTAGTACCAGTTTCGGGGCGGTGGAGAATATCCCCTTCCATTCCCAAGCTGTTTTTCAGCAACTGTGAAGAGTTTCATAAGTCTACTTTCAGTCTGCATAGCTTTTGCTTACAACGTTTACTTGAAACAATGTATTATACCAAGTCACCACTGTAATTATGAACTCAAATTGCTCCATGATATGGCTAAGTGACAAGGCATCTGGTACTGCAACTGAATAATTCGTTTCAGAAGGGCGTCACGAACTGAATAGTAGTGATAACGAACTGTAGTGATGCTAGAAACTCTATTCTTGAAACGAATTTCGCAATTTTTTTTGGCGATATACCTTCTAAGTGCTTGAATACCACTTCCCATCGCTTCTTTTATCGAGAGAATAAGACAAATATTCTTCAAAGAAATCCGTACAAGGAAACAGATTTAACTGATGTTTTGGCGGCACTTGCTATTACCAGATTTAATGACAGTTACATTGATTAAAAAATGCTCGAAGATGCTGGTTCAGAATTTTGCTTTGGACACATTTGTTTCCTCCTACCAAATTGGATCGACTGTCATATCTTTGGCCTCGACAATCGTTCATATCCAAATCGAACTTTTGCAAAGTATCAATGATAAACAGGGCAGCGAGTCCAGCTCCCAGGTCCCAAAGAGTCACTTTCCGGATTATAAGTACAGCGACATACTCACGCACTTAGACTTCGTCTTCACTGGTGTCAGGAAAATGATGTCAAAGATAATTGTTCGACGTGACTTATATCAGGAGCTCAATTCAGTATGATGGAAAAATATTTAGATGACCTAACCATAGTCAAAATTTTATTACGAACTTCATTCGTTTTGAATACATTTGCCAATATAATAAGAAATTAGTCTCGTTATTAGCAATACGACGGAGATGCTCCATCATCAGGGATCATATACCCAGGAAGTTACCATCATTAGAAGTATTTCAGATCCAAAGCTTGTTCTGAACAATACATCATTCATTAGAGGATAGCAACCCACTGTGATTTTTCGTCTTCAGTCTGTATTTACAAATGCTTGTCTAGTATATTGAAGTTATTTAATGGATTCAACGCTTCTATCCAACTGAGCGTGGTGTGATCATGATCTAAGGAAGTTTCGTTAAGTTTGAAACGCTCAGATTAGTAACTCCAGTCATCGAATCCTTCTTTTCCCAAATGAAAATGAGACCTTCTGTTGAATAAGTAACATATAAACAATATACTTCATCCGCAGATTTAGAATAAACAAGCTATCTACTTCTATAAGTTTCTTCATTTGGTGTTACTCTTTGAAAATATGTATTCGAAAAATGAATTTGGGATTTTTTCGTTGCTTGTATAATTATTTCATCTCTGCCAGCACAGTCAATAAGCGACAATTTCGAAATATCGTCATAATTTTTACTTTGAAAAGGCGACGGTGGTGGTATGTCTTGTATACCCACATGTAATCTTTTGAACAGCAGACGACGTTCCAGCCATTGATAAATCTTCTCGCATATGCTGCTGTTTATCATGAGCCTCGTCTGAATAACTTCCATTAAAAGTTTCCTTCCGCCTCGTGTTGAACTAGTTCTGGAGACGATTCAGATGACTTCTAAAAAAAATTACCAGCAATTTTGAAGCGTTCTCAATTTCGTCTTGGTTTTGTTTTCTTTTAAGTATTGTGCGCCATATTTTTTTTTTTTTTTTCGGTTAGCGACATGTGTTGTCTGTAAAGGCCAGATAAGCTTTATAAATATTTATGATACCAACGTTAATAGTAATTACTGAGGATCTAATATGGTATAAAGAGATAAATAGGTTGAATCTCGCCCCATTCACATGTACCCGCATGCATGAACTTCAAGACTACAGCTGAAAAGACAGGAAACAGGTGCGGGAGGCGCGACGCGGCACGGGAGGGTGCCAACTTTGGAACGAGTTGTGGTTTCCATGATTCGAATAACTCGAACTGACTCGAGTAGCAACTCGAATTGACTCTATTCTAAGATAACATACGACCATGCATTAAAGCTGAGACTCTTATTCTTATAAACTCTTCTGGATGATGTGTGTTAAAAGCTGGGTTATAATAGAATTTATTTTTCATTTTTTGCGCAGACGATCTATCTCTGCCTTTTCGGCGCCCCCCATATGACGGCGCCCGGTGCGGTCGCACCGCTCGCACCGCCCTAGGGCCGCCCCTGGTGCCTACATACACCACGGCTAACCGCTTCAAGCATTGCTTACAAAGAAACATTGTAAACAATAAGAAGTTTGTCTGTGGGACTTTCACAACCATAAATTCTTCCAAATTAGTGGCAGTTTCAGAAGTTGGTATAAATAAATGATGTGCAAAAATGTGTTTAAAAAATTTACTTACAACCTAAAGTCAGGGGGAAAATGTCCAAGAAAGAAGGAAAATTAGGACTGTTCCTCTGTTAATCAATATTTCTTTGAAGGTTTGTCTGGGAATTAACAACACAAATCTAAAAAAATCCCGAAGACAAAGAAGCTGGCACTGCTAGTAAGTAATATTAATCACCTTGGAGCACTTACTGACAAAATTAAGTAATTTTTCAGAAAATGTTTTAATACTCCCTTCTGAGATTTTTTTTGGACAGAATACAATTTTTTTGAATGAAACAATGATATTTTCCAGTGATACCTCTATCCTGGGTTTTATTCCACCCCTAAAATGTTTTTTTTTTCCCCACAGATAAAAAGAGAATTTTCAAACTTACATTTTAATCTATCATTACATATCTCATAATCACTGAAACTGCTGGGGGAAGATTCAAGTCTGTAGCACAAGTGGGATCAATCATTTCTCATGTATAGTGTTACTCCAAAATGGCATTTATTAAGAAATGATAAACACCTAAATTTTATTTGGACTTTTTCTGCGATTTTTTTTTTTTTGTTGGTACTTACCAATTTTTAGGTGGAAATATCCAAAATGTAGGCGGTGATTTGCTCTCTAAAATCTGAGTAACTGGGTTGAGAGAATTGTAATTTTTGTCCTTCTCCACAAGAAAACAGTTTTCAGTTTGAAAGAATGGAGGCTGTCTTGGTCTATAAACAGTATAAAACGTTCCATAACTTCATCTTCTGCAGATGAGGAAGTTGGAGGCATGAATGAGATGTTTTGAAGCCAATGACATGTTTCCCTGGTAGGAGCCCGAAACTGTTCTAAATTGCAATTTGTTTTGATTGCTGTTTTCTATATAAAACAATGAAATTTACTGTCCTGAAATCTGAGGGGCTATTTAACCTCTTAAATACATTTTTCTCCTCATGAAAAATGTACCAACCTTAGATTTTAGTCTACTATTAAATTTCACAAAATTATTAGAACTGGCAGGAGATACTTGCGTAAGCTTCCTTGTTAGTCATATCACACAATGGAAGAAAATAATGTGTAAGTGAAGAGTTCACTGTTCCTTTACACAAAAAGTTTTTTTTATGGCTTTATGCCTCGTCAACGTTGAGGTCATTAGAGGCAGGATTAGACTAGGGACAAGGAAACGGAAGGAATTTGACCATGGCCTTTTGAAGGAAGCATTTAAATGGAGTGATTTGGGGAAGCCGTGGTAAACCCAAATCTGGATACCCGGACGGGGATTCGAACTCACATCCTCCCGAATGCGAGGCCTACCCTAATGCGAGGCCTACACAAAAAGAATGTGCTCCACAATGGTGAACATCATCATTAGAGACCGGATTATATGCAACTTAAATATGAATGCAAATATGCATGAAAAGTGTCAAAATATGCAACATTATATAATATAAAAATAGTAATTTTTAGATTTTTATTTCAAAATAACCATGCAATTAGTAAGTAGTTGTATAACATATTTGTAAATTTCATAATTAACAACTATTCAACTTTTGCAAATGTGAACAATCGGGTACTGTTCCAAATATTCAATAGTAAGATTGTTTCTTGATCTCTCAAAATATTTTTATAAGTGGAAATGGACCATTCTACATTCACTGATGTGGGCAGTGTTTGAATTTGGGTGCCGTGTTAGCAGCCATTGTTTCCAGAAAAAGTTCACCCATCTCATTGATAAAATTTGACAAAAAGGTTCAAAACCTGGGTTATTGTTCAAAACATTTTCAAACTTCACTTTAAGTTTACACAGGAATACCCCTGGCAATGCAGAGTTAATTTGGTGGAATTTATTCATTAACTGAATAGATTCAGTTAATGCCAAACCTCGAGTTCCAAGCTTATTAATTATGTGGTAAAAATGAATGATAACCACAGCTATGGTTTTAACACTAGAATGCTTCCTTGTATTGACAAACTGTCATAGCCTGTGCACTATCAAACTCATTTACTACACCTATAATGGCCTCAAAATGTTTCATTTTAAAACAGCTTCAACCCACGTCGCCCATCGAGTTACCACTGGTTCCAGAGGTAAAGGCACATTTGCCATTTTTTATAGGTATTATTACGAGAGTGTGACTTAAAACACTTTCTTTGTTGAAATCAGTTTATTTAAATTCCCAAAAGCGAATTGTACTTCTTCAGCAAGTCGTCGTACTCCATGAACGAAGCACGTCACATGAGTAAAATTGGGACGGCTTTGACTGCCTTGATCATATAAGGAGCAGCATCTGAGAGAAATATGAATACTCTTTCATCTGAAGAAGATTTAGGAAATACTTTTTTAAAACCCCATTCACAAATCTGGTGATTCTAGAATGGTCTGCCTTTTCAAGTTCTTGCAAGCCACCAAAAAGGAAGAAGAAGGTTGGAGTTTTAATGCACCCACAGTTAAAGTTGCAATGCAACAACCACAACTTTTGGTAGTTTGATATCCAAATAATGCTATTCATGAGTTCATTGCATATTTCTTTAACAACATGTAGGTAAATTACTGGTATGTAATTTTTATGAAATGTTGATTCATGTGTTTTATTTTGATTGAAGCAATATTTTTTCAGAAAATCTTTAAAGGTAGGATTTGTAAGTTTGTTAAGAGGAATATTACTTGCAAACAATGTTTCATATCCATCCTTAAGTGATCTTTTGGTTTGCCTTTGCTGCTACTGTTACTTGCCACAGTTAAAAGTAGTTGTTGTGGGCCTTTCTTATGCAAGACTTGTCTTGACATGATGGTCTATTTGAAACTTTTTTGTGCACAAAATATTTTTCTCGCAAACTCAACAATATAAACATTTCCGTCATATGTAAAAGTTGCAGGGTAGTCACTATCCACGAAAAGAGCACCTTTTTTTGGGAGGCATGATATACATTAAAATCTGTGCAAATAAATAAAAATTAAACATGAAATGAGCCCACGAACAATAGCACGAGTAATTTTTCTGGTAGGAAGAGTGCTGCATTAGGCGAGTGCGACCCAGAACCGTATCACCCGTCTTTATCCTCCTTTGAGTTTATTTTACTTAGCTGCATAGCAATTTTATCTATCAAAACAATAGATGCATGACTGCTAAGAGCTGTGCTATTAGTAGGTTTTGCCTGGTGCAATTTAAGATTTTATTTATTTACTAGGTATACCGAAAAAAGTGAAAATATGCATTGTCACTCAGTTTTAGGTGAAATATGCAATAAAAGGAGAAAATGTGCTTAATATGCAAATGCATATAATCCGGTCTCTAATCATCATATTAACAATCTGTATTAATCCACAGTTGGGGGAATTGCAGAAAACTGCTCTACATAAAATGTAATTTTTTTCCAGCCATTTAATAATTCATTACTTTCCTGTTCATGGTTCTGAACATAATGCTACAAATTTGTTAGATTACCACTGTGATGTGTGTAGTCAATTTATGGTGATTAATGTGCTGGCATTTAAGAACTCACATTCTTTAAATAAACTTAGTACTCATAGTTAATGTCGTTGAATTAAAATTAGAAAATATAATTCAAAATCCGTATACAACTATATTTTTGCCTATCATTTTCTGAACACTTTAATTGACATATTCCCTTTGGTAAATGTGAAGAGAAACTGAACCTGTGAACTCGAACTGATCATGTTGAAGAACCTTGATAGTTCATTTCAAACTGAGACTTCAATCATTTTCATTAATCAGACAACCCACAATTCTTCCATTTAAGTTGGCTGTTAAACAGTACAGCTTACATGACAACACTTTGAATTAGCTATGTTGTATATTTTCATCCAGCCAGATGCATTTAAAAAAGGCCACAGTGTCACATTGAGAGAGGCAGATTGGACATAATGACACATTTCTCACAATTCGAACCATTCCAACCACATGATGTACTGATGTCGGACACAGAGATCACAAGAGTTTACTACACACACATGCACCACAAAGACGTGGGTCAAGCTCAACAGACCAGGCTGTAAGCACACCATTCCACAGGAGTTGCTGCACACAATCCAGTGTCCACTAGTACCATATCCAGGTGGCTAGCAGATACAGAACTGTCTACCACAATAATAATAATATGTAATTAAAATTGCAATGGAGTGCACGCTCTGGTGGAAATTTCCCTACACACCCATCTTCCCCATTTCCTGCACCCACCTACTTTTGCCTTCTACAAATTTTAACTTTAAATTCTTTCAACATTTTTGGCAAATTATTCAACATTTCTCTTTGTAACTTATTCCAATTCCTGACACCCTTACCTAAAAAAGATAATCTTCCTACACCCTTGTGCCTGAAATCAGAGTGCCAGCTTGTGATCGTGGTCATCTTTTTCCTTACAAGCATTACTTTTAATTCTTCCACCAATATCTTTCCATGCCTCATCACCAATATATGACTTGTACACTCTCATTACCCTCTTCACCCTCCTCCTGTCTTCCAATGAATCACATTCCAGCTCTTTTATCATATCTATTACTGATTGCATTCCGCAGTAATTTCCAGAAACAAATCTAGCAGCCCTTTTTGTACCCTCTCCAATTCCTGTATTTGATACTCAAAATGTGGGTCCCATACTACACTACCATATTCAAGCAATGGTCTGACCAAAGTTTTGTAACCCAATTCCTGTACTTCTCCCATACATTCACTCATCGCTCTCTCCAACAAGTGCAGAATTTTGAAACCTTTTCCTGCTACCTGTTCAATGTGTCCTGCCCAGTTAAGCTTGTTATCAAATGTAATGCCAAGATATTTACATTTCAAGTCTTCAACAAGCAATTCTTTACCCAAGTCATGATCAACCTTTAGTTTTTTATTTGTGTCTCTAATAAGCTGACTCTTCTTTGCATTTATCTGCATCCCATTTTTACCAACCCAACTAGACATCCTGACCAGATCACCCTGCAGCTGTATACATTCCTCTACCGTTTTGATCCTTTTATATAGCATTGTGTTATTTGCAAAAAAAATCTGATAGTAAACAATATGAGTATCCCCGATCACATTTGAAATTCTGCCAGGAATAGACATTGTGGCAGTTTGCAGACTCGTGACAAATGGTGTTCGGCAACAAATCGCAGATCTGTTTGGATACAGCTGGCCACCGAATTCAAGTTGAGAGATGTCTTGTGTAGTGATACAGACTTCAGTGTAAAGAAGCATACCACTTTGAACTAGTGTCACAGTGTATGTTAGCATGCCTTACGATTCAAACTCCATGCTGATGGTAACTGAAGGAATCCTGACAGTGTGAAAATTTTGTGGCCATGTGTGCTTCCCTTCATGGACAATCCCATTTTCTGGCGTAGTACCTAGCACAACTATCTCTGGCCTCCCTTCGATATACTTCTTTGGGCAGCAAAGTCTCTACACCTGTCACCCACCGAGAATGTTTTGGATTGCCAGCTGTAGCATGATGTTCCACCGGAGAACATCTGACATTAATATGCCTCGATGGCCGATTGTATTATGGCCTGTCATCCTTTTAGGGGAAACATCCTGCGAGTGTTTATTGCCCTGCGAGTGTTTATTGCCCTGCGATAAATGCTTGGAATAGTACAATAATTTGATGTTCTCTTTATACTACCATGACCCATGTGAATATTTATTTACATACCCCTACCATGAGTGTGATTTCTGAAGACAGGAAAATTATGTGTGAGAAAGGGATTTTACCACAATAGAAAAAATGGAACAGAGAAATGAGAAACCAATACTCTCCACAATTTTAGATCTAGGTTTGTTAACAAAGATATGAAACAATAATGTTTCAAAGATGTTACAACCAAGAACTAAAAGTACAGTGCTCATTGTGCCTTTTTTGAAAAATAATTAACCTTACATAATCATGGCAATCCTGTAAACTGTAATCCAAATAAATAAATGTTTTTTTCCTTCTCGTGTCGATGACAGCATCAAATATGAGGTAATTTTTCACCCAATGCGACGGCTTTGTCAGTAGCTGATTGGAGGTCAAATTGGGATACATTCATTCCGATTTGTGGACAAGACAACTGTATTAAATAAGTGTACGTTTGATTTTTATTCATTTATTAGACACGATGACAGCATCTAATAAATGAATTATATTCAAACATACACTTTACAATATTACCATATATAATATACTTATTTCTAGTAACGTGTTTTCTGAGTACAGTCAGCATTAAATTTGATTTAATCTGATCAGATCAGTGCAGGGCAAACAAACAGAATAACATAAGAATTACTGTAATAAAAACTGATTTTTGAACAACCAAGTCAATCATTGAAATAAAAATATTTTCCCATTATATTTCCCCGGATGCTAAATGATCTCAATAAGAAGCCACTTTGGTTACAGCTACAAACATTATAGAAAAAATACTACTGTTAATTCCATATAAATGGACTTCACATTAGTTTGATAGTTTCAGTTCATAATAATTCCATGACTGCTATGAACATTAAAACAATTTTGCATATGTTAAATTACAAACCCTGAGAAAAAGTGTCCAGTGATCCATTTTCCATATATTCAGTTATAATCATCACAGGGTTTGACTTGGTAACAACACCTTGTAGAAATATCACATTTGGGTGGTCAAACTGACCCATAATACTTGCTTCAGTGAGAAAATCATTCCGAGCTTTGTCTGAACTACCAGGTTTTAGAGTTTTTATGGCAACGTCTATTTCTTGGCGTCCATCTGCTGATAGTTTGAGCTTACCCCGACACACATCACCAAATTCTCCTCCACCTAGAAGCAGATTGTTTGAATGATACTAAAACAATTTAATACAGCTCATGTAACAGAATTTACTAGCAAGAAAATCATTTAGAATACAAATACGAGACCTTTAACATTGACAGAGCAGATAATATTTCAGTTAAAGTTCAAATAATTAATTTGAAACAATTACAGCCTACAGGGGGAAAGAATCAAAACTCACCAATTATGGCTTCTATAGTTATGCAAGAAGCATCAATTTCCCTGGCAAATTCTCGTACTGCCTGATTGGGGTCTTCATATGTATGTGGATCAATGTATGTTCTCGAAGCAGGACCCACAGAAGTGAAGAGAGGGGTAGTCACTAACACAAACACAAAATGTTGAAAAGCTTCAGCAGTATTAAAAATAACTCTCCAGACACTTTAAGTAAGAATTGAGGAGTAAGTCCATTATATTAAATTAATGGCAAACAAATGTATCTAAATTGTAAGAAAAATTGCACCCATGAGATTTGAGTTATACATTTACACACACACACGCACACACACACACCTTGAAATTTATTGATTTAACAGTATTACCTGAAATTTATCTTGATAGACTCAGTTGGAAGACTTCATTTAAACATTAATAATTATCACTTATTTAAATGAATTGTTCATTGCTGCATTAACACAATTCATTGTGGAACGTGTTCACATGAATTAACAATGCCATTTAAATGGAAAACAGCAATCGATGAAGAAGGAAAAGAAATCTGACCAAGAAAGGCCTCACAGTGGTGGAGGCCAAAACAGACAGTCCTAAATACAATTATACCATTAATCCTGAAGATATTCAATATTATGAAGACGGACTTTACAAGTTCTGTTAAAAGTGGATGTCGCTTTAGAAACTTCCAAGAAAAATAACAAGAAGATATAAGATAGCTTAGAAAAAATCACAAAGTATACTTTGCAAATAGCCATAACTGCATTTGTAAATTTTACAGTAAAAGAGAAGTTGTAACATAGATTTTTAATAACCTACACACTATTGGCTGCAATAGACATATTCATACAATAATAATTTTAAAAAGAGTCATCTATAATGTGGCTAAATTTAAATTTAACAACAAATTAAATAATTTTATAAAACATTTCACAAATAAAACTTGTTTATGAAAACTTAATTTCAATGCACATTATATTCATCTCATCTGACACATATTTCACGGCTTAAAATGTAAATGTGCTTTCCAAAATCTCCATTATAGAAAATAGAAATGGAAAGCAACATCATCAGAATGGAATTTAACTACCAGACACAATTTAATTTCAAGATTCTAATAACCTGCTGCAGATAATTTGTAAGAAATGATAATAGGCACATTTCCTATTATGCTACACCATACCAGAAGCAAAAAATTAAACCCCTCATGCAATATTAGACTATAAGGGTAAATAGGTGAGCCATATTAAAGCAACTACACTACAAAATTAAATTTGAATATGTCACATGATGTCATGCATAACAAAACTCAATAATAACCACTTCCAAATCAAATCACTCAGCTTCACCCCACATGCCAGCACAACCACCACATGTGTGTTAAGAAAGTCATGTAGCAAGTATAGAGAATTATGAAAATATTATGAACAAAGAAAAACAATTACAAAATGTTTTGAAACATGTTTCATTACTTTTTTTATTTTTATTTTACCAGTGACCATCACTTTACATTTGCAAGGTAAAATATGCAGAAATAAAACTAACTCAAAACTAGATTCATAAGATTACATAAAGACAAAATGTTTATCTAATTCAACCAATATATAGCAAGGACACTGATGTAAACTTTCATTGTTACTTACATAACACAGGATTTGTAAATGATGAAGTCCATCTCTTACAAATAAGATATGAAAGGTACTAGTTAAAGTGAACAAATAAGTGGCTTAATGCATTTTTTTCCAAGCAGTTATTCACAGCAGAGTTTAATTACAAAACTAAATACAAATGTGGTAATTAACAAGAGTCTCTCAAAATTACATTCATATGTAGGATCTAACATAGGAGCCTGCAGAGCTTGCAGTTCATATTTTTTTCAGTGCTGCTCACTGTAACAATATTTGGTTTAGAAATAATATGTACTGATCCACCTTAAAGCAAACATACAGTATCTCAACAATCTAGATAGCAATTTCCTGATAATTGTAATCCTTATCACAGTATAATCACTGTGTTGTAAATGTTTTAAATAAGGAAGAAACAAACATTTTAGGGGAAAATGATATGCCAACATTTGGGACATTTGTCAATAAAAAAAATTAGATTCAGTACTGTTATAATTATTGCTGCATTCATGTATCACTTCAAACATTCAAAACTTTCTGTCTAACGAAGAGACAAAACCATACAAAGAAAATCTCAATAAATAACATCATCAACCAACATACATTTATTCACTCCCCCTCCCCCCCCCCCCCCCCCGCCCCCCACAAAAAAAAAAAAAAAAAAAAAAAAAAAATGCAAGTAAAAATGGCTGGAATAACTTGGCAAAGTTTATTCCATGGAGCTGATACTAGCACAAACTTTGTCAAAATTCTTTTGCATGGAACCCTGTAACAAACCAAATAATTTACTGCTGCTTGCAGTAGTTTCTGTTAGGCCTATGTTTTTTTTTAAAAAATTCTTCTCCATTCCACGTGTGGCTTTTGAATGATTCACTGGATGCCGCTGGCCAACTACTGACACTTTTCCAGCCACAACTACCTCCTGGGGGAACATGTTGGCATTGGATTGCGAACTGTTTTCGGTGTAATGACAGTCAATTTGCTTGTGTTAAATGTACAGTTTTTTTTTAGATGGAACTGGGAAAGAGTCCCAGTGTTCAACTAGACAAAGGTAGAAACTATCTAAAAACCACAATGAGGGCAGTCGGTATGCTAGGCTCTATGTATCTTCCCGGTCCAGTTGGCACTACTTTAACATGCACAGCCATAATGGTGGATAATTTTCTATACATATGGTCTATATACATATATGTGACTCTTGCTACAAAAAGTTTAACACCATTTGTATGGTTATCATCCATTTAAGCTCAAACAAAAATAAAAACACATTAAACCAAATCCAAGGATTAGGCTACTCAGGAAATGTTTCATTGCATGTGCACTAATGAAACACTGTATGAAAAATCTATTTAAATTTTCTTCTGAGGGCATATAGTAGACACCACTTATCAAGCCAGGATGCAGCCTGTTTGCACTACAAGCTGCAAGTACAAAAAAGGCAGTTAAGTGACAAGAGAGAATGAATGCGACACACAAAAATGTTCCTGCATAGGAATACAACAGTTTAAGATGTTGGTAAAAAAGGCAAAAAAGAACAAAGTTTGAAGAGATAACATACCTCCATCAATATTATGAAAATAAGAGATGGAAAAAGTATTCCTGTATCCCTAGTTCCCTTAGGCTCAACTATTTTTTTAAAAAAAGAAGTAACATGCAATTTAATATGCAGTAATTAACTGTCAGATACTTCTTGCAATACTGTTTCTGTTAGTGCTGCTCCCATTAAGTATGTATGTGTGTAAATAAATAAAACAACAATGAAACTCTCAGACTTCATTCCACAGGTAGCACCAGCAGTTTCAAACTGTATTTCCCTCCATGAAATGAACTCTGTTACATTTTCCACTTTTGTGTCAATAAAGATTTATGCATCACTAAATATTTCAGAATCATACTTTAACAACTGGCATGACAGGATGGAATGGAGATGTTATATATTGTTTAAATACTGCATGGGACAAAAGTTCAATCAGGTTAGAAAAAAGATGGAGAATTGCAGTTCAACAGTAGCAGCAACAATTATCTTATCTGTTATTAGTTTTTGCAAATATTTTGTGTTAAATAAAAACATGAAACTTGTTAACCCCAACATGATCCCTTCAGAGAAAGTACAAAGTATTTATGATTTTTTTTATCAGTTTTTAAGCAATAAGAAAGTCACTACAATCTCTCATGTGACAGGAAATTTCATTAATATAGTATTCCTTGTATTACCAACTTGTCATATTTTGTGCCATTTTTAAATGATGCAGACATATCCTAAAAAAAAAAAAAAAAATTTAAAAGGAAATGTATGTCAGTGCATGGTTTACTATCAGTTTGAGTATTCTTCAATTACAACATTTAATTACTAGATAATACATGTTCTCTCGGCGTACCTTATTTAAATAAACAAAGGAAATTCACTTGGTCTTAAAACCTGTTGAAACAGTTTTAAGTTGCCTCATATTATGCCCCTGTCATGGCTGCATCTCCTTTATAACACGGTATCCAAACTGGAGGTTAGAGGTTATTTGAAGGCCATTGATGAGACATAAAGATCTAATGCATCTCAGAGGCAGGAGCCAGAGATGAAGCATCTCCAGTCTACAGCATGAGCATAATAACCACTGATCACTGATTTAATTTAAAAAAAAAAAAAAAAAAACCTTATTGCTTAGAACCAAGGCTTATTGTTTGTAATGACATAATGTGAAAAACTAAAACTTATTTTTAAGAGCCATAAAATTCACTTTTTCAGTCATACGGTTGGAAAAGGGGCACATTTTTAAAAACTTTGTGTGATCATATTTCGCAAATTACACAGCTAAATACCAATATCCTGAAACAAAACTGATTGCATTTTTGAACACCTAACCAATAATAAAACATTAGATGTTGTAGGCATATATATATATATATATATATATATATTAATAAACAATGAAATCAAAGGCGCTAAGTAGTGAAAAGGAATATGTATATTTGAGTAGGTGGTATCCTTTGAAGTATTTGCTTCAAGACATATTTTGTGGTTAGTAGAATATATCTTCCCATAAAATTTCACCACAGTTGACGCAAAGTCAGCCAAATTAAGAGGTTGTGAAAAAAATGATGGACAGACAAATAGGGCAAAATTATAAGGGTATGAAACCCTAAAAAGCATACAAGTATGAAATAATACTAAACTGACAATTCGTAAAACATGCTAACAGAAGTAATGTCTTGCCTGGCACTTTTTAACAAAATATGTCTCTCTTTGTTTCTAAATGGTTCCAATGAAATCAAGCTTTTAGCATTGTATATAGTAAATTTCTTGTAAAAGCAAATTGGCATTTGGCCCATAAAAGGTATGCTGAATTCCCAGGATTAAATTGAAACAAAAATGCCAATTGGGAAATTAAAATAAAAAGAATGATTTTTAAGACCATCAATAAATTTGTAAAAAAAACTGCCAACATCATATGCTGACATTACTACATATTTACTACTTCCAATTAGAAGCCTTCCCTAGTGATTAGTAGCAGTTTTACATGACAGTTAGGATTCACACAACTGTCACTGCATTACTTAATAAGCTAGCTGCTACTGTTATTATTTTGTTTAATGTAAGGAAATACTGTGAAACCAAAGTAATATGCCAGCATCGTCACATAATGTGACATTTGTTTGTGATTCATTACACATAGTTGGAATGGTGAATCGGAGTTAAGTGACTTGTAACTATCATTCGGTCTTTCACCACAGGGAACTAATTCCGTGGACTAATATAATTTTTTTTTTCACAATTATTTTTGTGGAAGGATTTGATGTTAATTGTCCTCTACACTTACTAAGCTATTATTCAGAGTTATACTTAAATTTATTTTGAAGTTGTGTTAAGAACAAATATTAACTCAAAATTTATATTCAGATAATACCCAAAATTTAGAACCATGGGCTATTGTACCCTTTCTGCAACTACAACCAACCCCATACTGATTGACAGGACAGGACAGGACAACACAGCAGAAAGGCCTCATTTTTATTTAAGAAATAAATACTGTAATCACCTATTTATATTATTCATAATGTCACATTTCAAGTACGATCTTTATAAAGGAAGAATCTTTATTACAACTAACGATTTGCTGAAATTATTCTTCCTAGCCAAAACAAAATTTAAATTTTTTGAACTATAGAAACATTTTACTGTGCTGTACTAAAAATGTATAAATCTGCAAGAATTAAATTAGAATGTGCTAAAAATTCTCATAAGATCGAATGCTTCATATAACAGTTTCCATGTTCATTCTACTTACCTTCATAGTTCAATATTTAGTAATGCGTGACTTTTACGCTACTTTTTAATGTAATTATAACCGCTCTCTACCATCTGCATACTTATACAATCATTTCACTTGTAAATTCGGGAGATATTTAAGGTTTAATTCAAAACTAGGTTTTAGCTCTCTTATACTTATGAAAACTTTATTCCCCTTATCCTTGATGTTTATCACACCAAAGCAGTCTAAGTAATAAAGTGAAAGAAGTACGTAGGACAATGATGACAAAACAGACACATGCAGTAATGACACAACACACGTGTTCTGCCACTGATATAATGCCTTCTTTATCTTGACAGTATTTCAGTAACGAGCATTCTCTCCTCCAAATATAACAACAACATAATGGAAAATTGGGTGCGATACCAACACCAGATACAAAATTGTGCTGAAATTTGTAGTTACACAATGATCAGTAATCATGAGGTGAAAACTAAATATAAAGCATAGTAAAACTGAACACTATGAACCTTCATATTTTTGGTAACCTCAAACATTGGTCAATTCTGGTCTGAGCAACTACAACCATAATGCTTAATAAGCATACTTATAATAAAACAATGGGTACTACATAGCAAAGTGAATAGGGGAATGAACCACTGTTTACCATAAACACAAGAAACCTTGTTATTCAGAGGGTAGGTGCAGTGGTGGTATCCTACAGCATCATTCTACTGTCGATGAAGGGTCATAGACCCAAAAAAAATTATTTCTAATGTGTATTCATATCTGTCTGCATTTTGACATCATCCTACCTTCAACTGTGGTAAGCGTTGGTTATTTTCCCACTTTTAAGGGCCTGTTATTTTCAATTGTGATGGAGCAGTTCCCAACTCTCTTACGTAGCATATACACTACTTCTAATCCTTCTGCCAACATCCACCTAAGTGTCGCTATACAAACATTCTCTTTACCCGCCTTCTGCCATTCAGTGACGTCCTACCCAGAGCCTTTGACTGTTTTTGGTGGTAATTTTCATAAAAAAATTTAGCTGCACTTCTTTACATCCCCCTTTCAACTATATTTTATACCCAAAGTGTGGGTCCCTTCATCAGGTTCATAGAGCAACTAACACCTCATAGTTCAATGTTAGGGATGGTCCATCTTTCTCTCTCTCTTTTCTTATTAACCAGCACCTTTTTTTCTACATCTACATCTATATCCATACTCTGCGAATCACAAACATTGTGGGTGGCAGAGGGTGCTAAGCACCAAAACCTAAACCTGTGCATTCAAACCCCGTATAGCACGAGGAAAGAAGGAATACATAAAAGCATCAGTATGGCATCTTATTTCTCGAATCTTATCCCTTCGGTGATTGCAACCTAAGTAGGTTGGCGGAAGAAGTATTTCATTGCACTCGTAATTTAAAGATTTTTGAATATTCTCCAATTAATTCAAATGCAAACTACGTCATCTGTCTTCCAAACTATCCCAGCCCAATCTATTCATAAGGGCTGTAGCAACCAGTCACGAATCGAGCGGCCCTCCTCTGCACCCTCTCCACTGAGTCGATCAGGCCCTTGCGATACAGATCCCAAACTTCACAACAGTAATCCAGATGCGGACGCACTAGTGTTTTATATGCTATTTCCTTTGTATGAGCATTACAGTTCCTCAAAATATGACCTATGAATCGCAATTTAGAATTAGCCTTGCCTACGACGGAAATTATGTCCAAATCCCATTTCATGTTGATTTGGATTAGATAATGCGGAGTATTTTAGACAGTCTCTTAATAGTATTTCTCAAAAATTTCAGGGACATACATTGATCATGGGTGGTCGATTTTAATATACCCTCAGTTAACTGGGACACATTTACGTTCAAGTCATGCGGAAGAGACAGGTTAGTAACCGAAACGTTCCTAGAATCATTCGCGGAAAATTCTCTTGAACAGATGGTCGATGATCCAACGTGGAGTGTCAAAGATTCCTCCTCAATTTTGGATCTTTTTCTTATAAACAATCCAGATATTGTAGATAAAGTTTGTATAGAAGACAGTATAAGTGATCATAAGGCGGTTGTGGTAACTTTAAAATCTAGGCTGAATTTGAAGCATGATAAAGACAAGCTCGTATATTGTTTCGATAAGGCAAACAATGCATTTATGATCGATCATTTGGCGAAAAATTTTAAAATGTACATGCTTAATTCAAATGTTGGGAACTTTGGTTTAATTTAAAAGAAATAATATGGACTGGCTTAAATCAATTTGTTCCCAGGAAGTTTATTAAGGTTAGTAAGAACTTCCCGTGGTTCAATAGGTTGTTGTTGTTGTTGTTATTAGGGTTTTAGGGCGCGTCGACGACGGGGTCATTAGCGCCCTAGGTTCAATAGGGTAGTGAAACGTTTGCTCTGGAGGCAAAGGCATTTACATGCTAAGGTAAAGAAATCGGGGGACTCATCTAATCGCGCTAAATTAGTCCAGTTGCAAGCAAAAGTGCATAAAGCAATGCGTGATGGGTTTAAAGAATTCCAAGTCAGAAATTTATCTGAAGATCTGATTACTAATCCAAAAAAGTTCTGGTCATATGTCAAATTAATAAGAGGCTCTGGTAAGGTCATGCCGTCGTTGATTAAGGAAAATGGGGAATTATCAGAAACTAGCGTAGAGAAAGCAGAAATTTTGAATAATGTATTTAAAAAAGCTTTCACGACAGAAAGCTCGGAGAAGATTCCAATATTTAACCATCGTACCAACAAAATTATGAATGATCTCATTCTCGATGTCGAGGGAATAAGTAAACTGCTTATGAATGTAAATCCCAATAAGGCTACTGGACCAGGCGGTATTCCTTCAAGATTTTACTCTAGGTACGCAAAGGAAATTGTGCCGTATTTGATGAAATTATATACCGCCTCCTTGGATCAAGGAAAAATACCAGCCAATTGGAAGACCGCCATCGTAAGTCCAGTGTTCAAAAATGAGAATGTTAATGATCCTCAAAATTATAGGCCGATCTCATTAACCTCAATATTTTGCAGGATTTTAGAACACATCATCTATTCAAATGTCATGTGGTTTTTTGATGAAGGTGAGCTTTTAAACCCAAATCAACATGGATTCAGAAAAGGCCAATGCAGCGAAACACAACTTGCCCTTTTAACTCACAACTTGAGCCTTATTATAGATGAGCAATCCCAGGTTGATTTAGTTCTATTAGACTTTAAAAAAGCTTTCAACACTGTGGCTCACACTATGTTACTTAGGAAACATTGTGGCTACGGCATATCTAGACAAATATGCGACTGTGTTGCAGACTTTCTGAAGGGCAGAACACAGTGTGTAGTTCTTGACAGTGAGCGTTCATCACTTACCGAAGTGAGGTCCGGGATTCCCCAGGGAAGCGTGATAGGGCCTCTGTAGTTTCTCATATACAATATGGGGGATGAAGGGATTATTTGCCGATGATGCTATTATTTATCGTGAAATCGCAACCCAGGACGACTGTGCTTTGTTACAAGGCAATATTATGAAAATAACTGCATGGTGTAAAGATTGGCAGTTGGAGATAAATGCTAAAAAGTGCCAAGTCATGCGTGCAAATAAAAAGGTGACACCATTTAGCTCTGAATATACAATTAATGGTACTGTCCTTAGAACGGTAGATTCCGCTAAATACCTAGGGGTAACAATTCGTAATAATTTGTCGTGGAATGAGCATATCGAGAATGTAACTGGGAAAGCAAATCATATGCTTCGATTTCTAGGTCGTAATTTAAAACAATGCAATCCGGAAGTTAAATCGATTGCATACAAGTCACTAGTGCAGCCTCACTTAGAATATTGTTACTCTGTATGGGGTCCCCATCAAAAGGGATTAATGGAGGCATTAGAGATAGTCCAAAGAAGAGCCGTCCGATTCGTGACAGGTATATATAGTTGGAGGGAAAGCGTAAGTGCGATGATGAATGAATTAAAATTCATGACTGACATATTTCAGAATGACAGCAAACAAATACTGCTACCAGCAACATTCATATCTCGGAATGACCATGAAAATAAGATTAGAGAAATCAGGTCCAGAACCGATTCTTTTCTGTATTCATTTTTTTCCACGAGCAATTAGGTAATGGAATAGAAAGGATTTACCGGGCGAGTAAACTTAAAATCCGACAGGAGTAGCTTTCAATAAAGCTCTCCAGCCATCCTGATCTGCATTTTCCATGGTTTTCCCAGATCACACCACGCGAATGCTGGGATGGTTCCTCACAATAGCCCATGGGCGCCTCCTGCCATATCCCGTATATCCCTTCCAAACCATTACCTTTCCAGATAGGTACAATGCACCCTCCACCACACACTTTTAGTGAATTGCAGAGTAATAGTAATAGTACTATCACCCCTAGATACTTCAGGGAACTAACCGTGTCAACAGCTGAATTGTTTATTTTGTACTCATGAGCAATCTGATTCTTTTTGTTACTTATTCGCATTGCCTTGCACTTTTTATAATTAAGTGTAAGCTGCCATTTACGGCACAATTCGGAAATCACATCTAAATCGCCCTGAACTTCTAAGCAATCACCAGAGCACCTTATTTCCCTATAGATAACTGCATCGTCGGCAAATAATCGTAACCAGCATCTGACGTGGTCACCGAGATCATTTATAAATATTAAGAAAAGAAGTGGTCCTATTACACTTCCTTAGGAACCCCCGAAGTAACATCTACCTTAGAAGAAGCTTCCCCGTCAACAACGACATACTGAGAGTTAGAAAATCACGTATCCATTCACAAATCTGATCCGGTATACCATATGCTCGAATCTTCACTACAAGTTGGTTGTGTGGTACAAAATCAAAAGCTTTCTGAAAATCCAAGAAAATTGCATCAACTTGTGCACCTGCATCGATAACTTTCATTACGTAATGTGAAGGAGGGCTAATTGTGTTTCACAAGATCTCTTCTTCCGAAATCCGTGTTGACATGGTGTAAGTAACTCGTTCTCATCTAGAAACTTCATAATGTAAGAGCATATAACATGCTCCAGAATTCTACTGCAGACAGATGTTAGAGATATGGGTCGATAGTTTCTAGAATCACTCCGATCTCCGTTCTTGAAAATGGGAATTACCTGGGCTATTTTCCACGTAGAAGGTACTTTTCTTCCTTCTAAAGATTTCCAGAATATATCTGACAGAAATTGTTCAATTTCCTCTGCGTATTCAGAAAATACTCTTACCGGTATACCATCGGGACCCGCCGCTTTACCCCACTTCAGGACCTTTAATTGCTTTACAATACCTACGCTATCAGTCTCTATCGGATCCATCTCTAATACCACGCGATGTGGTAAAGTCGGGATGTGTTCCATGTTTTCACGCATAATTGCTTTACAATACCTACGCTATCAGTCTCTATCGGATCCATCTCTAATACCACGCGATGTGGTAAAGTCGGGATGTTTTCCATGTTTTCGCGCATGAATGAATTTTTGAACTCGGTGTTAATTCACGACTGTCCTCAACTTCCCGTCCATCTTTTATTAGACCTGGCTTATTGTTTCCACAATGACTAACTTTTTTTTACATACAACCAAAGTTTTTTTTAGGGTTTTCGGTGAGGCTCTTAGAGAGAGAATTGCAACGAAAGTCATTAAAGTCCGCACGCATCCCATTCTTAAATGTCCCCTTATCTCCTCGTACTTTTCTTAATCAGTCCGATGCATCGTCCTTTTTGATCGTGCATGTATCTTACTTTGCTTTTTTAGTAACCTTTTAACATCTACTATACCATGGGGGATCATTCCCTTCCTTGATTGTCCATTTCGGTATATGCAAGTCCACACCTTCCCTGACTGTACATATGAATCAATGCCACCTCTCTTCAATGGTACCTCTTGTTACTATGAAGGTATGGTAATTATGCCTCGAATACATTCTAAAACACTCTTTTGAAGCCTTTTCAAATTCGTAAACGATAGTTTCTTTTTTCTTTTTGCGCATGGTTGTTAATTTTAGTGTAGCAATTACAGCTTTGTGATCACTTATTCCTGCGGTGGTAGAAATATCCGTGAATAATTCAGGCCTATTTGTAACGAGAATATCTAAAATATTTTCGTTACAATTGAGGCATCGCGTTGGTTCAGTTAAGAGCTGTTCAAAATTGTGATCTGAGAAAAGGTCTAGAATGATCTCACAAGCTGCTTTATCTCTGCCACCGGTAACGTAAACGTAATTAGTTCAGTCGAAATATGGCAAGTTAAAGTCACCACCTAGCATTATTTTATGGTCTGGAAATTGATGAGCTATATTATTTACATTATTCCTTAAGGCCTTGGCAATAGTTACGCTTGCATCTGGTGGACTATAGAAGGAGCCAATCACAAGTTTCGTCCTAGCTACGTTGAGCTTGATCCATAAAATTTGCAAACAGTATCAACATCTATTTCGTTACATGGGAGGTACTTACTAACAGCTATAAATACACCACCTTCTTAGGAATGCAACCTATCCTTACGGAAAATGTTCGTGCTACTATTAAAGATTTCGGCAGAACTTATATCCGGTTTTAACCAACTTTCTGTGCCTATTACGATATCAGCATCTGTACTATGAATAATGTTTTCGAGTTCAGGCTGTTTATTACAAACACTTCTGCAGTTAACTACTAGAACTTTTAATGTCAATGCAAAAATTTTATAAGATTTTCAACTGAAATTTTAAACAGAACACAAAGTAAACATTTCTTCCTCTTCTTTTACGTCTTCTCTCTCTCTCTTTTTTGAAACCCAAGTTCAAAATTCCCCTCCCCCCCACCCCCACCCCAAAAAAAATAATAGCAAATAATTAAATTGCAGGCTAAGGCAGTATTCTGCTAAACTCGAGTAACAAAGCACAAGGCACAGCGTCAGGAACAAAAGAACCAGTCAGCTGTGTAAGGAACAAAGAACGCCGGGAGCTGTCTACAACAACCATTTTACAACAACCATTTATTATTATTGTTATTATTCAAAGCTTCATCAGTTACAACTAAGATCTTCTGTTATAAGGGTGTTGGAATATAATCTTGAAACAATATACCCAGAGTTCAAATTAATGACATCTTCAATTACAATCACTTGTCCTTGGAGACACCAAGTTGCACTGAGAATACACGAAGACAATGGATTTTGTGTGTGAACTGTTTTTTTACCCACAAATTAAATTAACGACCAAATAAGTTATTTTTCCCTGTTAAATTTAAAATATCTAGACAATTAGATATTTTTGTTTCTTATCCACTTCACACAAGCATGTGCACCACTACTTGGTAATACAATATTATAATTGATGTCACTGCATAAATAGTTTCATAATAGAATAGGACTGTTTTCAACAGAACATTAGACATCATTAGAGAAGAAGTTAATACCTTTCAATATTTTCAATTTAATATTAACAACTTATGACCATAAGCAGTGAAGTAAGGAGGTAGGCATTGAAATTGCTTAAAAAATTAATATTTCACTTTTAAAATTCTTAATTGCAGATTCAACACTGCATATGAACAGTTTGGAGTAACCTGGTGAAATGGCGCTGTCATACAACCAATATTCTAGTGTTCAGTGTCACTTAGGCACAGTTTGTTGGTAAAGTGTAACACAATTGCATCATCAATGTAAGTAAATTTCAACTGTTATGTCAGTTATGAGCTCAGTGGTTCAGTAGGTGAATAAAGTAAAGAGAAAATACATACAATAGGAGCAAAAAATTAAAGTAAAAGATAAGAATGACAGTGACCAAATATTAAAGAGCATGTATAATGTTATTTGTAGGGTAGTTATTATAGTGCCATTTGCATGTGGTTACGAAACTAGTTTACTAGCTATTCCACATCCTGCAATGTAGCAAAAGTACTAAAATAAATTGTGTAGGAGAGCTGGAAACAAAAACACAATACTTTAAGAAACTCCTTAGCTTAAGAATAACTGTGTCTGCCACAAGCTTCTGAATACAGAAATCAACCTAAATGTCAAGAGATGAGGTCCAATACTGAGCATTAGCTATACTGAGCATTAGCTAACACCCAAAAACTTACAACAAACTTTTGAATCAAGGCAAGACGTTAAGAACAAATAAAATGGCAATGTACAGCAGCCGGTTTTATATACATATATATAAAATAGGTGAAACTTGTTTACACGTTTACTGAATGATTAATTCACCTAAATGTAGGCAAAACTACTGTCCATACACTCAATTATAACCCATAATAGCATGCATGCATTAAAACAAATGGTAATTCAGGCAATGAGTAAACTATAATTTTTAAGAACCTATAAAATCTTTACAAAATGATCAAAATACAAATGCAACATTGCATGCTTTCAATGATGTGTTAATATTAATTAAACCAAAAAGGATGAGAAAATAATTTTTAAAAAAAGGATTACTTGAGAACAGCTGTCAATTGCAAAGTTATTTTAAATACTGGGCCAAAGACTGTAGTGCAAAATACTGTTCTAATACTTACTTCCATTGGTATGTGTGGTAACAATGGGAGGGTTATCCAAGCTGCACTGCACTGAGGACAAATAAAAACGATACAAAACAGTTGTGGGACGAAAAAAAAAAGAAAGCAATACACATAAAATTGCCGCCTACTGCAAACTGTGGAGGATCCAGTGCAAATAAGAAGAAAAATCTCAAGTAACTTATATTGCAATAACAGAAACTGTTATACTACTGAAGCATGAATGATGGAGTAAACTTAAATATATTTTTAAATCTCAAACTGAAAAAGTCATGCAATAGCTTGGAACTAATATTTACTACATAAATAGTTATGCAGTGAAATTACTGGAAAATTTAATGTGCCTATAAGTGAAAAAAGAAAAAAAGAAAAAAAAAAAGAAAATCAATTTCAAGTGGGCACTTACTGAGTGATACCTGGCATGATACTATTTCATTCATATTTGACAGATAAGGTCTCAGTGAATATCCTACAGATATTTCTTCTTTAAGTTGCTAACAAAAAAGAGAAATAGAAATACTTCCTGTCCCACATTTTGCACCAGGAACTTACAAAAATCTGCAGTAGCTACACGTGCACATACACAGTAAAATACTCACATCAAATAAACTAATAGTAATATTGTTCTAATACTACTCAAAAGCATAGAATAAGCGTTAAATTTAGCATGCCTGCACTATTTAAAAAGACCTTGAGGGAATATCTCAGATTAGTATGATAACTGCCTACTTCCAAATACTTGATCAAAAACACTAGAGCTAATAAGTGCAACATGCATTTCAAGTCCTGTAAATCAGATACCCTTTTGGAGGAAAACCCTACTCTCTATACTATTCTAGATACAATTAATAAAATAATTTGATAAAATGACAAAGGTGACAAAAATTGCGCTACTTATATTTTATTATCCACACACCAGGTTTAGGATGGAATTTTACAATGTTCTTACAAACCACTGATTTCAAAATACAACATTTCCTCATGGCAAGACAACTGATTTGCAACAGCTGAAGACGTATAATACAAGTGCAGTAATATGCTGTAGTATCAGAAATGTAATGATAACTTGAATAAGTAACAAACAAAAAACAAACAAAACCAGCAATATGTTAACACTTTTATAAAGCAGTGGTAGGATGTCTAAGCTCAAGTGCCAAGATACATTAACAGGCAACTAATAGCTATAAACCTAGGTGATACACTCCAACTATTGATGCTGACAAGCCTAAATATCTTTGCCTACCAAGCTAAACTTAAAAGGTTAAAATGAATGCAAACATGAACAACAACACAGGAATGATAAAATATGAAAATACTAAGATCGCAATGTCAGATGAGCTGCATAGTCACTGTGCACACATTTCAATTCTGAGTAAAGAATGAAACAGAATATTCACAAAAATACTGTTCTTGAAGATAAGATCCTAGCAATTGCATAAATTCTCGAAGTATGGTGTACAGTGACATTTTCATTTTACCATTCACCAAAATTGTTGAAGAATAATATAGTTACCAGTTTAAGTGACAATACTAAAATATATACTCACCTTAACAAAAATGAGAACAGGCAAGCATGATTCTCTATTAATTTATATGCAATATCTACAGTTTAATTAATAATGCATAGACATATTCTACAACTAAAATAGCTGATTTGAATAAATGGATGCATAATTGATACAACATTCCACTAGCCCAATAATTTGTGAAACTTACTGTAAGTGACTACTAGTCCTTTTGGCAGGTGAATAGCATGTGAGAGACAAAGTTTATAAGGGAAACAGACAACAACCATTACAGATTTCTTTTCATTACTAATTTTTTTAACCAATTCAATGAAACCTTTAAAATCTACATAAAACCCAAAACTAGAGCACTCAAAAAAGATGAAATATTTTAAACTTTCATTTTTTACTTAATATAAAGAAAAAACAAGAAAACTATGGATGGGGGAAAAAACCTGTAAATTTCAGAAAGGGCAAAAGAAAAAGGATCCTAAAATCTTCTGCAAAAAAAAAAAAAAAAAAAAAAAAAAAAAATTTAATAATAATAAAAAAAACAACTGAAATATTTAGAAAATGTCCAGTGAAATAAAGGAATTTTCATCACTGCATGCCTACTGATGGAGTTCTTTATAACATCAACATTTCATAATAATTGAATAGGTCTCCTTGTAAAATAAATTGAAAAAGTTCAACATGAGAACATATTTAAGATTACTTTCAGTAACACCAATCCACTTCCAACTCTTGAGGATATATAAAGTTACAACTTGAACAATGAATATGGATATGATCATATTTATGACCGACTAAAAGCCAACCAACTCATTTCAGAACTTCAAGGTTTATAAAATGAAGTGCAAAAATACAATAATAATAAAACTAATAAAATTTGTACACAAAGAAAGAGTTTTTGAAGAGAGTGAGTGAACAAGATGATGCAATAACATTAATATCTAAGAACATTATAAACAAATAAGTACAAAAATGTGCATGAAAATAATAGTCAACTAATGCAAGAGGCCCACCTCAATTAAAAGAAAATAAACAATGCAATATGTGTATAATGGAAACTGAAGGAAAAAACACTGGCACTGTTTACAAAAAATTGATCAAGCTGACTTATTTATTTATTTTGTAACCAAAAGTCTGCAGTTATACTTGTATAGTAATAACTCTTTTTTTAAGATCAACTTCTCAGCTGATCATTTACATTTTGTTACATTCATATTAATAGCAGCTTACAAAATTTCTTTGTATAGTCTTCAGCTAAATGGAAAAATGTTTTAAGAGGATGAGGAGGGAGGGGTATGGGGAATATTTTAAAATCAGAAATTTTTACAAATATAGTCATTCTACAAAGAGTTATTTCTTAATGTTTATGAACACTATCCACATTCCCCTTTGCTAGCCATAAACCATAATGAATCAAGAAGCCAATTAACAACGTGGACTCAACAGATTAGCATGCTTAGTACAGAGTCACGAGTAGGGGGAAAGTTAAAAAACAAACTGATATCAAATTTATTGGTGAAAGCTGGAATGATTTTCGAGTAAAGGAAACTACTATGTTGTAAAGAAATATTCAGTTGCTCACTAACAAAAGGTAACAGAGATGAAAATAAAATTTGAAAACATTATTTTATGAAAAGACTGGAGCAGACTTTATAAACTGTAAGAAGTCGCACTTAGTAACAGGGGCGTAGCTACTATGGGGCTAGGCGGTGCAGTGCACCGGGGCCCTACGCTCAGGGGGCCCACAAGCATACCTCAGGAGGCCCCAAAGTGTAGTTCAGAGGCCCACGAGCCTTCTCGGCAAACTTTTATTTTAGCTCTACCGTCGCCTAAGTGGGCCCCCGAGACACAGAAAGCTCCTCACTAAGGGCTCTCACTGCTTAAGGGGGCCCCAACCACTGCTCAGGGGGCCCATAAGCACAACTCAAGGGCCCCTAGCCTCAGCTCAGGGGCCTCTACCAGCAACAGAAAGCAAAAAAATAGGTCGCCCATCTGGCCTGAGGGCCCAAAATAAATTTTTTGCACCGGGTCCCTTGTTGACCTAGCTACGCCACTGCTTAGTAACAACTTTAAGTTCAAAATAAGGGCTTTCCACATCTCAAATAACAGGCTGTACAGCTAAGAATGTATTGGACACCAGTGATAATTTATCATCAATATGCTCTCGACTTTAAAACAGTGAAGTTCTACAATAAACAATCACAAACCTGCACACAGCATACCCCAACAAATCTAGTATCACCCAGAGATAATACCATCACTTTATAAATGTATACTGAAGAAAACATAATTTACAAACTTTTGAATAGAATTTGCATGCAAAATTCATTGGAAAGAGAACAATATCCACACAAAGAAGCAAAGCTACATCATAATATGCAAAGAAACCACTAAAAAAGATGTGTATTTTGTTTCACACAGCATTTGACCGAAAAATAAACAGGTGAACAAATGAAGTTACAGGCAGTTGCACAAAAGTTAATATTACAAAGAAGAAGTTCTATTCAGTTTCAGGGATCATCACTCGTAAGGTATTATTACAAAGAGAAGCTCCTTCACCAACCCAAGCAGTGCGCACAGCTCAAGATGAGCACGAATTCAAACAAAACAGTAATCGTCTGACCCCACTGCTCTTTCTTCCTTTTAACTGAAGCGTTTTTCCAAATGTGCTTTTAAATTTATTTAAACAAAACTTGATATTTACAAGAGAGGAAATGATATTGCAGGAACTCACCTTCACCATTTCTGTACTCCAAGGTGTCACAATCACTCGGTTGTTTCTTGTTGCACTCATCACTTCCCCGACTGAAAAGCAAACCGTCCGACTCAGAAAAGCAAAATTACACCAAATAATAGCAATAGAAGTTTTTTATAAACTGGTAAAAAGTGTGCCCTCCAGTACCTACCTCCTCAAGAGGACAACAGTGATGATTATGATGATTACTAGAAAAACAACTACTCCTACAGTAGCCCCAGCTATCAGACGGACTTGCACATTGTCGTCTCCAACGTACGCTGAAACAGAAAGGTGTCATCAAAATGATGTTTTTCATTCAATGTACCTAATCAACTTGGTAAAATTTCCCTACCTCTGCCCATAACGTGACCTGTCGTCTTGTAGATTGCAGGGCTAAATTCTCCCCATCCGTGAACAGTTTTTGCCCGTACCTGGAATCCATATTCTGTCCTCTGTCTTAAACCAGTATAAGTCACTTTCTGCTCTTTCGTGAGGGTACTCGTAGCATTCGTATCGTCGTTGCGCACAAAATAACGAACCTGAATTTGAGAGCAGTGTAAACATTTTATTCAATTAGGGCTATGACAGAAGTCGTAGAGAGATTATACTTTTATCAATATTTTAGTCAACATAGATATAAACCTGAATGTATTAACCTCTTCGAAACAAATTTCAACCTTTCCTTCAAGTAGGGCAACTTATTTCCACAAATGAAGCCAAACAACTCCCAGCAAAAGCAGACACACGTCCTCTTCCAACACACACATCCATTTCAAAACAGCCCCCACACATTGACCAATGACAAATGGCATAAAACATGGGGATGCAGGTCAAGGTAAACCACTGGATTAAGTACCCAAATGGTATCCAGGGTAAATTTACATAATGACATCTTCAAAGTGAGAGTTGAAATGGTGTCCAAATCAAATTTAAAGACCAGAGCTATCACAACATAAAATTGCTATGGGCATTCTCTGAGCCAGAGTAAGGGAAATTAGGTGGCCAAAGAATTTGAGGAAAAAGATGGTCACAGTTCACACACATGCTGTGGTGAATAGTGGGGAGTAATTAACACCAGCACTACAATTGGAGTTACTGGAGAGGGGTTTATGATTAATACAGGAAAATAAAAAAGTAAAAGCTTTCTTATGAATCGTTTAAACATAGATTTACAGGGGGGAAAATGGGGTCAAAGCCTTGAGCACATGCTATTCTCCAACAAGATGATGAAAAAAGCAGAGAAACTGCATGGTGAAAATTACACAGGATCAAGTATGTAAATGGTAGAAGTAGTGGAAGAAATGATTGTGCAACTAGGATGTAAAATTTTTTTAAGACAAACTACTCCTCAATTTTATACCTTTGAAATGCAAAATGTAAAATCATGAGAAACCAAACAGGCAGCAAACAAAACAAGTTACTACATTATACAGAAGCTTTCAGAAATACAGAGCAAGGAAGATACAATGAAGTTAATACGAGGCATATTCCAAAAGTAAGGTCCGGGGTACAAGATGTCACAGATGATAGGCCTGAATGACGTTTCCCACCTGCAGCGCCATCTACCAACTCCTGGTAAATATGCAGTATTGTTGGCGTGACGCAGTAGCCGTATATCTATTGTTGAGAGCAGTTCGAAATGGCCGCGACAATCGTAGCTCCCGCCAGTTGTGAAGTGCGCGGTGTGATTAGGGCATCCTTTTGATCGAATTCATGGACCGTGGGACAACCATTACAGCTGACGTGTACTGTGCAACGCTCACCAAACTGAGACGTGCCATCCAAAATCGACGCCGCGGGAAACTGTCGTCTGGCATCATCCTCCTGCACGACAACGCACGCCCGCATACCGCTTCCAAAACCAAAGAGAAGATTCAAGAGTTTCGTTGGGAAATCCTAGACCACCCTGCTTACAGTCCAGATCTTGCACCAAGCGACTATTTTCTCTTCCTGCATTTGAAACGGTGGCTTGGTGGACAATGATTTCAAACCGATGAAGAACTCAAGACGAGCGTTACCAATTGGTTCAGGTCCCAGGCGGCAGACTTTTATGCCGAGGGGTTAAAGAAACTGGTACAGCGTTACAGAAAGTGTATAGATATGAACGGCGATTATGTGGAAAAGTGAACTAGATATGTAGTTACATACTGACGTTAATAAAAACCTTGTATCCTGAACGATGTTTTTATTATGATCAAACGGACCTTACTTTTGGAATACGCCTCGTACAAGTGTAGAAGACAGAGACACGGAAGAAAGAGAGCATCAGGAAATAAATAGCCTGAAAACCTATGATCAGTCAGGAAATAGTGAAATTGATTTATCCAAGGAAAAAAAAAAAGTTTAATATGGAAAAAAGTTGAAGAAGGAAGACCACAGTACTAGTATCTTACAAATAAAAATAAAGATGAAATACAGGTAAACATAAATGACTTAAATACAATTTTGAAGAAGTATGAAAAGAAATGCATGTAGGCAGAGTTTTTATGAGAGATGAATTTTGGACAAATGAATAAAAAAAGGATGTATTGCTGTCAAAGGTTCTGATGGAAAACAAGTTCAAAGCTCTGAAGAAATAGCAGACAAATCAGGAAAAAAAACTATTAAATGGACATGTTTGACAGAAACGCGAAAGTAAAACAGAAATTAGTTCATATTGTTACAGGGCTCCATTTCCAATGACGTAACTCAGAATAGCTGAAATCTCTTAACAAAGCTGGAATTAATAAATACGAGGGTCGTTCAATAAGTAATGCAACACATTTCTTTTCTCGGCCAATTTTGGTAGAAAAACCGGCCATTTTTTTGTGGAACATTTTCAAACATTCCCGCTGCGTCTCGTATAGTTTCATTGACTTCCGACAGGTAACAGCACTATACAGAGCTGTTAAAATGGTGTCTGTAATGGATGTGCGTTCCAGTGATTGAGTTTCTTTTGGCGGAAAACCAGCACATCTCAGATATTCATAGGCGCCTGCAGAATGTCTACGGTGATGTAGCAGTGGACATAAGCACGGTGAGTCATTGGGCAAAGTGTGTGTCATCATCGCCGCAAGGTCTAGCAGTACTGTCTGATCTCCCGCGTGCTGGCCGACCATGCACAGCTGTGACTCCTGCAATGTTGTGCGAAGACTCTCATTCGAGACGATCGACGGATCACCGTCAAACAACTCAATGCTCAACTTGATATCTCTGTTAGTAGTGTTGTCACAATTATTCACCAGTTGGGATTTTCAAAGGTTTGTTCCAACTGGGTCCCTCAATGTCTAACCGAAGAGCATAAAGAACAAAGGAGAACCATCTGTGCGGAACTGCTTGCTCGTCATGAGGCTGAGGGTGACAATTTCTTGTAAAATATTGTTACAGGCAATAAAACATGGGTTCATCACTTCAAACCTCAAACAAAATGGCAATCAATGGAGTGGCACCACACCCACTACCCTACCAAAAAAAAAGTTTAAGGCCGTACCCTCAGCCGGTAAAGTCATGGCTACAGTCTTCTGGGACGATGAAGGGGTTATTCTGGTCGATGTCTGTCCCCATGGTCAAACGATCAACTCTGAGGTGTATTGTGCTACTCTTCAAAAATTGAAGAAACGGCTTCAGCATGTTCGTAGGCACAGAAACCAGAACAAACTTCTCCTTCTTCATGACAACGCAAGACCTCATACAAATCTTCACACCCGAGAGGAGCTCACAAAACTTCAGTGGACATTTCTTCCTCATCCACCCTACAGCCCCGATCTCGCACCGTCAAATTTCCACACGTTTGGCCCAATGAAGGACACAATCTGTGGGATGTATTACGCGGATGATGAAGAAGTTATTGATGCAGTAAGACATTGGCTCCGGCATCGACCAGTGAAATGGTACCGTGCAGGCACAAATGCTCTCATTTCAAGGTGGCATAAAGCCGGAACATTGAATGGAGATTATGTTGAAAAAGTGTTGTGCAACTAAAAGATCGGGAAATAACATGGTTTACTTGAATGCTGAATAAAACAACCCGTTTCAGAAAAAAAAAATGTGTTGCATTACTTATTGAACGACCCTCGTATAACTTTATCAAAAGGCTGTGTAACAAGAGAGACCATGAAACCATCATTTTCACTTTTGAATAATACACAAGATGGTAAAAATTAAACATGTACAGTATTGTTTGCCAGAAGATATCGAAGGATTGTTTGGCCACCTAAGTGAAAGTTTCGATTTCCACCTGTTGTGGTTGGATCTACAATTTAATATGGAATCTAAACCACAGAACATGCTCATACAGTCAAACACAACTCTTAAAAATTAATGGTCCCAGCACGATTTGAATCTGGGACTGGACCTTGAGCATTTTGAAAGCAAATGCCTTCACTACTGAGCCACCAGACCGCTCATAGAACCTGGAAAATGTAAAAGATTGAACAAAAGAGAAATCAAAACTGAAGAAATCTGATATCTCTGATCTTGATTTCAGAATTAATTATTTTTTCCAACATTTTTTTTGTCTTAATGTAATGATCAATCTGGGTCATAAAAAAACAAACATTTCTGGCACTATGATTACAAGGACATTTAAAGAAATATAAGGATAACCTTTGACATTTCTTAAAACTTTATAAAAAGTTAAATGCAACAAGGTATTTGAAATTTGAAACAAGTTTAACTTAAAACTACTGACAAGTTTATATTTATAATTTATGTAAGTAATAGAGATTAACAAGATACAAGAATCAGTTATAAAGTGGAAGATATATGATGTATGGACCTATGTGCTGAGCAGGCAATTAAAACACTAAAAGAAACATTTTAGTGTGGACTATTCAATTAGAAAGAATCAATATGCTACCATCTGCTGATGATATTGTGATTATAGCTGATAAGAATAGATTGTCATAAACATAATATTGGAAGAGGAAATTGGAAAAAAATTAACAATCTTAACAATTCACACACAACAGAAATGGTCACAACAAACATAATAAACTGACACTGGGATAGGTGACTCAACACACAGGATACCACGCAGGCACAATAGTGGGGCTCCAGTAAGACAATCCTATCACTTCTTCCCTTGCAGCAAACCATATTGTAAGACTTCCAAAAAAGGCACAACTCCACCAAACCCAATACTGGATACAGCTTTTTTACTATAGGTTGTGCTATGTGTGAACCTTTCCATTTAACAGTTTAAATGAGAACATGTCAAATTACAAGCCCTTAGACCCCGCATTTAATTTATAATATAACAATCTTTGAATAACAAGTGAGGAGAGGAAGAGAAACAAGGAAGGTGAGCGGTTGCGAAGAGCAGTGGTATTATATTCTATTGGTGGTGATGTATTGTATTTGCGAAGTACTATAATAAATGAAGTGCTGAATATTAAAGTGATATTTATTTTGTGAAGAATTTTAATAAAGGAGGTTCTGTACATGCAATTAAAACATTATTATAAACGTAGTAATCTGACATGACTTATGCATTCAATTTAATTTAATTTAAACGCAGTAATTTGACATGGCAACTGTGACAGGACCGTGTGAAAAGAAAGAAGTAAGAGATAAACTTGCTGGCGAAATCTCCGAACTCGCACGGACGAACCTGCAAAGAAGTAGATTTATAATAAGATTACATTCATCGACCAGATTGTAAGCAAAGACCAACAGTATAAAGAGACGGCTACAAGATCTGAGATATTATTACTCTGGACGTCAATCGATGAACTATATTAACATCGCTGCTGCAGTTTCGAACAGCTGTTAGCCACGTGGAAAGCAACGGAGGGAAACGAAATATGACTGTCATCAAGGAAGCGATAGAAATACGGCTGAACAACAACACAGTCAACAGGGACACGGGTTTATGGCTCAGTGATGCGTGGAAGCCGGCTCTGTCCCTTCTGAAACATTCACCCTGCAAACAGAGAGGTAGGCGGGTGCCGACGCATAGTGTTTACGGCCCGCCGGGGTTGGCTGGGACCGACGCCCCACCAGCCAACCAACGACGAGCGCAAGACGGCAGCCGCGGAACGGAGCGACGGGAGGGGAGAGGCCAGGCCTTTTTAGGGCACGCGGAGGCCAGACACTGTCAGTGCAGCGCTGGTACCCCCTGCAGCACACATCTAACCTGAAGATGGCGGCAGAGCCAGCCGCCGAAAGCTCGTTGTTGTCTCTCTTCAACAACATACGGCGGAAAACCCGCGAAGACTATATTTCAAAGGATTTATTCTTGCTTTGATTTTAACCTGTAACTTTGCCATTCTAACTGAAGTAGGAAGTTGTTTGTTTCAATAAGTACGGTTTAGTTCCATTTACTGACAATAATCAGTCGTTCTGTTGAATTTCCTTTGAAATAAATTTACTTGGTAACATGGCATCAGAGGAATCTGTTAAGGAATGGGAGATCCAAGAGGCAACGGTATCTCTGAAGGACATTTTGTTAGACATAAGAGGTACTATGAGTGCCCTTCAAATTAATTTTAATGCTCTTCAAACAGGTTATGATTCCCTTCAACTAGTTAATAACACTCTTCAGGGTAGTATTGATGCCCTTCAAATTAGTGTTGATGTCAAATTTAATGCTCTTCAAAGTAGTCTTGATGTTAAATTTAATGCTCTTCAAGCAGCTAATAACACTCTTCAGGGTAGTATTGATGCTCTTCAATGTAATGTCGATGGGAAATTTAGTGCTTTGCAAGCATATCATGATGACAACATTAGGGTTATTCAAGGTATTATTAGTGAGAGAAACGCTATTCTGATTGAGCGTATTGACAAACAATTGGAGGAACAAGAAGAGAACCTTAACCCTAATTTCAACGCGATAAATTTCGAACAGGAGGAAATACTACACGGATTCAAGAATCAAACTAAGCAACCACAAGAGAGGCTTGAAATGGAAGGGGTGACAATGGGAGACGGAAGAGCTATACTATCCAAGCAATTAACTGTGCAAAGAATAGAGGTCAATAAAGTTAGAATAAATACTAAGATTGTTGAGGACTATGTAACAAACTTTTCTATTCCAGGGACCAACCACTACTTTACAGTGAATTCAAAGGGGAAAGGACGAGTAGAGGATGGAGATGACATACCAGAACATGAAAAGGCCATACAAGAAGATGAAAATGATATACAAGAAATGGAGAATGACGTTCAAGCAAATGAGAATGACATACAAAAGGCTGAGAATGACCCAGGAAGGGATGAAATTAATAATCAAGGTGAGGACAATAATTTCTCCAAGGAAAATAAACATGACAGTAAAGCTAGCGCTTTTTGGGAGGTAATTGATGATGGAAAGAAAGAAGAAGAAGGGAAAGTAAGAAAAAGCTGCGTAAGGGATTAAACCGTTACTGGGAAGGAAAGAATGTGCTAAAAAAACGTAAGGAAAACATTGAAAAAAAAAAAAATCGGATAATATTACACTTGTAGAGCCTTTCCGTTAGTGTGATTGTTAGGGAATTGGAGTGCTTAAGGGGTCTACCACCTAAACACCCAACTTCTTCTTGCTACTTTTTATTATTAGTACATTATCTATGTTGTAGATTAGTTGGTTTTCTTGTGATTTCTAGGATCTGTGGACTTCCTAAATATTACCAATAGTACAATGTCTACTTTTTAGAGTGGTTGGTTTTTCTTATTATTTCTCGGATCTGTTGGCTTCCCAAGTATTACGCATAGTACAGTATCTACTTTGTGGATTGGTTTTTATTAGTTGGAGGAATGTTATGGAATAAACAAAAATAAATTGTGTTAATAACATTTTTTTCTCTTTTAAATGCTAGACAAACACAAGTGAACCAATGATTAATTGTACATAGAATTGTGATATAATTATGTTATTGACTTTTGTAAAGATGTACAATGTAAAAAGTATTATGTATTTAGGCACTAATGACCATCCATTGAATTATGAAATCCAACAGGAGAAGGATAAACTTGTAATTTAGGTTTATGATATTTACTCAAATTACACTTGTAAACTTGTTTATTTGAGGAAATATCTGGAAGGGGTTGTCAAATTACAAGCCCTTAGACCCTGCATTTAATTTATAATATAACATTCTTTGAATGACAAGTGAGGAGAGGAAGAGAAACAAGGAAGGTAAGCGGTTGCGATGAGCAGTGGTATTATATTCTATTGGCGGTGATGTATTGCATTTGTGAAGTACTATAATAAAGGAAGTGCTGAATACTAAAGTGATATTTATTTATTTTGTGAAGGATTATGCAATTAAAACATTATTATAAACGTAGTAATCTGACATGACTTTTGCATGCAACGAGGATTGTTTAATTTAATTTAAACGCAGTAATTTGACAAACACTGCAAAGGTGTCACCAGTACAAAGATACCTAACTCCTCCAATTGTTAGAGGACATATACAAGGGTTGCCTTTTTTAAGTTTTTACAAAAAGTGAAACAGAAACGAACAAGTTCGAAACAAAGTGTTTTACTGCTTTTCAAAATATTCTCCCTTAAGGGCTATACATTTTTGCATACGTTCAAACCAATTCTGGAAACATTTTTTCCACTGTGAATCTGATATTTCAGAACATGGTTTTGAAAGTCTTCAACAGCTTCTTGAGGTGATGAAAATCGCTGTCTGTGCATCTTTTGTTTAACAGTGGGGAACAAGAAAAAGTCATTAGGCGATAAATCGGGTGAATACGGGCAATGAGACATTATTTCGATGTTTTTCTCCTTCAAATATTCAGTTGTTTGACGTGCTTTATGGGAGCCTGCATTGTCGTGATGAAGAATGATGCGGACTTTTTTGTTCTTTTTCCTTATTTCATCGAAGACCGTTGGCAAACAAACTATTGTATACCATTCGGCATTAACAGTTCTTCAATCCTCTAATGGAGTGGTTGCGACGTGTGCAGTACAACCGAAGAAACAAGCGATCATTTTTTTGGAAGTGCTCTGTGAACGAACAACTTTAGTGGGATCGGGTTCATCGTCAAACACCCAAACAGTAGACTGTTGTTTGCTTTCAGTTCATATGAATATATCCAAGTTTCGTCTCCTGTAACAATGCTGTATATGGATTTTGAACATCCTCGGTCGAATTTTTTCAACATTTCCTGATACCAATCAACAAGACCCTTTTTCTGCGCTTCGGTCAAATTATGCGGAATCCATCTGGAACATATCATTCTCACAGCTAAATGCTCATGAAAAATCAATTATATTGCAGTCTGTGATATCCTAAGAGACGCCTCTGTCTGCAAGTCACATGCTGATCTTCTTTGATCATGTTGCGCACAGCATTGATGTTTCTAGGAATGGCAACCAATTTTGGCCGACCTTCTTGACATTCATCACTGACAGACGCTTGACCATGACGAAATTCTGCAAACCAATAGTCTTCTCTGATGGTGCTTCATTACCAAAAGTTGCACGAAGTGATTCTATGCATTGTTGTTGAGTAAGACCTTTTTTAAAATCATAGAAAATCATCCACCGTAAGCCTTCACGGGTGATTTCCAATTTTGCACGAACTTGCTTCTTTTAAACGTTCACTATCAACAACTTACTCAGTCAATTTCTAAATTGCCACTGGCTTCACAATAACAAATGTCATTGTTCACAAATACAGTGGTGCCACAACTCATTAACGCCACACATTGTTAGATTGTAAAAACTTAAAAGGCAATCCTCGTATTATAATGATGTTGTTAAAATAAACAAAAGAAATCAAAGCAACAGTAAAAATGAGAACTGTAGGCTTGGATAATGCAACAGAAGTCTAAGTCCACCAAATTTCAATTACTAACTACAGACAGCATGCTGGAGCTAGAAACAAACATCACCAATGTAGACAACAGTGAAGTCTTCAAGATGCTTAAAACAGAGGTTGTCAAAGGACTGGAACTAGGAAATTTTGGATGAGAAGTTAACATCTCTGCCTGGCAAGGTAAATGCGTCGGAGGAGGATATTACAGAGTGCAAAATAGCCACAGAGAAACCACAAAAACTAGATAGGAGATGTGAAAGAAATTGAAGCAATTAATAACAAAGTAATCAAGAGATGTGATAAAATGGAAAACAGTGGGAAGAGCTGGCAGAGAATATAGAAGAAATTAAAAAAGCAAGTTGAAAATCAGACACAAACATGTAGTGATAATACGAACGTATACCGAGAAAAGAATGACCACATTCATAAAATGAGGAATGTAACCGTATCTGATACAACAGAATCCACAAAATAAGAAATCCAGGAGAGGAAGGAGAAAGACAGGAATTGGATTCAACAACACCTACAGGACATAGAAGGAAGGATTGGAGTATGCATCATGTCTTGCAGATTCAAAAAAACACTGCACGAAGCCACAGCTTGTCTAAGTTATCCCCAGGACAGCAAATCTGGCAAACTGGATTACTCAGAACCAATCTGAACTACAAGATGCAGTAAAAACAATATAACACCAGATGCCCCCCCTCTTCCCCCCCCCCCCAAAAAAGAGCAGATGCACAGAAACTCGGCAAAGAACTTGACAATCTTGAAGAAATGGACACAACAGCAATGATCCAATATGTTCATGGTACACCAAAAATTGTAAAATGGGAGAGAAATTGGGAAACTAAAGAAGGCAGCAGTTATCCATAGTAACTATTGACAGAGGTTAACTACCACAATAGCCCAAAACAGAGAAGAGACTCACTGCTGAAAATCAGATTGAAAAGAAGAGGAGGAGTAGGATTACACACAGCCATAAAAGTTAATAATATCAACATTTTGAAGCCTGGAGAAATACACCACATAAATTCAACTTGGAAGCATTATAGTTAGATTTAAATATATGCAGATTTTAAATCCTTATTGGTGTGATTTACAGACCACTTAAGCCAATGACAAACGTGCAAACAGTGATACTGAGGGTTTCAGTCATACAAGAAGTGGATGAGCTACCAGGAAATGTACTTGTTTCTGGTAATTTTAACTACCAATCACTAGCCTGGCTGCAACTGAGTCAACATGGAGCATCTGTAGTAGAGAGAGAGAGAGTGTGTGTTTCTTGACATATACAACAAAATGAATTTTGTGCAATTAATGAACAATAAAACTATATTTAGAGAAGTTCAAACTCCATCCATATTAGACTCGATTCTCACTAATGACGAAGAAACTCTCACGTCCCAAGGTACAATCCGGTGCAGGAAGTGGTGACCATTTTGTTATCGTGTAGACCTTATTCAGCAAAGACATAATGAATTTAACATTCAATGCCATGAGAGAGCAAATTTTGAAAACATCAGAAGAGTACTGAATATCATTAAGTTAATATTGTGGAAGATATCCAGAAAGGTCTAAAAGCTGATCTTACCGATATCATAGAACCATTCTTTCCAAATGAGAGGAAAAGTCTTAGTAAAAATAAACCCTGGATTAACAAGCACATTCTAGTTATTGAGAGAAGGAAACTTTAACATTAAACAGGAGATACAGAGCAATTAGTAACATCCTTACCAAAATAATATACATAGCAAGACAGTCCTATAAAAAATAAGATTGTCAATGATGAAAGTAAACATTTATATGCCTATAAAAGCAATTAGCTCTCCACAAAAACCTCTGTTCCATGCATATTGAAAGACGAGGCAGATTCTGGTACAGACAGAATCACAAAATGGCCTTGGTATTGGGATAAACAGCAGGATCAAGTAGGAAGAAACTGGTGAAAAAATAACAATAAAAGCCAACATAGCCTTCTACCAACATTGGAAGGCTTTCTCATCATTCACACTATGTACATTTAAGTACAAGAGATCAACATATTACTGATACTTGAATATGATGCAAGTATCTGGAATTCTTACAACAAAAAGGCCATTCACTACATTGAATGAGTACAGCAACATGCAAAAAACCTACTGAGAGAACTGAAAGAGTTAGGCATGAGGAAAGGCAAAAAACATTGGATATGACAAGAGAAAGGGGAGATGTAACACACACAATGACGCAGTTAACTTCCTACAGTGTGGAAATGCCCACTCGAGAGGACATGATACAAAAATTAGAAAGAACAATGTCAACAAAATCAAATATTGTGTTTCTTGGCAAATAGAATAGTTAACAAATGGAGTGTTATTACCAAAACTGGTGAAAAGTTCTGCAAATATAAACACGTTAAACAATAATTTTATACATAACTCAGTCTACAAAGAACTGTGTAGGGCATCATCAGTGGAGATATAGTGGTAATCCTCAAGGGCGAAACACATCTGGGGAACAAATAGAATACACTAAAACAGTTGTTTGTAGAAGTAGTTATTTATAAAATTATTGTTCGATTACTGCAGAATTATGGCCTATTAATAACATTCAACAACAGCTAAATGTTACCCCTATAGGCAGATTTAAAATGCACAAATGTGAAGATGCAGCAAAAACCATATTAATTGCTGATGTATGAATAATAAGTAAACAAATAAATCCTCTAAATATTTAACCCCACCTCCGCTTTCTCTTTCACCATTATTTTTAACCCCCGCACCCCACTAATCAGTTAGTTTTTGGTTACTTCCTTGCTATTATCCAGTGTACATGTTGTTCTGTTGACAAAGGATTTACACCACAAAATTTCATTACTCTGCACATTCCCATGTTGTAACTGTCAATATTTCTACTCTTATTTTAATTTGCTAATTTACTTTTATTAACTGTCTAGCTAGAACTATATACTTAAATATAAACAGACGGTGCAGAATTTTTAGACGACTTCTAATAGTTAGAAAGTAAAACTTACAAGCGACAGGCAAAGAAAGAATGGCATCACAACAAGTTTTGATAGCAAAAAGAGGATATTAAGATTTCGCCATCAAAATTTAACCACAGTCTTGAAAAGTACTTTCTCAAACCATTTGAGAACAATGCTATATAGAACTGTAGGCCAGATTGGAAAGAAACTGAAGCATTTGGGTAAAAAATGTTACAGTTTGTTGAACATTAAAGCTAACAGATGTATTATGAATTTGAAATTTCTGGAAATAAACAGTGAAGAAAATAGTTTGTGAAATAATCTTACATAAATGATTGGATAACTTGTTAATAGCAGGAAGACAGGATGTGCAGTCAACAATCAGGGTGAGAGCTGTATGGGATGGAAGCAAATGGTACATTGCTTCTAACCTTGTCTAGAGTGATCAGTGAACATGTATGTAGTTTTTTAGTGTGACCAATTAACGATGACCACAACATTTAAGAAGAACCTTGGCAGTTTAATTGTTACCACACTATTTATCTCCTACACTTTATTTTCCAATGACCTTTTTGCAGTGTGAAATTTTGTAACATAAAAAATTCCAAGGTGAAAGTAAGGTACCAAAAATAATCTCCAATTCTGCACAATTAAGAATGGCAACAATGTCCAATACATCGTGCCAAAAATTCAAATGCCAAACTTCATTAAGTTAACAAGCTTGTACCACTGTAATCAAATACATAACTTAAATCTTCCAATCTAAAGAATTACAAATTATCAGACCTCTATCATACATCATCTAGATAAATACATTTTTATTGCACAGGTTGAAGGTAAAAAACAGTAGAAATCAAGCACTCCAATTGATTACCTCATATATTTCAACAATATCATTCTCAGGATCGCCTCCATCATTTGCAACTGGTGGGTCCCACTCAATAGTCATTCCCATATTCTGAACATTAGTTGCTCTCACATTCTGCACAGATGACTGCACTGATGCTTCAGTTGTTACAGCAATTTCAACATATTCGCTTTTCCCAGCAAGAGTTGACACGCCATTCTCCGCAAACACTTTAAAACGGTAAGTTGTCACAGGGCTAAGTCCTCCAATAGTCATCTTTGTATCATTAAAAACATCCTAAACAGAAAACATTAAAATATACTGCATACATTACTGTAAACAGATCGTACAATAGACTGTAGAAAATTATCAATTAAGAATGAAAACGCAGACGGCACTCACTGCATTTGGAGAATAAGAGACACCTGGAATGCAAACATCACATTCAACTCTGTATACTGTGTCATCTCTGCCTCCCTGGAAATTAGGTGGGTACCATGACAGTGTTACTGTGGACTGGTCCACAAAGTTCACAGTCACATTTCTTGGTGCTGAAGGTGGTTCTGAAAATGGAATGCATTGTTTTAACAACTAATCCTTACTGCTTCATCAACATTTTTCATTATTTTTTTTAATAAATGATGATAGCACTAATAAATACATCACCTACTTAACAGTAACACAGCACACTAACAATTTGGTGCAAACTTTTTTTCTAGCAGTTATCTAGACCTAAAAGAAATAATTTTTCAGTTTCTTCACTACTCACATATTGCTGACATTATCAAATATGTTCCAGGCTGTACACATCTGAATTCCACAGTTGTAAACAAAGTCACTGTGGTGACACAGCCCTACAACCATCACTTATGCTGAAGAAGGGCTTTGCTTCCCCTCCGCCCTAAGGACTTTACACCTAATGGACACCTTGGGAAAAGTCATTAGGAGCGTGAAAGGACTGGGGGCAAGGAACGACATTCCTGAAGGAATCGTCTGGATGGCTGGACGGGGAGTCAAACCTGCACCCTCCCAAATATGAGATCAGAAGATTATTGCTCACCTACCACACCTGGAAAGTTCTTTGCTCCAAAATTTTAAATACTTGTTTGTTTTGGTTTATGTAGTAAGTTTTGGTATTCCTATCAATCTTTAGTGTTATTACAAAAAACAGTTTAGCCAAAGAAATTACATCGATTTTAGAGTTACTACATAAAAGCATACAGACTCTTGGTAATACAACATTGCAATAAATGAACAGCCATCCAGGAAGACACATTCAAGTTAATCTTGTAAATGCAACTGCTCTGAATGTCCACCCATGGATGTTTGTAAATAAATTACATACTTCAATTTCTTATCACATTTTGTGTATGACAGTCAATATGGTGAAATGAATATGATGGAGTCATACACAGAGCTGCTACAAACATTTACGTGCAGATATTCTCGCGATGAGCCTGTACTTGTCAGAGCCCATACATACGAACATCAGTTCCACACATTTGTCGTTCATTTGGCTCCCAGCGCTCAAATTGTTGTGTTTATGGTAGTCGTCTACGGATTTATCTGTCATGATTTCCTGGCTCGCGGCTCAATGGGAGTTCCAAAACATCGCGAGACAAGTGTAGTGAGGTTATGTTACAAGCGACGTGACAATATTGAAATGAATCATGTTTTTAAGTTCTACAGAAAAAAATGTATTTATTCGTGCAGCAGCTTATGTTAAAGCTGTAAAAAAGAACAAGAAACGGATAGTATGACAAAAAAAAAAAAAGTGGTTGCAAGAAGATTATAAACATGATAATATACTGCTACTTGTACTATTTGAAAAGCATTTTCTTCGATTTCTTCAGTATTACATAAATGCACAGATACATCTTCCACTTCATAATTTGGGCTTCCTATATTGCTGATACTGTCCATTGGTTCGTGTTGATCTCTCATAAGCTGTAGTAAGTCGTAGTAATAACGTAAATTAGTTTTGTAAATTTTGTCTTCGCCTATTCCACTTCTTGACGAATTTTAATTTTTTTTATATTTCTCTTGCAAAAAGTGCTTCGCATTTTTTTTTTTTTTTTTTATTAAAGCACTATCAACTTTTATATTATATTTCTCACAAACCTCTATCAATTCACTATATCCTAATTTTTTTAAACTTCTGTTCGCATACTCTTTCAGTTTCACCTTTCACAATGGAGTATGTTGCTGATATGTCACAATTAAATGAGCTACGAATTCTCTGCTCATCTCACTTAACTTGTTAGACACTAACCAAGTCTTATCTGCCACGAGGAAATTGTTAAGTGAGATATCTGTGTGTATGGTTACCGTCGCGCATGCTCGCCACGTTCAAATCTGTAAAGATTGTTATTTGGCTTGTGATGCGGCTCGTCGTTATACAATTAACACACACATTTTATTGTCTATATGGATTGCCATGGAATTGCTGGCACACAAATGTGTGTGTGTATGGCTATCTATACATGATTCTATAAGAGTGCTAACCAGCTAAAATTTTTGTTAGTGGCAAATTTAATTTAAAATGGCACAATTATAGGACAATCTATATTCTTCAAAAATTACACAAGGCCTCTCATTGATTTTTTAATACATAGTGTAATGGGACAGGTATTCACTACCTTGTGTTGATATTTTCATTTAAAAAATCCATATAATGCAGTGAAAAGACAATTTACAATTAGTGTAAAATGTTTTACTAATTTCAGACCACTTTCTGCCACATACAGGGTAATTAGAGCTGGGAGTATTCAGCCATAACCACCCGAAAAAGCAAAATCTGGTTGGACAGGCTGGGAACTGAACCTGCATCAGCTCAAATGTTAAATGCTCACTTGTCAGGCTTGGAAACATGTAAAATGTCTGAAGACTGCTCATAAAAAAGAAAAAATTAACCCAGTGGGATAAAATTCTTGAAACAGTGTATATACAATTAAAACATAATATAAGCTTTAACTCTCATTGAGTTATCATGATCGAAAATATTTGTAACACCAATTATAAACAAAAGATTTGAGAAACAAACTCATTATGTTAACTATAGCTGCAAAGATCAGCCACAGTGAAAGCATCACACATTAATGTAAAAACAATTCTTAAATATGATGTAATACACTCTTCCATTACACCTGATCTGCTGCACACAACAATCAATTCAAATACACTTGCCAACAAACAAATTGAAGCACCCAGAATGCAGCGTCAAATGTCAATGTAACTTAGTACACATAAGAGGCTTGTTTAAAAAGTAAAATGACTTTTTATTTTTATTGAAAAATATTTGTTTATTCATCAATATTTATGTTGTCCCCTTCAAAGTAATCCCCCTCAGATATAATACACTTGTGCCAACGTTTCTTCCAATCCTCGAAGCACTTCTGATAAGAACTTTTTGGTATAGCCTTGAGCTCTTTCAGCGATGCATTCTTTATCTCCTTAATCGTTTCAAATCTTCGTCCTTTCATTGGCCTCTTCAATTTTGGGAACAGGAAAAAGTCGCAGGGGGCCAAATGTGGTGAATATGGTGGTTGAGGCATGATTGTGGTGTTGTTTTTGGCCAAAAAATCACTCACAAACAACGATGTGTGAGCAGGTACACTGTCGTGATGCAAAAGCCATGAATTCTTTTCCCACAAATTCGGACTTTTTCTCGTACTGCTTCTTGCAAACGGCGCATAACTTCAAGGTAATACTCCTTATTGACCATACGACCTTGTGGTAAAAATTCCTGATGCACTACACGACGGTAATCGAAGAAAACAATGAGCAAAACCTTGACACTGGATCCGAACCTGGTGTGCTTTTTTCAGTTTTCGCTCTTCTGGGCTCTTCCATTGGGCCTTGGTTTTCAACGTCATAATGATATTCGCATGATTCGTGACCAGTTATAACCCTTTTGAGCAAATCAGGATTATCTCTGACATCATTCAACAGCTCCTGAGTGATGATCATGCGACGACTCTTCTGGTCAAAATTCAGCAGTTTCGGAACAAACTTCGCTGACACATGTCTCGTGCCCAAAACATCTGAAAAAATTGCATGGTAGGAGCCAACCAAGACAATTTTTATCAGCAACTTCTCTAATGGAGACTGGATGATTCTTCAACACCATTTTCTCCACTACTTCAACGTTTTCATCAGTTGTTGACGTACTGGGGCGTCCAGAGCGAGGTTCGTCATTGACATCTTCTCGCCCATCTTGGAAGAGCTTGTACCACTTATAAACATTTTTTTTACTCAAAGTAGATTAACCGTATGTCACTGTCAACATTTCAAATGTTTTCGAGCACTTAATTCCATTTTTTACACAAAATTTGATGTAAACTCTTTCATCCATTTTTTCGACAGCAGAAAATCGCAGATTACACAAAACACTTCTAACGATTATGCCTCTCACAAACCATGCAAAGAATGCTATTTAGTGAACTGTGAAGATGTTTGCGGAGTGAGTGTACCAAAATTAGAAAAACAAAATAACGAAAATCGACTGTATGAATCCGGTGAAATTCAAAAAGTCGCCTTACTTTTTGAACAAACCTCGTACACACCGTCGATGGGTTTGTAATTTTCTCTGACTTGTAGAATGTCTGCCAAGTGTGGTAGGGTATATTGAGCGATCGCTGTGAGATGTCGCATACTTGTGTAAGGTGGCATTATTAGCACCTGACAGAGTTCGAAAGGAACCTCATTGTGGGTCTCCAATTGGCAGGCTGGTCGAATCAAGCAATGGCCAGTTTTGTGAGGTATTTGGATGTGGCAGTGGCTTGATCTTGGATTAGGTGGGAATTTGAGGGCAGGCATACGCGTCAACGTTCCGGTCGACCACATCTGGCCACCATGAGGGAGGATCGCCGTATTGTGCAACAAGCATGTCGTAACCCCTTCACATCTGCTCCTGACATCTGAAAAAAGAATAATGGACTTATTGCAACATTCTGTGTCATCTCACACCATTGGTCAGAGACTAGCAGCAACTAGGCTAGGGAATTACCATAACACAAATGGCTGTGTTTGGAGTGGTTCCATTAATAGAAAGCACGGAGTGTTGATGAATGGTGCCGTAGTGTGTTCAGCAATGAATCACGGTTCTGTGCTGCCTTAGATAACCATTGTTGGCAAGTATGGCAACAACTTGAGAGGACCCTCTCTTCCAATGCTTCCAAGAGGCACAGCAGTGTTACTCCCAGTGTCACGGTGTGGGAAACTGTCGGGTATGACTTTAGGTCATGGTCGGCAGTGACTGAGGGAACTCTGATGGCACAAAAGTACGTCAAGACATCCTGCTTCCTCGTGTGACAGTACCGCAGTGCCACTTTTGAACAGGACAATGATCATCCTCACAGGCACATGTGTCTACGAACTGCGTGATGTTGAGAGACTCCCGTGGTCACCAAAATCCCCACAACTGTGGCTGATAGAACAAGTGTGGGGCCAGCTTTGACATCAACTCCATCCCAATGCCAGTATCCAGGACATCGAGAAGCAGTTACAATGGTTGGGGGCCAACTTGCCTCAGGAGAGGATACCATTGCCAACCAAATTAATGCATGCATCCTGGCCAGAGGGGGTGCAACATCATATTGATAAGTGGGCTCATGCCAATTTCTTAGTAATCACAGGATAACATCTCATACCCTCTCAGCATGTGACGTTTCATTTAGTTTCCTCCTCCCCTTACGGGAGCTTCAGTTTTTTGGCTTACAGCATACTCATAATCATTCCAAATCTCTACGTCCCATAGCATTAACACTGTTTAATATAAATTTAAAGTGTAACAGATACGATTAGTTAAATACAGGGTATACAAGGAACAAAGTTTATGAACTTACGAGTACAGGGCATCATTTTTGGGTCTTTATCTGCCCTGTAGTACTTTGGGTCACAGCGGCATTCCCTGAATCCATAATCCAAGGCTTTGCTATGGTTGGGGCAAGGCTGGCACGGTCCATCTCCAATAATGTGCTTGAAGAAACCCGGAACACACTCTGCAGAAGTAAATAAATCAAAGAGTGCTGCAGTCAGAAAGAAGATTACTTATATCGTAGAAATATTACACTCACCAGTACAGGTCTGTTTGTCAACCTTAGCCTCAAATCCAGCCTTACACTGGCATCCACCAGTGGGCAGGTACCACTTCCCATCACCCTTACACAAGTAAGTTGGAGTGTCCACTTCCTCAGAGTTCTCCACGCATTTTCCTGTTGCCTGCTCAATGAATGTCACCTCTTTCCCAGTAGGAGTTGTAGGAAAGTGAGCAAAGTTAACAGTAACTTCTGGACATGTTAGGTAGTATACCTGTTCACAACCAAGAAAGCCAAATTGGCAAAAACAATGTCACATGCATAAATAATGGGGAAAATTTCCAGCATAGAAAAGCACAAAACATTTACATGCATGGACAGTTTTATACAAATGGACACAACTGATCAAAGGGAAAAAAGACAGTTCCCTATTATGTACCCAGGCCTGTTTGGTCAGAAGAATATCAGGTTCCACTTGTGGTACACAAAACATTAGTACTTATGATTATGCTTAAACACAGATCAAAAAACAGAGCACGGTAATACCTTTATGGCCAGAAGTGAAATGCAGGCACCCTGATCCCTAAATGCAAAATAAACACCCTTCTTGGTGACCGGAATTGATTTTATTTCAGTATTGATGATCACTTCACTGTTGGTGTTGAAGCGACCCTCCCCAGCAGCTATGCGACCTGAAATAATTTACAAGACAATTGAAATCACAATCATTTTGAAGTCAGAAAAACTGTTACTCACTCACTAATACAAAAACTGTTCTCAAGGAAAAGAATTTTTTGTCATTTCATGCCAAACAAAACAATGAGATCTCAACAAACCACAAGGTCTGATTTGTAAATCTAAGTACATTATCTAGTTTTGTCTAAGGAACAAAATTTCTAACATATATCATTTTAAGTGCAAACCTGCAGTAAAAAAAACAAAACCCCAGTTATTTTCTTAAAATTAGCAATACATTACTTACATACTCATCATGAACTTACATCCATGAGGTTTTTTCTTCAGAAATTACCTGAACTTTATGAATTACTTAAAAGAAGCAGTGGGCAGACTTGTTCAGACTGTTGTTATCTCATTGTTTCTGGGTAAGCTGTTTCCGTGTCATGGCTACTTTTGATATGTGCAATTTACAGGAGCAACAATGTGGCATGTTGAAAAGAAGCCTTTTACATAACTGATTAACAGAACTGCTTTGAGAAAAGAAACATCACAATGGAATCAGCATAATTTGAAGAGAACAATGGCAAATAATATGCAAATTGAATAGTAAAAATACAAAAATGAAAGTTTGCTTGTTTTTCTGAACAGACCCCACACACAAATCAAATCAAACAGTGACCACAAGCAACAGTATTGACCAACCTGGCTCACTTAAAATCAAGACAACACTAAAAGTTATATAAAATTACAAAGCGGTTTAAAATATTGACACTAATTCCACTGAAACCGGATCAAAAAGTGTATGCAGAACATCCATGGGCACTCAAGAATTTAAAAAATTTAACTTCCATATATAAATTTTATACCTAACTGTCGTAGACATGTGATGACTTTTGTATAAGAGCAAATCAGTTTGGGTATCAAATTCAGCACGTTTCTGTGTACAGGGGCAAACAAACACATGGTCACATGAACTGTATTGAAAAATTACCGTAAATTTTAGGTTTTACATATTTAAAATTGAGTGACTTTTTATTCTTGGAGAGAACATTAATGAAAAACGTTATTTGGTATTTATGCAAAGGACACTCAAAAAGTAAGATACACATAGTTATGACTGTTTGCAAAGATAAGATTTTTTGATAAATTTTGGTGGCAATACTGCATCAGTACTAAAATTATTGACATTATCAGCTGTAATCAGTAGTAATCATGGTAACTGCTACTTTTGAATTGTCCAAACTACAGATCCATGCTGTGTTCTGATTGTTGTGGATGAAAATTTGTTGTTAGGCTACAGGCAGGCTACACCGAATGGGAAACTCATACACTTGAAAGACTAATTATGTTATAATTTTAGAAGCATACACATTCTTACCTCTATAGAGAACTATTGGTAGAACAGAAATACTGTGAACTGATAAATTGTAAAGATTATGAATAAAGATGTGTAAAGTGAGGAAGGATTACAAATGTTGTCTCATCGCCAATATTAGAGAGCAACTGCCAGTAAGATACAGACGAATTAAATACTAATTCCAAGAACTGCTAATAATGTCTACACAAAATAGTTAGCATTTATGAAAATGAACTTGTGTACAGATTCCTGAGGTATCCCATAAGAAATTGCAGCAGAAAAGTAAAACTTCCAACTGAACAATCCACTGTGCGAAAACAAGATGGCACCATAACTACAAGTTCAGAAACTACAGCAGAAGTATTACTCCAACAGCTGCTTGCAGGCAATAAATTTGAAGACAACTTGTTGGAGCACTGAGTGGAGATAGACCAACCAATGCAAAGTGATACTGATACTTGAGACAACAGTATCTAGGAGGTAGTGCAAGCAAAAAATCCCATGTCCAGGAACAAAACTTTAGTTCCCGATGGCATTCCAGCTGAAGTACAACAAGAACTGGTAGTGCTAGTAGCTCCCACTTTTTGCAAGCTCTACTATGAATGCCTGCATCAGGGCAGAGTACAAAAACATCTGTAAGCAGAATGAGACTTTAATCATCTAGAAGGGAGAAGACAAGGATCCAAGACTGCCAAAATCCCATCAGACCTGATAAATGAATTGGTCACAATAAAAGATAAGACAGTGTGCAAGAGGTTACAAAAACATTGGGAAAAGGAAGGGTTTTTTTTTTACCTCACTGATGTCGAATTCATTAGAGGTGTGGTGGGACTTGCGACAAGGAATGGGAAAGAATTCGGCCATGGCCTTTTTGAAGGAAGCATCCCGGCATTCGCATGGAGTGATTTGGAGAGACCATGGAAAACACAAATCTCAGTGCCAGGACGGGGATTTGAACTGGCGTCCTCTTAAATGCGAGGCCACAACATTAACTACTCACCCACCATGCTCGGTGGAAAAGGAAGGGATGAATCCAAACCACTATGGATTCAAAGTGGGCAGATAAACTGAGAATGCAATCAATCAGATCACGAATCTCATACAGAATACAAATCTGAAAAATACAGCAGGGATTCTTATATCTAGGGCAACTGATTATCTATGGTGGCCTGTACTTTTTGCATGGCTTGAGGAAATCAGCTTTCCAGGTAACTAGATAATGGTAAGAACAAATGTTAAAATAAAATGTCCCCTAGTAAGGGTTGCCCAAGAGGAAACAATGGGCTGCAACCAGGTATGAGAAAGACGGAAAGAGTGCCAGATTTTCTGGGGCTTGTCGACTCTACTGCTGACCTTTGCCGGTAAACGGAAATCGAGAGCTAACATTCAGGCTAAAAAGGAAAGGTTTCGCATGTACTCAGTTCGTGGTGCAAACAACTTATGCTAAGATTAGCACCGCACAAAACCTGTTACTGAAAGGCAGATTACAGAGCAATCTAACTGTCAAAATTATGGAGTTACGATAAGTTGTAGTCCAGTGAGTCGATACCTCGGTGCAAAATTAGATGAAAGATTAAATTTTATGGCCCGTATGCTGGAGGTACACAAGAGAGCTACCTCAGTCGTGAAAAAATTAATGAACACGGTTCAGAGACATTTCTATCTATCACTGCTGGTTTTGTGTACATATCGTAATAGAATATTAATGTCAGTTGTAGTGTATGCCACCAACATCTGGGGCAGACACCTCAGAAAATACAACCAAGTGAACTTCCGTGGACACAAAGAAGATTCCCCTTAGGCTAAGTGATGCTTGCAAAACTGTAGCAACACCTAACCGTGACACTTGGGGTGTTGGAATGCTAGCACAACAGAATACGTTTCAAAATTTATGAAAGGCCAAAAATGTCGCAAGTTCTCCCATCGCAGGTGCTGGTACACTACTTAATAGATCGTGGACCTATATCACTATAGCCAGTTGCAAAGAAGACAGATAGTAAACAGTGATAGCTGCAACTGTGGAAACCGTATCATTCCGGAACAAATCGTATGGGAATGTGCTTTGGCAGCAAATCAAAGAGCATCCTACCAGCAAATATTCAAGTCATTAAAGGCGGGAAAGTACAGGGGGGGGGGCTGGGAATAGGAAGGAATTCAGCCATGGCCTTTTGAAGGAACCATTCTGGCGTTCACCTCGATTGATTTCGAGAAACCGTGGAAAACTGAAATCTGGACGGCCGAATACGAGGTCAGAGTGTTACTGTTCACACACCATGCTCTGTGACCACGAATTGTGGAACTTTCTAGATTCTGAAACAGCCAAAGAACTCAATAGGCAGCAACTACTGACTGAGCAGTGATATAATACAGAAACGAAATACTGAGGGAGGAATCACTGATGGGTCAAAGGAGCAAACATCTACTTCCTGGAATCATCTTCCAAGGAAGGTTAGTTGCTGTGAAGAGTCTACTAAAGGAGTATGTGTGGCAAAGTGCCAAAAGTCTGTAAAAGTGAGACATAGTGTTGACCAAAAGGAAACAACTTACAAAAGTAGTTACCTGGTTCAAATATATTTGGATGTATGTGTAGGCCTAAATGTATGTGCTTATACACATGTACCAGAATGTGTGTAGAGGTGAATGCGTGTGTAAGTATTTGCGTGTATTGCCGTTTGCACATATGTATAATATGTAATCTGTATACGTACATCTGAACATCAATTTATTATGTAATAAATAATTTACTAACCCTCATTTAATTATATACGTGAGAATATGTGTATGAGTACCCCTATATTTGTATATAGGTTGTATGCATATATGTTTGTACATTTTACTTAATTGACAGTTAACTTACTAGCACTGGTGTAACTCTTTCAAACTAGCCTCACAGCCTGAACAAAATAATTGACACCTTAAACCAAATTCTATGTATATATAAATGAAAATACTGGACCAGAATATTCACTAGCTGCTGGGCTACAGTACAACAGGATATAATAAATAAATAGGTGTGTGATGATGAGAATATGGATTTAGTGTTTTACTCAAAATATAGTTTTTCTGCAGTCCCTTATTTATTAGAACAATAAGAAACCTGGAGTTTACAAGTTATTTACAGATGTGAAATTGGAGCGACAACTATTGACCGAGCTGCTAGCTATTCTCTGACAAGCTGAATTGACTACACATAAGAGATCCCTCTCATAAAAATGAGAATGAAGCGAGTATTCGTGGTGGCGGTCAAGGTAAAGTGAGTGTGATCCCTGCAACAGACCCAAGGCAAATAACGATTTCTCGTGCACGGTGATCGAGATGAGCAATTCTGGATTCGTTACATCAGCTCCACGCACCGGTGTATCCATTCGATGAGCCCCGACTGTAAATGAGGCACGGTTGGTACATGTCATTGTAGAATGCTTCCTCCGGGAAGGGATTGAACAAAGACTTTGATAAAACTTAAAAAAAGTGCCCTTTAAAGAGAATTTTTATCACTGGCTAAAAATGTAATAAAATAGCAAAACACCAAGAACTCAGTGTTGGCAATTTTTGTATTGAGTACACCATTTCAAAGGAAAGGCGAGACATGTAAATTCACAACAAACAGGACAGTACCAGTTACAATAAAGATCTAGTTACCAGACTGAATGTTAGTTGACCACAAAAATAAACTCGGAATTTATCAGTGCAAAAGGAGATATATCGTAAATACCAGTGAACATTTTCTGACCAAAGCACAACATTTTAAACAGTCAAAGCAAATTGCAAAATCAGTAGCATTGTAAAACTGAAATTCGTATAATCTGCACAGGTGAGGACTGATTCGTTACTCTCCTGCATTTAAAAAACCAATGGTAAAATAACATGTGAGAAGTATTTATAATAACTATAACAATATGTATTTTAGTTGGGTTCCCCCCCCCCCCCTGCAACACCAAAAGCAAATCACACATTTTTATCATGGTATTCAGAAGTCTACTGTTTAAAAAATTAAGTTTATTAATGTTATCTGTTTAACTCTCCATGTGTAAAGAAACACTCACAAATGGTGATTTCTGACCACCTAGCTTTGTTACTGCTGTGAGTTGCCAGACTCGAGGGCAGCACATGGTGTAATGTATAAAATCAGTGATTTTTTCAGTTACTCCATTTCATTTTGTTTATTTAGTTAAAGGACAGCCTCTTAAGAATGGTGTGATATTTGCAAAATAATGTGATGCGATAGCGTCGGATAAAAATTGGGCAACCCATTGATATATTAAAATATTGAAATAGGATATTTGACTAATTTTGAGAAAGTTGTCAGTACTGCAGCTATGTGTCTACTATAAACACAAACAAATATTATTTCTTGGGGGAAAAAAAATAGAAAAATGAAAAAAAAATCATTTTTATAAGTTAATCGGTGCCAAAATGCTGGTAGCCATCATTTCGTCTCTTGTGATATCATGTCTCAGTACATGTAACTATAAACAAAGCAGCAGTTGATTATTTTGGGGATAAATGAGTTATACAGTTCACAAGTGGTTTGTAGTCTCAGAGTATAAACACATAAATTAAAACACCAAACAAATTGTTTGTCTACATTCAAAACAAGGAAAATATTTGGAAGTCTTGAATGACATGATCCAGCTTCTTTATCTACAAAATCTTCAATATATTTTTGCGAAGACCACTTGCTGTATATTATTATTTAGTCGCCGATGTTATATTTTATTAACTCCTTTTTGTTTTATAAGTAATATGGATTAATATATCGTCAGGAGTACAGAATCATTTTTAAGTTCTTGTGGCGAATAATAATAATACTAATAGTCTTTCTTATTTTTCATTTGACGTTTATTTCATTTACAAACAAACGAAGAAAACCTCTCGTTTTTTTCCGGTCTTGATAACAACTGATTTTTTTCTAAGAGTAATTATTCTCTGAATAGTCTGTTATACTATACACTTTGATGTAGATTTTTCTTAATATTTTATTATGTTCAATAATTACCATTAATATTTTTTTTCTGTGATAAACGCTATACGTAAAAGAATTATTACTTTGTAAATTAAGTATAACGTGTTCCCATAAACATGAAGTACTTATAACCTGTTGAAATACATCAATATCATCTATACGATCTGTTTCATGGTTCAAATGCATACAAGTAAATAATTCATCTGGCAAATTGGTTATTATTTCCGAAATATGTCCATAATTTTTGTAACATATTTATTGTCAAGACAGCGTTGTTTACCATTAAAAATGATGTGATTTGCATACTGACATGACAAATGCTTGCTACTAGCTCATTGTCCACTATGTGTCAGCAAATGTGCAAATTTTCAACTTTAGTATTGCCTCTGCTAATAATGGTCATATAAAACAATCTTTAGCTTATAACAGCAACTCTTTCAATGGTATATAAGTTTCTGAACTCTAACCTTTAAAGCCTAAAATTCAAAAGTAAGACTGACAGAGACTTCAATCTTACATAAATTTTCTTAGTTATATGGCAATAAGTGCACTTTTCAGCAGAAAACTGCACTTTTCATTTTTTGAGTACGTATACTTTGTGGAAAGTTTTGACATTCTAGAATCCTGCTGAGCAGAAGTCATCATTTTATGCAAAAAGCTTTACCAGCAATCATCACATCAATTTTTGACAAATTACAGCTGTTTGATTTGGTAAATCCAGTTTCCATTAATATTACTTGTTTTATGACTGGTAACCAGAACTAAACAATGGATTGACTTAAAACCTTAAATATACAACGCGGTGATTGTCAACAAATGTTAAACACATAAAGCAAAACTGGTGCTTACTTAGACATGTCGTCACACGCTCTGATTGGTGTTTCTTTTCACACGACTAATAGCTGTATTTTTGCATTTTTATTTTATTAAAAATAATATGTTTTTAACTCTTATCCAACAAATAATTTTGATTTTCAGTATCCCTACAACTCATTCTAACATTGTCAATTAAAATTTCATAGTTTTCTTTTAGTGCTATCTACCCTTCAAATCTTAAGCTGCGTATACACAAGCAATACATGTATTGCAGAATCAACCTGGTTCTCAGTTTACAAGGAGGCAATAACTGGTGCAATTCATTTTAGGACACTTTCTTCTGAGAGAAGTGTCATTTCCACTCTCAGAACACATGTCACACGCGTTTACACAGGATACTTGTTTAGGTGCTGCAACATCAAGAACGAACACGAGGCAGCGAAACATGTTGTCGTAGGATAAAAATTAATGTAAAAGGTAGTAAAAATAAACAAGTTCTTTCAGTTGGAATTTTTATTTAAACCTCAAAAACATTTACTATAGCATCAGTGGTTAAAGGGTCTGAATGACAGAAGGATATAGACTTTACTGCGTTGAAAAACACTCATGTATGTATCATTTGCTAGCCGCTTTTCTAAGCTCTAACTTTTCTTTACTTCCAAATGAAACTGTTCTCAAATTGTTCAGTTTCTTGCTTACCTCATTGATGGTGGTGTTAAATTTGCCAGTCAATTCCTGCAGAGCATTTTGCTTTTTCATTCAGTTGCAATATGATTTACTTTTTACATACCACAGATCTGGTAAAACTTTCCACTCCGAAATAAAAGCAAATACTTCACTTTTACACTGTGGCTTTTTTTCTTCTGACATTTTCTCTCTGGAAGTGTTGGAAACTACAATGCGCTCTCTGATAGAAGTGAACTGACCCGTATCCGACACATATGGTAAAATTCAAAAGATTCCCGGTTTGCTCTCAGAAGTGTTTACATAAATATTGAGATCAACTTGCTCGAATAATTTAGGCTGCTTCACAACAAAAATTTCATTATATGGTAGAAATAGTACCCTGTAATAAGTATACAGCCAAATTATCATATTTTGATGTAGGAGGAAAAACTCTGAAAATAGTTTTTGAACTTTATTAATTTTAATTCAACATATGCAGGAAGCTATTAGCAATTACACATGATCAACACAAGATTTGGCAGATGCTTTTATCTTGCCATACTAAAGAGAAACAGTAAACAATAGACCACACTATGCATGAGCAAATTCACAGTGTCACCTTACAAGAATTAATACTTAGATTAACCAGTACACACCTGAAACTAATTAGCTTCGTTACAGGGTTAGACTGGTAAAATTAGTGATATTTTGTTAAATCCCAAGATATTTTTAAACAGTTATGCTTGATACAAAATCAGTTAGATTCTGGTATGTTTACGATCATTCCGTGCACTGAAAGAAGCTTGCATTTTTATTATCCATTGTCTTAAGTCAATTTTTTTTGATAGGCTGCAACTTAAAATTAGTTGTTAATGTTCCTATTGGTGTCCATCACTCAGTTTTAGAGATATATTACACTTTTCCTACTTGTCAGAGTGAAAGAGGTAAATATGTAAACTGAGTAAAGATCACAAATCATATGTAACACTTAACCAAAATGATTTAAATAGGTGTTAATAAAATATAGTCGATATATATCCTTTAATATTCTTATATGATGCAAGTGTTAACAGTTGTAAATCTGTTATGTTATTTTCAGAAAAATTTGCAGAATTTTGTCAAAGTGATAGTTTGTTTAGTTCATAGAGAATTGGTTTCTACTTTTTTAACCTCCAGTACTATTAGCATTACTTGTGTGCAACCTGGAAGATCTCAACAAATTAGTAAATTATCTGAAGTGGATCAGGAGTCTTTACAAACACTACAGATTGCCAAATAGTTGGAAAAACCATTTCAGAAAACCTACAATTAAGACATAGAAATTTTTATGACTTATCACACTCAGTGTACTATTTGTCAAATCTAACTCGTGAGATTTACACAGTCCTCAGTTGACAGAACCAAACTTACAGTACAGTACATGAGAAATAGATAGGTAGGTAACGGAAGGCATCTAATGTCTAGATACTTATTAAGAACAAAAGTGACCTCGTTAGGTCCCTTGACTCCATTAGATTAATTAAAAACAAAAAACTTCAATTTTTCATCTCTTAGTCTACCAATACCAAAGGTAATAACACTGAGTTGTCTAAAATAGTAGATATTTTGAACTGGAATTCTTGATAAGAACACAGTTTCCATAAAGTCTAAGCAAAACCCACGCCTGTCATCTCATTTTTCACGAAGGCTCTTGGTTTCTTTAATTACATCAAAGAATTTTTTAAGCATTTTATATGCACCAACAAGGTCTTTCAGAACTATTATAGAGATGTTGGGGAAGATTTATTGTTCAGCTTGTAGCACTCATATGTCACACATATTAATATTTTACACTTTTAGCAGGCATCATGTTATTTTGTAAGTATCTTTGGAGGTAAAGAGTAACTGTTTGCATTGGAGCCGAAGCAAAAGAATAAATATTAAGATAGGAATGGAGACAAAGAAATAAGAAGGCCAAGAATGACATAAGAATGCGGTTGTAGCCTGGCGGGTGCAGCACAAATTGTGAATAAATTAAAAGTCAATTATATTATGTAAAGATTATTATGGTTGCAGACAAAAGGTCACGCTTAAGTGAAACTTGTAACTGCTTTGTGATTTAGTACGAAAAGTTGAATAATAAAAATTGTGTACAGTTTAACTCACAAACTTTATTTTGTGGAAGCTTGTTAAATGAGTATTTTGAAGTAAGAGAATAAAGAGCATGCAGGACCAACTTAATGAATTTTGGGGCCCCCTGCGGAGTTCGATTTCGGGGCCCCCTACTTCTTTCCCAGATGTACGTTTGCCTACACTTTTGATAATTTTCGTGACTTTGTACACACACACACACACATATAATCTGTGTGTAGAGCTCAAACAACGATTAAAGAGACCGACTGAGGATTCTCTAAATCTGTTTACAAATGGGCCAGCAGTTTATTGAGTATTAGCTGAACGGGACCAACTTCGCCGAGTCTCTGGTGTTTTATCAATGCATCTCGTATGGATTTCCCAACTACTGTCACTTTCATTTCTGGCTAAGCCCTGCTGCCCATTGTGCCAAATGAATTTGTTTTTGTATTCAATTTTATAGCTATTATATTTTTATATACTTTTTGTATACAACATTTCTTTTCTTGCCTTTCTTTGCTAGTACATATAGGTTTTTGGGGCTGGAGACACGTGAGCAGGCATACACATTTTAATTCAATAACTTTTTATATGAAACGCCAAAAGATGAATGAGTTTATTCGAACGAAATTACATAAATTGCTGAAACAGGTTCAGAGCAATACACGTCTTTGAATATATAGGCCTATTGTAATTACATCAGATATGACTTTCTCAAAACTGAATCTGATCAGGGACTTCTCGCGGAACTCCACGCTTCGGAAACGTCTATTGTGAATGCAGCTTGTTAACATTATGAATTAGTAGATTATTTATTTTAGCAGGAAAATTGTTCACTAAGTAAGGACAAATTTTGAAGGGGATCGTGGCAGGGCCGCCTCAAGCTTGGGACCCCCTGCGATTGCGGTTCTTGCGGTAGCCTTAAACCGGCCCTGAGAGCATGGCAAGGTGGTATAAATGTTTTATTTCAGAGATAGAGAGAAGAAGAAATGAGAAGTTTTGGAGTCTATAACTCGAGACCTATCATCGTAGGTCATCTATGTTAAAAAGAAGATATAAGATGTTCTCATCCTGGCTGGAAAAGTCTACCAAGACATAATAAGGTAAAAGAAAGATAGTAACAATTAGGCTGAGACAGGGTCATTAAAAGTAAAAGACTGACTGTCATATGTAAGAGTAAAAGTAACAGTAACGAGTCATTTCTTACAACAAAGCTTTGCCGATTTTGTATCGTGTGCTCGAGTATAGGACAATAGTAATAAAGGTTTACAAATGTCTGCCACACAACAGGACGAGTAGGTTACGTATGTCAACCACACGACAGGATAAACGGTTAAAAAGTCAATTATATAACGAACTGGCAAAAACTGATTTTTTTTCTGACAATTTAAAGTCAAGTAGAAAGGGTTTAAAAATATTTGTAATCAATCATTGTTGAGGAACATCTTATAAATTTCATAAGTCAATGTAATCTAATGGGTATAATAATTCAGTGATATTTAAAGGAATTACAGTGTGGCACGAGCCATGCCAATTGCAGTTTTTAGGTGGTTTCCTGCAATTGTCTAGGCGAATGCTGGTAAGCTAACAAACAAAAATACACCTATCAAAAGACATAATTTACACGAATCACAGACAAATGGCGACACTTGGCTCCTCCCAGCGAGCAGGAGGATCACCAATCCATCACTGAAGTAGGTGTGGTAACTAAGCATCACAATCCTAGAAATTTGGAATCGTCAAACTCAGTACTCCAGGAGGCAGTTAATGATCAAAAATGATAGAAAAAATAAAATGTTGACACTAACTATTTTGGATCAGGGTACCACGGGTGAAAGCTGATGCTATTCAGTATCATAGATCTAAGGTATTACCATTAATGTGAACTGATAGTAAGAATATTTATTACTTGCATAACCAGGATAAACAAAAAATACTATTAAAGAAAAGGAATCAATGAATTTACTGTCAATAATTTGACAGCAATAATATTGAAATTAGCTTGTAGTAGATTGGCAGTGCTAATCGCTGGTGAGGATCTTGCTGAGATATTATCAAAGAAATTGCTGCTGAGAACATATGTTAGACTCTAACTGAAGTGGTCATTGCCAATGTATGAAATATTTGTTATTTAAGAGATACATTGATTGATTTTTTATTGTGGGATCACAATTTGAAAAACGAATCATGGAAATTATGGCAAATACTGATAATGACATTTTTATGGAGGGAAGTAGGATAAATGACATATACAAAGAAGAAATGTTAAAAAACCTTGAGCAGGCTACACATTTTATTGAGCTAGTAGAAAGAGAAAATATGTATTCCTAATGGTTGTTAAGAATGTTACTGGATAAACTGCACTGAGTTGTAGAAGAAAACAGTGAAATTAGAGTGGAAATGGTTAGTAACATAAAGTCAGGAAAGCAGAGTGTCAAGAAAATATTCTCTTGTGAAATCAGAAGAGTTCACGAACGCACTGCATAGAGCGAAGTAAAAGGAAAAGTTATTAGTGTCGGAATGGAAGGTTTAGAGAATGTACAAGAGTATAACCTGAAGAGACCACAAGATGGAATATGAATGTTGGGAAAAAGAGGCTCATTTTTTAGGATGATCAATGGATAATAAGAAAAATAAGAGAAGAGTGCAAGAAAGTATATTGAGAGAGTATGTTTAAGATTGTGATTCAGACAGGGAAGAGTTCATGTGGACTAGGCCAACAACAGAGATGTATGTGGGGCATCTGTGATTTGAAGATCAATTTATTTTTCCCGATATTGTATTCAAGCTGAATGATAGCATAAACCTGTTGTGTTTAATGCAATACAATACATTCATTTTCCATTGATCCCAATATAAGAGACTGGCTCTGTGGGATGTGGAAAGTTGTCAATTTACAGATAAACAGTTACATAACAACCGCCAGTTGGTTGCGGGCCTGGCTCATAGTAAGCCATCGCCGAGGACACGCGGACATGTATATAAGGAAGAGTGGCACCCAAACCATCTCAGTATCTGTGGGTCAGCTGACCATTACAGATGTCTCTACACCTGAAGAAGACGGCAGAGCCAGCCGTCGAAATATTGTGTTTCCACAACACTATCCGGCGGTACACCCGTGAAGACTACATTGCTTGTGAAGATCATTTTTACTTCTAGTGCCATAATTGTGAATTTTACTATTTGTTTCAAACAAAGTATAATTTGTGACTACAAAGGACATAATGTGTTTATATACTCAGCTGCTAATGTTAAAATCCATAACTTCTTGAACAGCTCTCTAAATGAAGTTCTATTGCTAACCCCATACATAATTCTTATTACACGCTTTTGGGTTCTGAACATTTTGTCTCTATGGGTAGAATTGCCCCAGAATATTATTCCATATGACAATAAGGAGTAAAATAAGCAAAATAAACTAGCTGCCTCATACGGAGATCAGCTATAGCTGAAATTGTATGAATTGCAAATGTGGCTGCACCCAATCGCTTTAGTAAGTCAGAAACATGTACTTTCCAATTTAAATTATGATCAATATACAAACCTAGAAATTTCACGCTCTCTACCTCTTGAATGGACTGGCCTACAAATTTTATGTCTATATCTGGTGTTAATCTGTGTGATGTACTGAATTGCATTTACAGAGTTTTATCATAGTTTAAAGACAAGCCATTAGCTGTAAACCATTTATTGATCAGTTCGAAGACATAATTTGAAATATATTTTGTAGATAAATCTGGAGTGTTTTTAATTCCTATGTTTGTGTCATCTGCAAATTGGACAAATTTTGAGTTTTTAGATGAAACACAGGGTAGATCATTTATATATATTAAAAACAATAGTGGCCCCAACATAGAACCCTGAGGTACTCCATATCTGATTAATTTCCACTCAGAAAACAGTGGACCTCTTAATGCAGCCTTAAAATTCTCCATTGACACTTTCTGTTTTCTATTTACAAGGTAAGAACTAAGCCATTTATTAACAATGCCATCTATACCATAATACTTTAGTTTCTGTATCAGAATTTTATGATCTACACAGTCAAATGCTTTAGATAAGTCACAAAAAATTCTCACAGGAATTAATTTATCATTAATTCCTTCTAAAATATTGCTAGTGAATGCAAATATAGCTTGTTCTTTTTTAAACCAAATTGTGATTTAGCTAGAATATTATTATTTTTAAGGTGTTCATAAACTCTACTGTACATTGCTTTCTGAAAAACTTTGAAGAAGGGTGTTAGTAATGAAATTGGTCCGTAATTCGATATGGCTGCCTTATCTCCCTTTTTATAGAGTGGTTTAACTGCAGCATACTTAAGTCTTTCTGCAAAAGTACTCTCAAGTAAAGATATATTAAACAGATAACTTAGTATATTACTTAATTCTGTGGAGCACAATTTAATTAATCTGCTGGAGATCCCATCATAACCACTTGAGTATTTGTTCTTAAGGGATCTGATAATTTTTCTTATTTCTTCTGAAGTAGCTAATTTTACAGACATAGAGTTAAATTTTTCTCGGAAGCCTGTTTTGACAAAATCCATACTGTGTGTCACTGAGCTATTAGCAGTCAATTTATCAGCAACAGATAAAAAAATGTTGATTAAATATATCAGCAATTGAAAAATTAGATTCTACTGAATTTTCTTTGATAAAAATATAATTTCATGTTTGATTACTTTTTCCTATTTCCTTCTTTACAATGTTCCATATTGTCTTAATTTTATTTTCAGAATCATGAATTTTATGTTTGTAGTACATACTTTTAGATTCTTTAGTAACCTTTTTCAGTATTTTGCAGTACTGTTTGTAATGTGTTTTAACATTAGCATTCTCACTGTTCCTAGAGGCAATATACAACTTCCTTTTATAAATGCATGATGTTCTAACACCAATAGTTATCCAAGGTTTTTGTTCTTTTCGAGAAGCATGACACCTTTTCAAGGGGAAGCAACTTTCAAAGTAATTTAATACAATGCTACTAAAAATGTTGTATTTTTCATCCATACCTTGAGCACTGTAAACCTGTTCCCAGTTTGTGGTATTGAGGCATTTTCTAAAACAAGTAACTGACTCATCATTTATTACACGGTGAAGTTTAAAAACATTACTCTTAGTGCTAGTTCCTATTGAAGTGTTGATGGTTAATAACTGGGCATCGTGATCCGAAAGTCCATTGATGGATGGCTTGATGGTATAACTGAATTTTGCGGTATCTAGGAAAACATTGTCTATAGGTGATTGACTATTATTCATTATTCTAGTTGGAAAATTAACTACCTGAGTTAAATTGAATGAACTGACTAATGATTCTAACATGACTTTACAGGTAAGTTATTTAGAAAATCTACATTAAAATCACCACATATGACTATGTTGACTTCTTTTCTGCTTAAAAATGTTAATAAGAGTTCAAACTGGTTCATAAAAATAGCAAAGTTTCCCGTTGGTGCTCTGTATACTGTTACTATTATGAAAATTTCATTATTGAAATTTAGCCATGTAGCACAAGCTTCAAAATGTTGATCAACACAATACTTGTTAATACTTACATCCTCAAAACTATAACCATTTCTAACATAAGTGACAACTCCTCCTTTCTCCAAGTTTGCTCTGCAATAATGAGAAGCTAAATTAAACTCAGTTACATTTCACATACCTATTCCTGAAGTTATGTGGTGTTCAGACTAGCATAAAACATCAATTCTATTGATATCATTTAATTCATTTATGTGGACTAGCAATTCAACCACTTTTTTGTTAACCCTCTTATATTCTGATGTAATAAATTAATCCCTACACAATTTTTAATTTTGGTATCTGAAAACTCATTATTGTTTAAATTAATTTCTTTTAAAACTCTCTGCCTAATACATGATCCTAATCTAAAAAAGGAGCTGCCCTAACACCATTAACAACAGGAATCTTTTCATGTGAATTTGTGGCCCCAATTAATTGTTTTGTTATGAGATCTGAAAGAACCTCCTTCCCTCTACTATTGAGGTGTAGGCCATGCCTAGTATAACCCCACCTATCAATAGCATCTACAGCTACCAAGCCCAGGCCAGAGCCAATATCAGACATAAGATACCGTTCCAGTTCCACATTCACTCCCCTCACAGCAGAGTTCATCTGTGGCCGATCATAGCGCCTCAAGACCAACATCACACTGACCCGAGTGTGGCACATTGCTTCTGCTATTTTCTCCAGGTCATCTCTGATACTCTACCTATCATTCCTGCCCAAACTATTTCCCGCTCATCCCACTATCACTACATGATCCTGATCTGTGAAATCCTTACACAAAGAACCTATATCTTCTACTACCTGACCAAGACTAGCACTACGTTTGAAGAAACTCATGACCTGGAAACCTGATCCTAATTTTTCCTGCACCAATGACCCAACACCTCGTCCATGACTACTATCTAGCAGCAAGACTTTCTTTTTCCTTAATCCCTGCATACCAGACTTAACTACACAGCTTTTCCTACAAGCCCGCTGCTTTTTACCTACACCTACAACTACATAAGGCTCATCCCTGTCTAACTCTATTAAAACATATATGAATGAACTACCAAGTGACTGGTCAAGTTGTCTGAAGATAAGGTACCTGAAGAACCATTTAAACGGGGATGCATACACATAGGCTAGCGAGATAAATAGTTAAAGTGCAAAATTCTTGGAATCTGAAGAATTTTTCTTAAATAAATATTGGTTGAAGGAAATATACAAAAGAATAAAGAACAGTTTTAGGGAATGTACGCCATATTGATGGCTAGAAAGAACTAAAGCATTTATCTTAGGGTATTGATGATGAAAAAAAAAAAACGAGATATTGTGTAGGAAGTTACCGTGGGAAATAAAAGAGAAGATTGTTGCTTTACACTGGGATAATGTAGAAAAATTCTTAAGTACTATAAACAGGATGGCCAGAAGGTGATAAAATAACAAAATGGTGAGATCTGAAGGAATGTGGAAGCAATTTATGACAATAGATGGAGGGAGGATGTAGATGAAGACCAACGTGAGAGTTTTGTTAGGGAGAATCCGCGGTGGAAAAATGGTAACAATGACAATAGGAGGTGTTTTCAAGAAAAAGATCATAACTCAAAGGAAAATGAGTGGAGAAAACCAATGATAGAAAAAGGTGGAGGCTATCAAAGTGACATGTCAGTTAACTGAAGCCCAGATGAAGGGCACTCCAATCAATTGAATTTGGCAAATCAGAGAATTGGACCATACAGGAAAGTGAACAGCAGATTGGGAAAAAGTGGAGAAGGCATATATAAGAATTATGTTGGAGAAAACTCATTGTGAAGAAAATAAGGAAGCGCAAACAAAATAATCATGATAATGTATGTGATAAGGAAACTAAAGAATGCATAAAAGATAAACCATTCAAACGGTGGAAAGTTTTCAAGGCAAAAGAAGGAAAACATGAACATGTGGGAAATAAAATGGGAACATGGAAAAGAATAGAGTGGATGGAGAATGGTTAGTCATTGAAGGAGTATGGGATGATCTAGTACCAGAAAATCAAGAGAAGGAAATACAGAATACCAAGAAAGAGGAAGAGGTATCACTGAAGCCTAGTTTAACAAGAAACAATGACAAAGAAGAAAATGAGGAAGAAAAAAGTGATGAAGCATAATCAATAGAATTTGATGACCCCAAGAAAGAAGAAAGTAATGAAGCTGATTCAGTAGGACTTGATGACAATGAGGAAGAAGCAAAGAAAATATATAATGTAATCATTGTGGATCAAGAGGATTGTTGCAGTAAGTTTAGCTAAAAATAACAGAAACAAAAATTTTGGTTCGAAAGGAAGATAATCAATTCAGGGAAAAGCCAGATGACGAGGGGAATACAGGTCAAGATGAAAAGATACATAAAGCGATCCAGATGGAGAACAATGCTATTAAGGACCAGACTGATCACGAAGAGATCGAATGGAAAACTGAGATTCAATATAAGGCAAAAGGATTAAAAATATGCAGGCCAAGAAGTAAAAAAACGTTTGAAGATTCAGCTAGGAAAATGGTTTGGGATTATTATAAAACAAGGATCGAAGAGAAGAGGGGTATGAATAAAGTAAAAAGGACCAAAAACGAAAATCTTAGAATTGTAAACTTGAAGAATTCCTGGGATTCTGTTGCAGAAAAATTGGTAACTAGCAGAAAAATCAATCACCCCCCAACCTAGCTGCAGAAAAATTAATTGCTGTACGTTACAATACCTGAATGAGAAAATTTCTAGAAACGAGATGATCCTACTGGAAATAAGATTTGTAGTTTGCAGAAGTAAAATGAGATGAGGTTTGGTCTTGGTGACAGTGAAACATTATAAAAAATCTAGCATAAATCATTTTACATAGTACATAAGTGAAATGTCCAATGTGTCAAATGAAGTGGACAAGATATACCGCCAGCATGCTTCCCAGTAGTTGCTATAACTCATGAGGCATATGTAGTGCTCATACATCATGGTTGCATAAGTATAAATATAAAATATGTATTTATTTTGTTGTTTTGTGAATTGCAAATGTGTAACTCTAATTTTATTTTATACATACCTTCGATGGCAAAGAGTAACTGGTGGCAATGGAGCCGAAGCAAAGGAATAATGCAGACAGAGAAAACTAAGAATGGTGTAAGGATATGTGGCGGTCACAGTGCTAATAATGAATTAATTAACTGGACTGTAAGAGGTAAAGTCAATTGTATTACATAAAGATTATTATGGTGGCGGACTAAATGTGATGTGTAAGTGAAACTTGTAATTGCTTTGTGACATAGAATGAACAGTTGAATAATAAAAATTGTGTTCGGTTTAACTCGTAAAGTTTATTTGGTGAAAGCTTGTTAAATGAGTATTTTGAAGTAAGAGAATAAATAGCACAACAAGGTGGTAAAAAAAGTTTTATTTCAGAGATTAAGAGAGGAAAAAATGAGGAGTTTTGGAGATCATAACCTGAAAGCTATCAACATAGGTAAAAAATATGATATAAAATGTTCTCATCCTGTTGGGAAAAGGTTACCAAGACATATTAAGGTAAAAGTAAGATAGTAATAACTAAGCTAAGACACAGTTATTTAAAGTTAAAGATTGATGGTTACATATAAGAGTAAATATAATGAGTAATTTCTTATGGGGAATGTTTTTTGTATTCTGTGTTTGGATAGATACAGGTTACAAATGTCAACCAGTACGGCATGACAGTATTTACCATATGACATATTGTAGAAAAACCATGTGAATTCATTTTACACACTTATATTCCTTTTATTGAGAATGTCAAGGGCTTTCAAAAGGTAAAAACAGGATAAACTGTGGGGTACACTGAACAAAAAGGCTTTCGATAACATTTAATACTGGTCATTAAATGTTTGTGCAGATGCACAGCATAATTTCAGACAAACCAAATGATGAAGCTGCAAAGTCAGTAGAAACCAACCAAGGATTTACACAAGGCTGCTGCAGTCTTCAGTATTGTTTTCTATCTTGACAATCTTTTGAGGAAATAGAAGGAACTAACACAAAAAGGTATTCATTTAACACATTACTCTTTGCTGATGATATAGTTACTGTCACCTCCTCAGAAAATGATCTACGAAAAACTATGTATCTACTAAATTCCATAGCAAAAACATATAACTATGAAATCTTTAAAATTAAAACCAAAGTTATAACAGTTAGAGCAAAGCAAATGATAAGACTGAATGTGTATTAGACATCATCACACACACACACACATACACCAATAAAACTAGGACAAGTTAAATAGTTTTTGAAGCATGGGGACTAATTAAAAGAATACTGGATAAAACTTGCTGAAATGAAACAAATTGTTTTTTATGGTTTTACGCCTCATCGACGTCATTAGGTGTGTAAAAGGATGGGGGGGGGGGGGCAAGGAATGGGAAGGAATTAAACCATGGCCTTTTTGAAGGCAGCGTACTGGCATTCGCCTGGAGTGACTTGGTGAAACCATGGGAAACCCAAATCTGGATGCCCACATAGGGATTCCCAAATGCGAGGCCAGAACATTACTGCTCACCCACCACGCTCAGTATGAAACTCAGATGGAATTCTATAAAACAAAGGCAATCCCAAGACTATGATATGGGGGTGAAACATCGGTCCTTAGAAAAGTGAGAGCCACAGCCATAAGTACCGGAGAGCAGACCACATATACAATGTAGTAACAAATAAAAAGTTACAGTAGAGATTTTCACAATGAATGATAAGATAGAAGAATATGAAGATAAATGGCATGAACATGTTCTGTGAATGAGAGATGAACCCCTTCAAAAGTTAAAAGCTTAGAAGTATGAAGAATACTTTATTCTACTTATTCATAGTTTTTATTTATTTTGATTTACATGTATATTTAATCTTTCCCCACCTATACAGTTCATCCTTTCTCCTTTCCAAACAAGCCCCTTACCCATTTCACCAATATTTCCAGTTATGTAGTCACAGAAACACCTTTCTTACTGAAGAAAAGCTATTCCCTTTAGAAAAGTTTCTGTTTTTCTCTGCCTTTGTACACCATTAAGCCATCTGCTGTTGGTAAGCAATCCTCTATCTGTAACATTATTATAGTAAAAACTATTCTTTCATTCCTATGTAACCAATTATATAAAGGAAAACATGATGATGAAATAAATCATCAAAAATTTGTCAATTTGTCACTTCTGCTCTGAATATGCCAGAGAAGAGTTAGGTCCTCCAATAATAAACGCTTCTTCGTGACTTTTAGCATCCTCCTCAGAGAATCAACTAGGATATTCAACTTATTAGGAATTACAATAAATTAATAATGGTAAATGAGTGGGGAAAAACCAGGACACCATTCAAACATCGAAGTACAGGATTGTTTTCATCATATTTATTATAGGCCCTACACGAGACGCAGACACTCATGGTCTCCATTACTAGTTCTACAAAGAAACAAAATTATATGGGACAAAATATTCCAAGCCATCCCAAGGGGTTAAAAAAATTGTGTGAATATGTGTTCCAGTATAAAGGTAAATTATTTGGCATATAACTTTCAAGCAGAGAGAAGTCTGATATATTTTACCATTCTTAAAATTCAATGAATATTTTTAAGATCTTTCACATTTTTCATAATTTACATTACTATTCAATGAATATCAAATTACAGCATCATGATTTTAAACCAGATCCCACATTTATACAACTAGATATCATCTCAATGAATACTTGACAGAATACTCACCTATAAGTTTGTAACTCTCTGGTTCCCAAGGTGGAGGTTCCTTAGTGGCTGCATCAAACTCATAATAGAGTAGGCTGAATGTTTCCTTGCAGGATAAAGCATTCCCGGGGAACAGCGAACAATCCCGTATCGTAAATTTTATCTCGATGTACATGCGGTTTGCTGTTCCCCTCTCTACAAAGGGTGTCCACAGCCAATTGTTAACATTGTTGTAAGCAACATCACAAACAACATAAGACCTCCAGTTTATGCCTTTTTCGAAGTTTGTAAAGCTCTCTTCCACCCACTAGAAAAATATATATATGTTCCAGTATAATAAACAATTTAATATTAGAAAACATAGTCTATAAATATAATAAGACTGTAACCAGAAGACATTTTAAAAAATACTAGTTTGGGGGAGATCGTTAATGAACTACAGAAAAGGAATCAACTTTTTAAAATTTGTGTTCATGTATTTCGATGAATGGGATTCGCACAAAAAGTACGGCTCAGTTTTTGATAGGCTGTTGAATAATATGCAGTCCTTGGTCCTGGTAGTAAAACAGAGTACATTTAATTTTAAAAGTGTCCACAATTTCTCATTGAATGTAATTCACGCTAAAACAACTGGTCAGATTTTGATGGGGTTTCAAATAACGTACATCCCATTGTCCCGGTAGTAAAATAGAGTTTGTTTCACTTTGATGTGATCAAGGTAAAGTGTATACAAATTAGAGCATGTTTACGGGTTAGTTACTTCTCGCAGTTGAAATTTTTACTGGGGTATGTGGAAACCTCATCATGTTGATCAGAATTTTATTTACAATTTGAAATTATATTCTCCTCTGGCAGATACGGTGATTCAGTAGATCCCCGATAACAAATAACCAATTTAAATGGCTGGGCTGCAACAGAGGGGGATTGAGCAGCTGGTAAGCAACTAGAGTATTAAGACCATTCAAAATATTTACTTACTGTTATACCAGAAAGCTAACAGAGGGATAGGTAAATGCTGCAGTTAGAAATAAATGTTATTAACCCAGCCATTTCTAATAGATTATTTGTTCTCTTTTTTTTTTTTTTTTAACTCATTTCTGAGAGTTGTGTTCCCACTTTTGTCTATGCATTGACAGCAAGCTAGAAGGTCAAATCGTCCGTGTGGATAACTTTAGTAGCAAAACCTTACTTCATACTATAACCCTTTATAAAACAAAATAACCAAGTGAACGAAGTTCAGAAAAAATTAAGCAAGGGTGATAAGTGAAGTTAATAAAGTGTGTTCACGTGGTTTACGAGCGCAGTGGAAAGGGTATGAACCAGAGTGATGAACTGCCGATTGAAAATACCTATTAACTTTACTTTCAGCCACAAACAAATAAAACACAATCTAATTCAATACCATATCTGTATGTTTACATGATGTTAATTGCAAGTGTAAAATAATATCAAAGGAATGCTCTGCGAGTCAAATAAAAGTTCCATTTTCTACACCAGTCCCTGAGCAGTGAGTACATATCCACTTTAAATTAGTGTAATCAGATTAATAATTCTGACCAAAAAGCTAACGGTTTTCGTACAAAAATTACAGACTTTAATGATCGGTGGGGGGAGGGGGGTCAATACAGCCATGAGACGAAGGAAATCGGTGGTGTCCTTAACGAAGAAGCAATCTTGAAATAGCCTGGAGTGATTTTGTTAAACTGAAATCTGGAGAGGGAATCAAACCTGCATCTTCCCACAAGTTTGTTGCTACTCATCCGTTGAAAGAGAGATCAGATGCTACACAAATGTCTTTAAAGTACTGAGAGTTGGTCACTAAAACAGTGCTGTTGTAAAAAAAAAAGTAGGGGTTAACTGGAGATAAGCAGAATGTTCTGGTCTGCTACAGCTATCCGAATAATATTGCCGAGTACTTACTCCGGGTGTGATGGCTTGCGGCCCGTAAGGATACCTGGTCCATTCCAGGGTCTCTTCTCGGGTTGTATCTAACAGGACAACTGGGGGAAAAAACGAAATAAAATCATTATGTGTTATGTACAAACATATCGCGCTACTGGTAAAAAAGTTTATGTGCTAATGTTCTATCAAGTAACTTGCTATGTATAACAAAGGAAAACAGCATATCATTTACACTATTAACAAAGTTTTTACAAACATGAGAGTGAAAATTAACTAACCATGCCAACTATTAAGAAAATATTGTCTGGTGCCAATTGATCAAACAAGTAAAACAACTATGTGCAGCAAATTTACATTTCTGGAAACTATGACACGCCGAAAGATTTATAATTTATTTTTTGTTGTTATATTTTACTGGAAAAGAATGTTGGGGGTAGCAATGAGCAGTTGAATCCACAATATTCATAGAATTATTTGGCGAGGTTGCGTTACACACTTAAATTTGGAATGAACGCTTATAACTAGATACGTCCATTGTACTGCATCTCTCAAAATCTCCACTTAAGCACCTAAAAATAAGAAAATTTAACCTATACCCTATTAATTTCTAAGAAATTTTCACCAAAAATTGATTTTTATTTATCATCCATGGAGGAAAACGATTCGGGATTACTGGAGATCGCGATTTCGCCAGGAATTGGCGTCACAATACTGCCTGCAGTGGTCAAACGCAAAACTCCGCCAGAAATATTTTCCGAAGTACATTTAACGGTTTCATGCCGGTCCATGCTGTATTACAACCTAATTTCTGCTTGAAAATAATGGTCCAGACTGTATTACAACGGAATTACTGCTTGAAAGTAATGGGTCTTGCGATTGTCTACAGCAGTATTTTGACGTCATTAAAGAAAGTAGACACAAAGATTCACCCCCTCGCTGGTAGAGAATTTCCGTGTTGCTTATTTCGCAAACCACCATGGTCACAAGCGTTTGAAATCCCCAGCAGCGCACGTGAATAGCTGGGATCGTGACTCTCGTACCGGTAGAAATGAAATAAACACAGGATAAAATGGTAGCAACACACAGAAAGAAACGGCTGCAGTTCTCTAATTGGGATCTATGGAAAATAAATGTATTGTAGAATAGGCGGCAATGTCAAGTTTATAGGGTTTTCTTTTTTTATTTAATTGCGACTCACCAACTCACCTAGTTTCTCACTTCAAGAAATTTTATTTTAAATTCTTTCAGTGTTTCAGGCAAATTGTTCAGCACTTTACTCGGTAATTTATTCCACCCCCTCATTCCCTTAGTTACAAAAGAAAATTTACGCCTGAAATCAAGTGATAGTTTCTACTAATAGCCATCTCTTTTCTTCCACGTAATACAATACATTCATTTTCCATTGAACCCATGCTGCTAACTTACAAACCACTTTCTTTCCTCCCACACATTTCTGATGTATGTTGCATATCCTCCATCAACTCACCTACAAACGAAGTCAAACTAAAAGGTCTGTAATTTTTTACCCTTCTCACCTTGATTAAAAACTGGTAATACTGTGGCACAAAGTCTCCAGATTCCATGTGAAAAATATTTCGACCTATAGTACAATGGCATATCCCCTACCCCCTCTTTAATATACCTGTATAATGTTTTTCATACAAGCCCCTTCACGCTTTTTTAACTTGCCCATTTCTCTTTTTTTTTTCTTATCACTTTACGCCTCGTCGACGGCTAAGGTCGTTAGAGGCGGGATGGGACATGGGACTGGGGACAAGGAACGGGAAGGAATTCGGCCACGGCCTTTTTGAAGGAAGCATCCCGGCATTCGCCTGGAGTGATTTGGAAAACCATGGAAAACCAAAATCTGGATGCCCGCGTTCTCCCGAATGCGAAGCCAGAACGTTAACCGTTCGCCCACCACGCTCGGTACCCATTTCTCTTCATAATAGTTTCAGAATCTATTTCTAATTTCCTTCTCTGATTTTTTCCTTCCTATCCCCGAATGGTAGCACTTAATGGTCTCACTAAGCTAGTCTCATAATATCTTTGCCTTTTTTCGTTAGTCACTTCTTCCTCATCCCTGTCCATAATTGTTTTAATACCTTCTCTTCTCATCAGTTTTATAACATACCCATAGAAATTTTTACACACATCATTCAGTGGTCCGCCACTAGCCTTAACATAATTTGCGTACATCTTTAGTTTCAGTCTTTGCTATTCTATTAACTCCCTTTTCGGCTGTTTTCTAACTGCGCTATTCTTTATTTTCTGTTTTGGAATAAATATTTCTTTTCCAATTACTACTCTTTCTCTGAATTGCCCACACTTCCTCTCCAGTGTGCTGATTCCCTCCTTCCACACACTGTACCTACGATTACCTTCAATTCAAGCCACTGGTTTACTGAATACCTTTATATTCACCAGAATTGCCTCATGATCACTCCCTCTGTAACCCAGAATTCACTAGGAAGACATCCATCATTCTTTTTTCTTCGATCCGGCTATGTGACACCGGCTCCATGTAATACAGAAGTGGTGAGTGTGAATCATGAGATAGAGAAGAAGAACTTGTGTCCTGCCCGATATTAAAACCGGGTTTATTAGACCCGGCATACTAAACCTATAGGAGGAAAGTCAGTATTGCCATCTGTTTGCAAAATCTGTTACTTTGTGTTCTGTATGATAAGCGTATTTTTGTTTATGAAATGTGTAGTTTATGAGGTGGAGATGACGCAATCAGAATTTCCGGTACGCGGGGACCAGGACTCGAACCTGGTCTCCTTGTACAGCCTTTTGCAATAAAAGTAGCCAGGTGCGTCAGATTTTATCTCGCTAAATTTGAACAATATGACAACTTTGACAACTTCACGTAATCCAAGGAACCAGTACGGCATTGTAGCTCCGCCCTTTGAAGAATTCAACTGGCGGATATTTCATCCGGTTCCTTCTATATTTCATACGATTCGTTTCGGAAAGTTTTGGGGAAATAATAGCGTGCATAAGCTCCGCCCATTTAGAATATGATTGGAGGAATAAATAATGGAAAGCCTTGTAAATATCAGCCAAGTTCCTCCCCCAGAAATTCTGTTAACCATACCAGCAAAAATGATAGGCTCATTGCTGAGATTTATTTAAATTTATCGGTGTAGAACTGAAATAGTATTTAGTTTTATAAATGAATGCAATTTTTCTCGGCTTCGTTTATTTATAATCGTTTCTCGGGAAACAAACCGAGTAATATTATTATTGATGCACAATATTTCGGTGACATTAATGTCCGTCGCCATCTTCAAGTGTAGTTGTAAGCCTTGAAGTCTGCCTTGAGCGTGTTGTTTGAAAACTGTAGGAGTAGCAGTTTTCAATTAATATTAAAAGATTGGGTTACGAAAAGTAAAAATAAATTTATGGCGTTTATGGATTTGTGAAAAGATTTTGCTGGCATGAAATGAAACAAAAACGTAGAAAATTTCCAAATGGTCCGATTGTTTATCATCATCTATATAACATTCAAGAATATAATGGAAGAAAATTATGAGAGACCTTTTTTTTTTTTTTTTGCTTTTGGCTTTACACTTATGTGAGACAACAGTTTTGTTATTAAACTGGTTTGGGTTCTGATATTCAGTTTATTCTTGAAGCAAGCTACAGACCTCAAACAAACATCTTGCTGTAGTAAAAAAATGTTTATCCCGTCCCGTTGGCTCCACGATGATGATCGGCGCGAATGACACGGGTTCTGATGCTTCGAACCCAACTGGTGGAACAAACTGTCATCATCGAGACTTGGCTAGCATAGTACGTGGTGCAAGATTCCTAAAGCCCCGGTCAAATTCCCAGCCTATCTGTAGTGCGTATGACGTTGAACATGGTGGCCCCTTGGCGCCTGAATGGGACGGCACCGCGTTTCACCCTTTTGCTTCTTCCATCTTTCATGCATTCACAACAACAACTACTACTACTACACTAAACACACACACTTACAAACGCTTCCACACCATGGAACGAAACCACCTCTCAGATAAAATTTCCTAGCGTGTTGCTATGGAGAAACAGCTCTCTCCGAAAGACAGTCATAAAGAATCAATACACTAAATCATGCAGAACGTCGTGATCCGAATAGTGGAACTTGAAGTTGGGTTACATGTAAACAAAAGTAAAAAGACAAAAAAACTGAAACTGAGCAGAAATGACAAAATTATTAACTGAAGTATAAAACCTGAGACAGATGAAGTAGGAACAACATGAGAATTTTATCGTTTTTGTTTACTTGGTATGAGCACAATGAAACCAAACAGAATACTACAGAGATGAAAGAACAAGGATTTAAGTGTGATACCGAGACGTGTGAGATGGTACAACAGGCTATTTGACAGTATTGAAAATATATTACAAACTGTAGTCATTCGCATAGATTAATGCTTAAGGAAGCTATTTCTGTTAAATTTTAAAAGAAAGGTTTTTAATTTTTTAAAAAAGCGAAGTAAAAATCAGATTTTTCTTGCCTCTTGTCACGTGACAGAAAAAGCTCTGGGATTGGCGATCGCTTTAGTGACGTCACCTGCCTGTAGGCGCTGCGGCTGTGTATGGAGCGTTTCCCGGTAACCAAGTTTTCAACTATTTGTTGCTGGTTATCTCTTGTTAATAATGAGATTTTGGTTGAATATAAAATGAAGAACAATTCGTAGAAGCCTACAGCGGAAAAACACCGAAAATTATTTGTCGGGCTAGCTACAGCAACAACCACTGACTTTTATTCTCGAGAGCTTGAGAATGTAGTAACTTCAATTCTAGAATCATTTATATTTAAACTTGAAGTTAAAGATTAACAGAAATGCTTCATAAGAATGACTAAAATTTTAAATTAAGTTAGTTGTTTTAGGAGATATTTACGAGAAAAATGCAAGTGTAGTATAAGGTAAGCACGACAGCTAAATAACTGGATATTATGGACAATTTTTCTTAACTGCAGATAAATAATTATAGATAAATGATAATTTTTTTCCAACGAAACTGAATATATTGTTTATTTATTTACTGACCGCGTTCACTTCAACGCACGTAGAAACTGTGATGTTTAAGTATTCACTATTAACGAGAAGATAAGTAACGATGCCATGGTGTCCATGTAGCTGCACGCTTAAGAGTGCTATAGGAATTTGAAGATCCTACATTCGAACCTTGATTAGGATTATATTTTTTTCGTGTGTACATTTTTGTTTGCTGTTTGTTGCTTTACAGAATCGTGTTTTTATTCGAAAAAGTCATAAAACGTCATGCAAACGTTTGAAACATAAATTGCTGTCATACAAGAAATCTTTTTATAAAAAGATAACCTCCCGCTTTTAATTTTAAAACGTACCAGAGATACATTATCATTGCAAAAAATTCAAGTGCTCGGCTATGAATAATAGAATTTATTTTAACAATATCATTTCACTCTAATCTCGCAACAGTTCCGGAACGCTCTGAATACGTTTTGTTGGAATTTTTACGTGACGATACAACTACCTGCATATTGTCTTTCTGACATAAATGCATCTATTTAGGCGGTATTTACTTTTAATACGCAAGTTTTCATTTTTTTAACTTTTTATCGGTGTGCAAGTAACGTCCAGTTTCAGTTTTGAAGTCATTTTTGGTTATGATTCAAATGTTTATTATACGCTTGCTATCCAAAAATTTGTGAAACACTCGGACAAAAAATTAATGTTTTGGTGGATTTTACAAAAAGAATATGCGACGCTACCAACAGCAACTAGTATTTAAAGAAAACGCTCACAAATAACAAAAAACATTCCAAAGCGAGGATCGAACCGAAGAACTCTAACTTTACTGATACTCGCCTTAAACAGCGTACCACATTATCTCAAAGAAATTATGGTTCAAATCATATTTACAACAAATGATATGCGACTTAGTCGCAATGTCGTCTGGGTTTCTACGAGCAAGTTGCAGCGACTTTTTTTCCTATTTCAGCCAATGCGGGAACACGTTTATTTGGAGAGTTTTAATTGTTGCGGTTGTGCTACACACTATTTATAAACTATATTTCTGACAATTTATACACAAATTCAGAGAAACAAACCACACGTTACTTATGTAGAGTCAGGGATTGCTGGCCCACGCCAGGCAGCAAAGGAGCATTTTGGCGGGCTTTCAAATAATCTAAATTTTAACGTTGAATTTTATGTAAAATAAGCACTTTCATCAAGAAATAAATATTACCAGGTAAATAACGTGAATCAATAAACTATTTAAAACCATTTTCAAAAAAACAGTCAAATAGCCTATTGTTACTGATTTTTTTTTTTAACTGCTTTACGTCTCTTTTTAACATCGAGGTCTTTAGAGACGGGAAAGGATGGGGGCAAGGAATGGGAAGGAATTCGGCCATGGTTTTTTGAAGGAAGCATCCCGGAATTTGACTGGAGTGATTTGGGAAACCATGGAAAACCCAAATCTGGATGCCCGGACGGGGATTCGAACCGCCGTCCTCCCGAATGCGAGGCGAGAACGCTAACCGTTACACCGCCCCGCTCGGTTTGTTACTGATGCAGTCTCTAAAGTGTATGTCCAAAAATGAGCTATGTTTATAGTTAAGTCTGTCAAAAACAAAGTTATCAACAACTGGTGGATTTTTCTTTTAATAAAGAATCTGTACAATTTAAATCATTTTCATTTCGTCATAATGATGGTCGAATCCTTCACTCCGACAGAAGATAGAATAACTGAGGGGATTAATTTAAAAATTAAAAAAGGTGAACTACAGTATAATCATCAAAAAAAGTAGCAGAAAATGCTGATAGCTCACATCTCATGGCTTTATTTTATTTGTTTACGTTTTATTTTGTTACGATATATAATGAATATGTTTTCAACCAAAATATCCCAGAAAGTGATTCTCTACCCTACAGCACAAATCGAGTTTTTTTTTTTTTTTTTTTTTTTTTTTTAAATCCTAAACTGTATTATTATATTTGTCACTGACAAGGCAGTCTAGTAAATTTTCTCTTGGCAATGTCGCACTCATTATAACTTTTTGTTCATATTATCAACTTTCAGAATACACAGTATACTGCGGTGCGTGTGATAAAAACACCATACGCTACGCAAATTTCCTTCACAACTACATAAAAAAAAAATACCACTCACAATGCAATATTTTTTCTGTAAAACAAATAGATTACAACTGTCTGCAAGCACAAAGCTAGTGGGGCTGCTATTACATAATTCAACACTAATGTCGTGCAAGATTATTAGATGGATTCTGTGCAAGACATTAATACGTCCTGACAAGAAACATCCCTTACTCCGTTGAGAACAAATCATAGAGTGGCAGTTACGACCTCCTTCCTCTAACACTCTGCTACTGGCCGACCACCTTCAGGGCTTCCTCCAATCATAATCCGATCAAAATCAATTTTTTAAGTCGGATTGACTCAAATGTACTAGCGGAGTGCATACCAGTAAATATTTGGTCCATTGAGTAACACAAAGATTCGCTGTCATTTAAACCAAAACTGTAAATTAATTAATTTAAAGAAACCGTGGTCGAATCAATGTCTCATTAACCGATTTGGTTTTCTTAAACAATTTACATAATATTAAAAACACAGGCGTTATAACTATCACTTTTGTCAAGCGTTATTTACGAACGTTCAGGCCATGCCATTTGGGTAACTGCGATTCGAGGCCAGGAAAGCTTGTTGAATTTGCAGGAAATCTCTTGGCGTCCAGAACGCACAACGTATTGCTGCTCGAAACTTTGACAGCGTTCCTTAAGTGATGAAAATATCATTAGTACTATTAATTAACAACAAACGAGGAGGTAAGTCTGCTGAAAATAAGACGCTTTTAGCATTTGTAATAGACGAGATGGTATGAACATGCCGTCGGCTTTTGGGTTCACTGTTCTTATTAACATAATGAATAATGGATCTCACTGTCCGGGGGTTAATATTTCGACCCCTGAGAACGCTGTTCCTACGAGTAATAAATCTTTTCTCATTACTCACTATGTAATGCGTGGCATAGTTTGCCATGTCCCTAAGTATCAGAGTAAATTCGCCTCATCGTCCACTGGGAAGTTCGTCTTCACTTGAAATGTTAGAAGCACCAGTGGGAGCAGAAGTGTTTAATAGTAGTACACGCAGCAGTTTGAAAGCTTATTTTAAAGAGACGTGTGTACCGATAATGCAGTCTAATTGTGTCTGGGCCTATTTGAAATGATCTGTTGTGCTGACGCAGAATAATTTTATCTTCAATATGATTAGGAAGAAGCACTGCCACTAAACATTTCATGACTTCAGTAATGGGATTTAATGCAGCTTTTCTATTAATCTTACAATCTTCGTATCTGTTCGCACGCTGTTAATTGGATGTTTTGGAACCATTTTGTCTGTTTTACATTACAATTACTACTGTCCTCCAATAACATTCACCTAACTGGCTGTTTTTATGAAATTTCGGAGACGGAAAGAAAGTTGGTAAAATGTATTCAGTCATGATTCATAGCAATCTTAATCAGTTTTTAGTGTTCGCTGGGCATGCCCAGGCAGCGGCAAGTGAAACTGATTTACTGGAAAGACAAAAAAAGAAAGTCATGTAAGATCAGAAACAGGAGCAACGTGACTGAATTTCAAAATCTCTAGCTATACTATTTAGTTACTATACTGTAGTTTTATTTGGGTCTTGGTCTAAAAGTGGTGGTTGAAAGTATACATAACGTGTGTTACCCGACATCCACGTACCCGGGATTGCACAGTGGCGGAGAAAATTAATGTATATATTTTCTGTTTTAGCCATTTTCGATAACTATAAAGATAATCGTAAGTTTTATACATGTTTTGATTAATAGACGCATTTTTATTTCTTGAGCACATCGCCTTTCATGACATTTGAACAATTTCATTGTGTGTTCAATTCATATCTTTTAATTAGCAGAGTGGATGTACTCAAGAAATGAAAATGCATCTATTAATCTAAACATGTAAAAAACTAACGATAGTCTTGCCTGTGCATGCCCAGCGAACACTAAAAATTGATTAAGATTGCTATGAATCATGACTGAGTACATTTGACCAACTTTCTTTCCGTCTCCGAAATTTCATAAAAACAGCCAGTTAGGTGAATGTTATTGGAGGACAGTTGTAACTGTAATGTAAAACAGACAAAATGGTTCCAAAACATCCAATTAACAGCGTGCGAACACATACGAAGATTGTAAGATTAATAGAAAAGCTGCATTAAATCCCATTACTGAAGTCATGAAATGTTTAGTGGCAGTGCTTCTTCCTAATCATATTGAAGATAAAATTATTCTGCGTCAGCACAACAGATCATTTCAAATAGGCCCAGACACAATTAGACTGCATTATCGGTACACACGTCTCTTTAAAATAAGCTTTCAAACTGCTGCGTGTACTACTATTAAACACTTCTGCTCCCACTGGTGCTTCTAACATTTCAAGTGAAGACGAACTTCCCAGTGGACGATGAGGCGAATTTACTCTGATACTTAGGGACATGGCGAACTATGCCACGCATTACATAGTGAGTAATGAGAAAAGATTTATTACTCGTAGGAACAGCGTTCTCAGGGGTCGAAATATTAACCCCCGCGACAGTGAGATCCATCATTCATTATGTTAATAAGAACAGTGAACCCAAAAGCCGACGGCATGTTCATACCATCTCGTCTATTACAAATGCTAAAAGCGTCTTATTTTCAGCAGACTTACCTCCTCGTTTGTTGTTAATTAATAGTACTAGTGATATTTTCATCACTTAAGGAACGCTGTCATCGTTTCGAGCAGCAATGAGTTGTACATTCCAGATGTCAAGAGGTTTCTTGCAAATTCAACAAGACTTCGTGAATGTTCTCTGGCTCGAACCCCAGTCCTTCAGGTTATATGGACTGAAATTCGTAAATAACACCTTATGTAAATAACAGTTTTATATCCTATGATTTTCTGAACATAGTAACGCTTCTTAGTATTCTTTGAAATCAGTGTTTTTAATATTAAATACAAAATTTAAATGGTTTAATCAGACGGCGTTTCAACCACTGTATTTGATTACGATTTCAGATTAATTGCCAGCGAGTCTGCATGGTATTTGAAGGACTAAATATTTATTGGCATACACTACAAGCCCCGCTAATACAACTGTCTTAGTGAATGCTTTAATTCAATCTGATTTTTTTAAAAAGTATTTTGATTTGATTATGGTCCATAGGTTCAACTATCTATGTATCATCAGTAAGGGAGCGTCCATAAACTACGTCACTCGGTTTAGGGAGGTGGGGGGAAAGGTTGGCTGGAAAGCTATGCTTAGCTACGGGGGGGCGGGGTTTCGGAGCTAGACCACATAGCTTGTCATTCATATTATTTCTCACAGTTAAAATAAGGTACACAACAGCATGTGAGTACTTATTTCCACAATTTAATTATCTTTGTATGTAATTTACTATAGTTTGACAAGAGAAAACATAGCAAAATGTCTTCTAGATTCAATGGGGGAAAAAGGTACGTGCCACATGCGGGAGAAGGGGAGGGGGAAGCAAAAGCAACGTCGGGCTATGTGGGTGGGAGGGGGGTTCACAGGAGGCCAAAATGGAGCTACGTAGTTTATGGATGCTCCCTAAGTTGCGTCTGGGGAGGAGAGGAAAAGATTTGGGAGAGCTGTAGTTGGTCCGATAGTGACCAGTTTTCCATAAGCCTATCGTCGCCTCCACGGGAGTTGGCGCCTAACGGCCAGTAGTCGGTGATCTTGACCTACAACTCCACGGGAGGTCCGCGAGTGGGACTCTACGGGGGTCGGAATGATTGACAGCTGAGTAATTGCGTTTTTTGACAGCATTTCGGCTTTCTCTCCCTACTAGAACAATAAAAATTATGGAATGCAAAAACGATGTTAATGTGTTTCTCGGATATTCTGACATGAAATAATTTGCAGAATTCAACCACGAAGATGTGTACACTATCAACTATTAATTTATCGTATCAATAAGTCAAATAGATTCGAGAAAAAGGTCAACCACATTTCATTCTACAGAGCCTCTGATATAACTTCCTGATACGGTTGAATTTCTTTGGTTATTTGCGATTCGTTTGGAACCTCACTTAGAATTTGAACCTTTCAAAGGATTGTCAAATTCTGTCTTTAAAACTGGTTCTTAGACACAATCCATAACACTGTACGTCATTTTATCAAACCTATTTAATACAAACTTTGAATCAAACATGGAGTGTTCATGCCTTAAAGTGGATGAAACCGAATATCGTAGTGACAGAGGATCTCTCCTTTTTCATATTGTACCTTACAAAAAATGTTTCTGGTCTATTGCGGTTTTCCACCCCGTACGCCCCTCCTATATCATCTCTCCCATTCTCCACTTCGCTATTATCCACCGTCCCACATGTCTAGATGCTATAAAATAATCTTTATTTCTTTTCAGACGCCTATCTGTGTACAGAAATGAGGAACTATAGACTAAATTTACAATCGGAGTGACTACTACATTATCTAAGTGCTGTGCATGCAACGTCGTCTTACCAATGCCGGACCCGTTGTTTACGCTGCTCGCTGGCGTGCAAACAGAAAATGCTCTCAATTAAACTGCTAGTTTTAGTCACAGAGAACGTACTGGTCCATTAGTTAAATAAACACTTAGTAACAATGAAATCTCATATTAAATATTCTCACAACAGAAGAAACATTTTCCGCAATTTAAGCGCTTTGCTCTGATGTATAAAATGAGTACGATGATACTGGAATACAAACAAGAGACAAGCTACCAATTTAAATTTTGACTGAATACTTAGGTAAAGAGTTACACATATAAAAAAATACAAATTGTGTGTCATTGTTCTATTGTTGTAAATATAAAGTTAGTCTTATATTAAAAATTTACATTTAAACTTTAAACATATGTACACTTATTTCTATTTACTGAAACTAAAAATGAATGGAAAGTATAAAAGAAATAATTATTTCATATCAACTGTTAATTACTCTGCCAAAATTTGGATAAAACAGAGCCAGCAACGAAAACTGAATAGAATGTAGTGAAAACAACCTCCTTATTATAATATGTAAAACACATAATTTAGGGTACGAACTAGAACTGGAATTCAACAAAACGTAAAGATAATTTGCTAAGTACCATGTAAAAACTTGCGACCACTGACTCTCACGAAGCATTTAATTAGTAAATTTATTTTAAGCTTTTCTGTGTTATCAGTATAAAGCGTAATTGATCGAACCAACTCCTACGTTTCTTAATTAACGCGTCCAGTTCAGCTGAACTATCTGTTTATATTTCACATTTGGAACAGGGTATATGCGGCATTTAAAAGCCGCCACACACGGACGAGCCAACAGGCCAAATGTCCTCGCGCCGATCCAAAACTCGTCGTGTGTGGGGCAGCGCGGACGGACTGGCGTGGCTCGGCAGGCCCTGCTGGATTTTTGGCGAGTCCAAAATCCACCGCTCCGAGCCAGGTAGCCGAGGGTCTGGTAGACTACCCCCACCACGACTGGAGTGGGATAACCCGCGCAACGAAAAGTGGGTACTAATTTGCAGACACTTTTGTCTTAAATATCTCAGCTTTCCAAATTCACATCAAAATGAAATTTGCCTTATTTTACTCGCGGGACCACGTACTGAACATTAAGCGAAACTCTGTCAAAATCTGACAAATATTTATTTTTCTTAATCCTGTTCATAATTTTCAGACAGGCACAAATTAAAAAAATACAGCTCATTCTTTCCTGTAGCGCGTTAATACTACCCGAACTCATTTTTTAAACAATATTCATATGTGCAGACTTTCCCGTTTATAGTTTTATTATATCTATAGATTAAACTATACTAGTCTTTTCCAACCAAATGTCAACCTCTCCTTCACGTGATGCACCCTGTTTGCACGGACGAGGCTCTGGCGACTTGAAAGATTCCCGGTATAAGGAGTCACCCACTGCTTGCCAACGGCCTCCGAAAGGAGGGCGGAAGAGCGGGAGCGGTTCAGGGCACCCTCTTGTCCTTGGGGTTGGAAACGGCCCCTAAAGGCGGATGAATCAGAAATGATCAACGGCATGGGGATGCAGAAGGCAACGGGAAACCACTGCATTAAAGACCCTAAAGGGTATCCCGAGGACATGTAATCCTCTCAAATTACATATATCATGATGGCTTCTTCCTGGTAAAATATTCCGGAGATAAAATAGTCCCCCAATCGGATCTCCGGGTGGGGACTGCTCAGGAAGGAGTCATCAGAAATGGATAGAAACATTCTACGAGTCGGAGCGTGGAATGTTAGAAGTCTGAATAGGGCAGGTAGGTTAGAAAACTTAAAAAGGGAGATGGAACAACTTAAGTTAGATGTTGTTGGGATTAGTGAGATTAAATGGAAGGACGCACAGGATTTCTGGTCTGGGGAACAAAGGATAATTAGCACACAAGCTGTCAAATGGAGTCACTGCTGTAGGATTTGTAATGAACAAGAAAGTAGGGAAACGGGTGAGTTATTATGAACAGTTTAGTGACAGGATTATTTTGATGAGGTTAGAAACTAAGCCCCGTCCCAACCACATTAGTACAAGTATATATGTCTAACGTCACAGGAAGATGACGAAGAAATAGAAAAAATATACGCTGAAATTGAAGCATTAATCCAATATGTGAAAGGGGGAGGAAAATCTAATAATCATGGGTGACTGGAATGCAATAGTGGGAGAAGGAAAAGAGGGGAATACTGTAGGAAGTTTTGGTCTAGGAGAAAGAAATGAGCGAGGAAGCAGGTTGCTAGAATTTGTGCAAAGATATAAGCTAGTAGTGGCGAAACACACTGTTTCAGAACCATGCAAGAAGAATATACACCTCGGAAACGTCCTGGGGATACAGGCAGATATTAGCTAGATTATATCATCGTCAAACAGAGATTCAGGAATCAAGTTCTTAGACTGTAAAGCGTACCCAGGAGCAAACAGACTCTGACCATAATTTGATAATAATGAAGTGCAGGCTGAAATTCAAACGAATAAGGAAGCAGTATAAGCAGAACAGATTGGAAGTGAATAAACTGAAACAATCTAGCACAAGAGAAAAATTTGCAGAAATGGTAGACTTAGGTCTAAGAAGTAACTCTGAAAGGAGATCAACCGAGGACGAATGGAATGCATTAAAGACCGAAATAATGAAAGCTGGTAAATAAACATTAGGCTTTAGGGAACAAGTTGCTCGAAAACCTTGGACCACAGAAGATATTTTGGAGCTGATGGATCAGAGGAGAAGGTACAAAAATGTTCAGGATGAAAAAGGGAGAGAGCAGTACAGGCAATTTAGAAATCAAATAAATAGGAAATGCAAAATAGCAAAAGAAAAATGGCTACAAGAAAAATGTGAAGAAGTAGAAAAGGAAATGGTCGTAGGTAAAGTAGATATTGCATATAGAAAGATCAAACAGAATTTTGGAGAAATGAAGAAAAGAGGTATGAACATTAAAGCTGCCGATGGGAAACCTCTTTTAAGCTCAGAAGATAGAGCTAACCGATGGAAAGAATACATTGAGAAGCTGTATGTTGGGGACGACTTGAACAATAGTGTAATGCAAAAGGAAGGCGATATCGACATAGATGACTTTGGAGTTCCTGTTTTGAGGACAGAATTTAATAAAGCTCTGAATGACTTGAAAGCAAATAAGGCAGTTGGAATTGATGAGATCCCTGCAAAACTTCTCAAATCATTAGGAAAAGAAGGAATCGAAAGATTATTCAAGCTGATATCAAAAAGTTATGAAACAGGAGAAATTCCAACTGATTTTAATAAAAAATATCATCTTCACACTTCCAAAGAAAGCACAAGCCGACCATTAGTCTAACAACACATGCTTCAAAATTATTGACCAGAATAATATACAGAAGGATGGAAAGGGTAGTAGAAGAGGTAGTAGGTGAAGATCAGTTTGGGTTTAGGAAAATTCGCGGTACAAGGGAAGCAATTCTGTCATTAAGATTAATACTTGAAGGGCGGATAAGAAAAACGAAGATACTTTTATGGCATTTGTTGATTTAGAAAAAGCATTTGATAATGTTAGGTGGGACAAGATGTTCAAAATTTTAAAGAAGTCAGGTCTAAAGTATCGAGATAGAAGAATACTCTATAAACTATATGAATCAGGTGGCTATAATAAAAGTAGAGAATCACGAGACACATGCATCAGTTATAAAGGGTGTGAGACAAGGCTGTAGTCTATCCCCGTTAATATTCAACTTGTATGTACAAGAAGCAATGAAGAAAGTCAAAGAAAAAATTTCCATGTGGCATAAGTTTTCAGGGAGAAATAAATCAGTATGCTACGATTTTCTGACGTCATTGTCTTGTTAGCAGAGAGCGCTGAGGATATTGAGAATTTACTGAATGGCATGAACAAAATACTGAAGGAAGATTTTGGACTGAATATAAATCAAAGCAAGACAAAAGTGATGAAATGTATCAGAAATGATACCAATACTAGTAGATTAAATATAAAAAATAGGATCGGATGCAATAGGAGAAGTAAGTTAATTCTGTTACTTGGGAAGTAAAATTACAACCGATGGCAGAAGCAGGAATGATATTAAAAGCAGAACAGCACTAGCAAAAAGAGCCTTCATGAAAAAGAGATACCATTTAGTTTCAAATATTGATCTAGGAATTAGAAAGAACTTTTAAAACTCTTTGTGTGTTGCACAGCACTTTCTGGTAGCAAAACATGGACTTTAGGAATACTGGAAATAAAGAAAATTTAAGCATTTGAAATGTGGTGCTACAGAAGAATGCTGAAAATTAAGTGGAAAGAAAGTAATAAATGAACGAGTTTTGGAAATGATGGGTGCGAAAAGAAATTTGTGGAAGAAGCTTACAGAAAGAAGAGACAGGCTGGTAGGTCATATTTTGAGACATGCAGGATTGGTTAATTTGTTAGTGGAGGTAAGTCGAAGGTAAGAACTGCAGAGGAAGACAGATTAGAATATATGAAGCAGATAATTGAGGACGTTGGCTGTAAGGAGAGTGTAAAAATGAAGAGGTTAGCACATGATAGGAAGGGATGGAGGATAGCATCAAACCAGTCAAAAGACTGACGAAAGAAAAAAATATTAAAAAATTTATAAGCTCATAAACGTACGAACAATTTCATGTGTATAAACATCTGCTTTAGCTTTTAGGGGACCATAAGGGATGTTATATAATTAATAAGCTAAAATTTTCCAAGTTCTGGTTTGGTATCTATTACAGACTTTTAGATTTCAGTTTTTCGAGAAATTACACGGTATTAAAATAGTGGCAGCTTTTTCCTGCAGCGGGCAGTGCTACTTGTATCCTGACCGAATCTGGACGGCTTATCCGTCAGTTCTCCTCGCTACCCTTTGCTCAGTACGCTTTACAGTTACCACAACGCGTTGTCCAAGACTTCGGTAAACTGAAACTAACAGCTCGGTTCTATACAATGAGTAGGGTTTTTGGACAGTGTTTTGAATATGTTAGGAAGCATTAATAAAGCTGCAAGTAGTTGGGCACTGCATACCTTTGATTCCCTTACGTGATTCGATAATCATACCAGGGAAAGGGTATATGCGGCTCAGCACGACCTCAGAAACATTGAGATCTCGTGCTTAGTTTATACACACTAAAAGCAAGCTTTCAAGAAGGTGGAGGACAGATTAAGGACAAAGGAAAATTGTTGCGGGCAATCTCGTAAGGGCGTCTTCAACCTGCAGCATTTCGTTTGCGTTTCTTTTTTCGATTGACTAACAATACATTTAACAAGTTTTTAATTATGGTCTTCGTGTTCAGTTAGCCGACTCCAAGAATTTACTTTTAATTTAATTTAATTGCAATGGAGCACACGCTCCGGTGGCAATTTCCCTACACACCCAACTTCCCCCTATCCTACACTCACCTACATTTGCCCTCTACAAGCTTTAACTTTAAATTCTTTTAACGTTTTCGGTAGGTTATTCATCATTTCCCTTGGTAACTCATTCCAATCCCTGACACCCTTTTTTCCCTAGAGCCTTAAGTCTCGTCAACGTAGAGGTTATTAGAGGCGGAAGAGGCTGGGGAGAAGAAAATGGAAGGAATGTAACCATGAACTTTCAAGCAAACCATCCCGTCATTCCCCTCGATTTTGAGCCGTGCGCGGCTCATCTTCACGATGCGGCTATCATCTGCCGTCAGCCCACCGCTTCGCTAGGGGGCGCTGTGGCGGAATTTCTGCCATCTGGCGAGCGATTGTCTTCTGTCGCACGCCTGCTGCTCCGCTAGGCGGCGCCGCGGTGGAGTAGTGCCCTCTGCCGGATAGCGTGGGGTATATAAGCAGTGACCCGGCGCGGCGAGGGCAGTTGGATACCCAGTCGGATAAGCAGTCAAGTAACGTCAGTGCTGCAGAGAGTGTCGGAGCTGCGTGGACTGTCGGAGGCGGCGTACCTCCCCGGGTCGTCGGGAAGCGTAAGGCCCGGACGGGCAGCGGGCGCCCAGGGAGGCCGTTAATGGGGCCGCTCCGTCCGTCAGTGTACCAGTGAGGGCCAGTGCGATATCCAGTGAGGAAGGAGTGTCGGAGCTTCGTTGGCTGTCGGAGGCGGCGTACCTCCCTGGGTCGTCGGGAAGCGTAAGGCCCGGACGGGCAGCGGGCGCCCAGGGAGGCAGTTAATGGGGCCGCTCGGTCCGTCAGTGTACCAGTACCAGAGGCAGTAAGAAGAGTGAAGCGTTAGCAGTACCAGTACCAGTACCAATACCGACAGTTGGAGGTCAGTCTCTGCGGTCAGCCTCTGCTAGGAAGTGAACGGCCTGAGGAGGAAGTGGCGGTGTCGGAAGCGGCAGTTGAAGTAGGCGACGTGCTCCATGCACGGGCAGCAGTTAGGCGGAGCAACGTGACACTTGGCCGTCGACGAGGGGTTATTGACGGTGCCTGGTCTGACAAGCAGTTCTGAGTGGCCGTAAACTGTGTCGTCGTCTCACATGCCCAGACTATATGGCGGTTTGGGGTGTCCTCGTAAAGTGTGCGCTTTGGCACCTTCTGGAGCAACTTGTGCCGTCATGTTCCACGAGTGGATAGACTGTTAGAGAGTTCGTGGTATTCAGACAATTCAACTTCGTTGTATTTTCTGCTTCCTCGGTGCAATTGGAGATTTTCTGTTTGGTGTTCGTGCTTGCGTGAGACAATCTATGTCACTAATGGCTGTTCTTTTGCATGAGGGAAACAGTGTATGTATGTTTGTCTGTACCCTTGAGGGGTGCTGAAACATTAAAACAGACCAGTGTTGGTTGAGCTCAACTGATATAAGTGCCTTGAGAAGCTCGATCTTTGGAAATCCTGTTTAGGAACTTATAGCACCGGAAATTCTACCATTATTAAATTGTTGTTTAGACATAAGTAAATTTAAGTGTGTAAATCCTTGGACTCTTGGGCCATCATGGATCATTAAGGCCAACTAGTATTGTGGTTATTTAATATAAGTATATCTTGGGGGAATTTTAAGTAACCGATTGGTAATTAAGCTTATTACATGATATAGTGTGGAAATCTTATGTTTGAAGTTGTTGATATTGTTGTGTAAAGTTGTATTGTACTTGGTATTTATTGTAATAAACAAGACTGAGACAATTGTAACCATGCGCCCACATGCTTGCCACCCTAACTACCACCTCAGATTTATTTCGGGAAATAATTGAAAGCCTAAGTTTGGAGGTTCAGATGTGGATTTGAACGCGCCCTGCCCAAGCGTTACCGCTCGCCCACCAGGTTTGGCGCTGAATGTAGTATTATATCATGCTTTTCTTATGCAATTCTAGGACCTTACAGTGAGGACAATACAAGACGAACACAACACTTGGTTATATCCGCCTATACTCTAGGCAGGATTCGAACCGGCGACACTTCGCACATGAAGGTGCGCTTCCCGGACAGGTTACAACAGGAGTAATATACATAGTTATTTTCGAACACTATGAAAGTCCTATCTGATGTAAAGTGTTGAATCTTCCTATCTAAATATACCAGTAAATGTTTAACACCACTTACCACGGAGACAAGCATTTTTTTAACCTGATCATTCTTTTAATGAAGCTGCTTTTACCGAGTTCACCTGGAACAAAAGACTTAGATACAACGTCTACATTAATTTAATCAACATACACTTTAGACAGAGGGAATGGAAAATACTGGAGCAGCCTTCTGCCAGCAGTACTGGTGGAATCTATTTCTTAGTTACAAAAGAACGAAGTCTTTCTCGGTGTTGAGAATTGATGTAGTCTTCACGGGAGACTAGCCGAGTAAGTAAGATGTTTCCACACGATATTTCGGCGATCTCAGACTCCGTCGCCATCTGCTACCAGAAGATGGCGACAGAGACTGAGATCTCCGAGAAGACTACATCCATATTTCTTAGTTCTTTGGATATCATCAATGCATTAAAAGGAGCGCTTTTCAATGGTAACTTCAGTTTAGAGAATAGAAAATAATGACACAGGGTCTACTCTGAAGAGCAAGGTCTGACCATTAAACACAAACATTTGTCTTAAGAATAAAACTGCTTGTACAGATACAGCCACGAAAATCTCAAATATGAAAACGTTGTTTCACTATTTGCACGACGCAGCACTTGCCGTCACTGTAAGCTTCATTACTGTGATGTTAACAGATTTTACACGAAGGTCGACTTCACTGACGTCGTAAAAGAGAAGAAAGAAAACAGTGCATAGTAGACTTTCTGGGAGAAATAGTTAGCACTGTGTAGTGGCGTATAAATATCTACGATGTAGTGAGATTAAAGGTGTTTAAAGAGTGGAAGATATGTAAGGACTCATTTATTGACTGGCTGTGTGTTTTAGCAGTAAAATGAAGTATGCATTTTTTATTTCTGAAAATGGATTAGGTTGTTTTGTGCATCGAAGAGTTAAGTGGAAACTTTTCACGAATATATTTTCTTCCGCAATTTTATCGCAGGAAAGTAGACAAGCAAGAACGCTATTTATCTACACGTTGAGTAATGTTAACTACATCATTTTTTAATCACTAACAACATAAGCGAGAAAGTCGTAAGCTTCGGCTGCCGATTTTTTTAAAATTAATAATTGTCCAGTTTTATGGCTAATGCTGAATTTTTAATTTCTTCCCCTAAGCTTTCGGCAATCATACTAAACCTATTGTTCACGTGTTTCTCAGCAAAGAGTCTACCGTAAGGAGTGATAGTCCGCTGTTCTCATTGAAACTTATCAGCGTTAGAAATTTCAAGCGAATCATTCCCCCTACTAGGCCACCATCTTACTTCTACCCCAGCCGGCATCTGTCATCAAATGTAATGGCGTGTCCGGTGCCGACTGCGTGGCGGATCTGTTATCTCCGAAGTGCAACCAATCTCACCGAAGTCGGCTGCAAAGGATTTCATGAATACCCGGAAGTCAGTGTGGATATAAACTATTTTTCACCCGAGATTAATACCCGGTTTAGTTTACATTGTACCTTATAAATATTAGCACGTCCACCCGCTTCAGTAGTCTTGTGATTTGGTCTGTAACTCCTTATTTGTACGGAACAAAACTCTATTTCTTGAATTAGTGTTTTGGTTCGATATTGTATAACGGGACACGCTGACATCCTCCGTGGGTTTGGTTGTTCTCGATACTGGTTTCGTGGTAGGCTTCTATTCAATTCAATCTATCAGCCTCTTCGAGTCGCATACTGTCTTCGATGCTGAACTCTGATGAAGGCTGCGGTATGACAGCCGGAAGTTGAGTGAAATTACGCGATTGACGGAGCTACTGTTATTAAAGTGAGATTTCTAGCTGGTAACCCACTGACCTTTGCAGCGTCTTCTCTCCTGCGCAGGCTGAGCAGCCGGTACGGGGTCTCTGGCATGAAGAAGAAGGCGACGGCGAAGACAATTGGCAGCGCCGCCTGTATCCAGAGGTCGGCGGTGTACGAACAGTAGGCGCCGATGATGTAGCTGAAGAGGATGCCTACGTTGGCCATGAGGCTGAACAGGGAGCCGAGCGCTCCGCGAACCTCGTCGCTGGCGATTTCGCTGATGTATGCGGACACCAGGATGAGCGACCCACTCGCGTTCAGCCCCGCCAGCAACCTGCGGATGTGGGATGGGCAATGTCGTGAAGGAGGCTATAGCCGGTAGAGGCGAAATACAGCTGACTACTACTACTACGGTAGCTGTCTAGGTTCTACAGGAGTCCTGGCAAGGTTCTGGTGAAGCTACGACAGACATAGTTAGCCGGTAGTGGTTCAAATGATTACTTTCAATCACGGTAATTTTTTAATTACTTATAATTGAATAGTGTATTTCATTTCCAAGTCCGCTTGATTATGTTCTAAAGTCAAGTTAGTTTAAAAAAAAAAAACACAATGTATTTGTTGTTGTTAAATTACTAAACTTACTGTTAACTGTTAAGAGTCCCGCAAATGGCTCCTCAGTTTTCATTATTATAAAAAATTCCAAACATGGTAAACTTCGTGAAGAGTCTCTCTAGCTTCAGCTAGACACTGAAACCGTCCATGACACTATCTTAACTTCTGGTAATTTATCATAGGTTGGTAAGTTTATAAGAAATAGTGTCACTGTTCTGTAAATGTACTGGAAAAATTTTACTGCGTGCACAAAATTAATTATAAGTTCGAAGTTTCAGGTTCACTCGCAATTGGATGAAACTCAGAAGATACACAGAAATAATTATTGAAATCATATCAACTCAGTTTATAATTTTATACTTTGCCACTCACTGTCGAAGCTGAATCACAACAATTAATTAAAATTTAACAAGTGTATTTGAAAACGGTGGGTTCCCTCAGAACATTAGATTACCGCTGTTGACGCATTTCATGTGCGTTAAACTTGATACAGGTAAAACAAAAGGATATTGTTTCTCTTTGAAAGTGCTTAAATAGTCTGAAGAGGTTATTAGTATATCATATGGATCCTACTGAGTACTTTAAATAAAACTGGATAAAAATAAAGCCGAGATCTCCATGTTAATCTCCTCTCTAATCACTGGGATAAGAATGTTTGCTCACATTGAATGCTTTCATGTTGCGATAAAAACACTTAAAAGTTCCTTTTATGATATGCGTGTATCTTATTCATAACCATAGCATAACGTTTGGCCTAATTTACGTGTTACTTTATGCTCACGTTATGTTGATATAGAACTCTATGGCTTTGCCTTTTTCGTTACATTTGTGCTAGGCGAATCGCTTTCACTTCCATAACTGGGATGGTGCTAAATTAGTTTTCCAAGTATTTAGTCTTCTCTCTGTTTAATCGGAATTGTGAAAATACATCTAAATGGATAATTAATTATTGGAAGACTGTACCAATGACTGTGTTAAATCAAAGCCTGTCCGCACTGAGTATGGAATTAAGACACTCTAGACTGTTGATAGTGATTCATCAGTGGATTGTCTTCAAACAACGCATTAAGAGCAAAAAGAATCCCGTTGTGCACGAGAGCAGCGTTTGCCTTACCTGCAACTCTTGATTAATCTCGTCGCAACAACACAGAACAGGAAGTGACATCAGCATATAGGTTCGGTCACAAACACAACGAAGAGGTAGTTTCCAGAAACGAGCGAACAGTCATTGATTTACGACTGAGGAGAAACACTACGCGCAACATATTTAGGTCTCAATTACAGGAGAAAGAAAATTAGGCAAATAACGTGCAGCTACGGATTCGTATGCACGGAGGAGAGATTAATTTTGTAAGCTACTGATTAGCAATGTAGGCCGAAATAACACGTCACAGTCATCTGTTCCTAGGCTCACACAACGAAAACACTGGGGCAGGTAACGGGAACATCCCCGTTATCGAAATATGTCTCATAAATTGTAATAGTCTCGATGAGAGACTAGACATGGAATTCTTAACTCGTTGCCATATTTACAACCATTGACCGGCGTGGGCTATACAGAAGTCCCCGAATGCCGTGTACAAATTTGGATGGAAGGTAGACAACATCGTGAGGAGCTATAATTGCATCAGAAAGCATGGGTGGAAATAAAGAGAGAAAGACAGTAAGGCGACAACACAGAATGCAGTGTAAAACGCTTTATTACACGAAAAATAATAAAAAGTATGACATAAAAACATCACAGGCAGGAAGTGTTCGAAATTGCGGCAATTGACATGTATGCACGCACGACACCAACGCAACATGGATTGGCGCACATGTTCGAAAATACCTGGAGTTTCACGGATCGTATCAGTAGCAATGGATATTCGTGCCACCAGGTCAATTTCAGAATTGATGGGCGCGCGTACATAAGGCTCTTCATAGTACCCCGGACAAAATAACCCAGGAGATAATTCAGCGGATCTGGGAGGCTAAGCGATGGGACCACCACATCCAATCCACCTGTTTGGAAATGTCCAACCCATTCTTTCCGATATAATTATGGCTCCTCACGGTGTTCTCTTCCTTCCCTCCAAATTTGTACACGGTATTCGGGGACACCCTGTATAAAGGCAACCGCTCTAGGAACTCGACGCTTCGGTGGAAGATAAAGTCGGAAAGTAACTCTGAAACGTTGACGCGCTCCCCCGGTTCTTCTACAGTGATTTGAGCAGATATCCTCACCTGGCAGCGTACAGCGCTGGCACAGATGCGGTGCAGAGCTTGATGATCCAGCAGAGCTCGAGTGGCGCGAAGACGAGGTAGGCGAGCAGCTTGCGGTTGACGTGAGGCAGCAGGACTGCGTAGAGAGGCGTGCCGAAGATCGCGCCGAAGGACTGCAATCCGGCGACCCAGGAGCCCTCGTCTGCGGTCAGTGGAGGGTCCGCCACTGTGCTGTTAGCAGACTGCAGCTGCGGCAGCGCCATCGCCGGCCACGCAATGGCGTTCCCGTAAGCAAACGTGTTTAGGTTCACTGAGGACAGCATAAAGGTGTCAAGTCGGCAAGTCAGATGTGCCGTGTCGTTCTGTTTCATTAGGTACATTAAAAAGTGGACTCATATCCTATGACTGCCACGAACGTACGAGTGTAGGTCGGGTATGTTTGACGGATAGACTTAAACCAAAAAGTAAGACAAAAGGAATGAATCTTCAACATGGGAAATGAGTGGGGTAAACAATGTTTTGTAAGCTGCTAGAAAGATAACAATCAGAGGCTATGGCCATATACGATTCAGGGTCCAGAAGAGGATAGTGAGCATGAACAGATCATGGTCTCAGAATACTCGCTTCTTCCGAAGGTTGTGAGCAAACAGACGCCACGGGAAAAATCGCCTACAAATAAAAATTCTTATTTTGTTTATTACTGGGCTCATTAGCTAATTTTATTGAGTAGAGTTATTAGATCTCAGGTATGTCGTATGTATAGCGAGAATTTTTAGCAGCACTAGTGACCCGAATCGGGTCATTAGTACCATCCCTTCTCGGTTCAAACATAAAATGTTATATTTTAACTATCGCGTAGATGCTACTACTCGAGCCATTAATTAATGATTGATTGTACAATAATTATTGTAGATATAATTAACACGAAGCCGTTATGACTCGCCGCTGTATCTTTACTGATAGTTTTTTTTTAAAAAATCAATTTATTGAAACAATTACATAGTGTCAATGTAGGGTACATTACAGAACATGAAAGTAAACTGGTCAACTTTATGGACTGAATATTGACGCTGTCAAAATTTGTTGAAGAAATTCATCTAAATAGGCTCCGAAATGGTGTCTGAATCTGTGTATTTTTTTTTAAATTCCATAGTGTAATTTTGAGAGTGGATAAATAATCTTTTAGGTCATTGATTTTTTTTGTTTACTGTATTGTACATAGCAGGATAAAGAGTTATTTTTCTGGCGATACAATCTTGACATCTAGTTTTATTGGAATCTTCCATGTAACCTCAAATGGAGAAGATGTATTAAGTTGCCGTCGCATGCTTCATTCACGTGCAGCATTGTAGATGTGCACAACATTTCTACAAGTGAAACGATGCATTAATGTGTGAAAATTGCCAAATGTATCGTATATGTCTACTGGCTGTAAATGGTTTCAAAATAATTTCACATTTGTGAGCATAATGTCATTGACAGCTTTATACCATATGGCTTGAATTTCGTATGGTAGCCCTTTATGGAAGATGTTTGATCACGTTTCCCAAATTTGTATCCGTGAAGTTTGTTCAATAATATTCTAGCGTCTTCCAGAGGTTGAGCCTAAATCTTTAGTCGTTACTGGCAGTTTATACTTAATTCAATCGATAAGATGCAGAAGGAAAACATTCCATGTGACTGTCAGAAAATGAAAAAACACCACCATTGTATAAGACAAACGGTATGGGGGAAACAAAAATTCACGATTAGTAGTTTGTAGCACTAATTAATGGTAATAGTTCACACTTGTTTCCTATTATGTAATGTTCTCCATTACCTCATAACAACATCCAAAGAACATGGAATATGTTCCTTTTACATCTCACTAATTGTTAAAACAAGAATCCTTCAAATATTTCAGTTAATTTGAAGATTGTTCCAAGGAAACATTTAAAAAGTTATAACAGAATTACATTCTGAAATATTTGTTTACCTAAAAGTAGGTAGAATTCAGAAATCATAATCTCATACATACGTATAAACGATAAACAAAGAAAAGAGAATGATTAAGTTTGAATAGTCTCTCCCTCTAGAAATTTCTCAAGCTTTCATTCAAGTTCTTCTGCCTCATTTTATGCAGACAATCGTAATATTCTATTGCATAATTCTTTATATTCATGTGGAATAAACTGCACTCTCTTGGCTACAACCATCATATTTTTCTGGTAATTGGCAAGGTCTACTGGTAGCGTCAGGTACCCACCTTAATGAAGTTGAAAAGTATCACTGTTCAATCCATATTTTAATTTTAATGCTTCAAAAAAATCCTTTCTGACTTCTCCTGTATATGAGATGCTTGTTGATGGAGACTCTGTTCTTGCATATTGAGGGCTGACTATCTGATTAGTTTCAGTGGATCTCACTTCAAATGGTGATCTTTTCTTTGCATTCTGGATGAGGTTATCACACTGTAGAGGTTTATTCGATAGGTATATTCGATCATGGCGTTGCAGTTCTCTTCATGACGACAAAATCGCTATCGCAGGGTAGAAATCTTTGCTCACATAAAGGGAAGTTTTGCCTAGTTTTTTTCAAACTGGTCAGTCGTAGTATTACTAAACAGAAACCAGATAACCACGTGGTTTTGATTTTTCCCTCCTCTGAATACTTGTAGAGTTTTCACTTCAAGTGGAATGCAGGTATATTCATAATCACACAGAAAGCTACAGACTTTATCAGATCCTTTTTTACCAGTTCCTTCATGATAAGTATAAAACACATTACCGCCTGCAAGTTTGTGTATACAAAACACCATGTGCTATAATTTCATCAAATAAAACATTTCCTGTACTGGAAGTAAAGGAAGCTTTGTCGTTTTTGTCTTCACAGTGTGATTACTTCACTCGATTTTTCATATTATTTCTTGATTCTGCATTTATGAACTGAAGTTCAGCAGTTGCAACCTTTTTGGTAATATCAGTAACTGTAGGGGATTAAATTTTATTTCCCAGCTCCTCACACGTCCATCTTTTCTTTTTGAATACCACTCAGACTTTAATAGCTGGTTTTAATCAAGGAATGTTTTCCCTCTATAGGTCAACAGATGGGGGTAGTGTCTCAATTCTTAGAAATAGACTCAATTATTCGAAGGTCTTGTAAATAAGAGTTATATTTACTGTTGCGTCTAAACTGAGCGGTTTGTGTTACGAGATTCACAATTTGTGCCATTATTGTATCTATTCCTCTTGACATTATCAATAGCTCGTAAGAAAATGCGCTTGTATTTGGAATTCGTGTCCATTAGGCCCACACCACTTCTTGTTGATAAACTAAATGTTTGGAAACTGATTTTAAATAATTCGCTGACAAGAAACAAGATATGGTACGTTGAACATCTATATATATAAAGATGAATGTATGTAAACATCCACAGTTTTCATCCGATCTCGATGAAACTTTGCACACTTGTCCTTTGAAACAAAGAGAAAAATACTGTCTACATTTGGTTGAAAAATTATCTGTATAAATAATACATGTTGTCTTATAATTTCGAAAAATTACTGAACGGCGATAGACAGACGCGTTGGATGTCTAGGTCTCTGTACTGCCTTTCGATACAGCGGTCAGGTAGCTCAATGGTTAAAGCGCTTGCTTACCGATTTTTTGATCGTGATCTCCGCTTCAAATCTTCTTGGAGGCAAAGATTTTTAATAATTGTTTTTGGTCGTAAGAGTCACGCCTGGACCGTCGGTTATTTGGATTGAATGTTGAACTGTAGATATCACAAATTTAGGGGTGCAATGCAAGGCTGTAGCTGTACAATTTTTTATATTATATTGATCCCTCAGGGGTTATTCGCAATCAGTGTGTGTGTGATCTGAAGTAATAATACTATAAATGCGGAAGTAAGTCTGTCTTTTTGTTACGTTTTGACGACTAAATGCCTATACCGATATTGACGGAATTTGACAAGAAAATCTGTAGGGAGGGCACAGGACATTTTTTTTCGGTATGCTTAGCAACTGTAGTCACGTAATTTTAAAAACTTATCGAATGGTGACAGAGAGACGGATGTGTATGTTAGTCTTTAATGTTACGTCGGTTGCTCAAGCTATGCTTCTCGCGCATTATGTTAGTGTGTAATTTGTTAATAAATTTTGTTTAGAAATAAACATATTATTTAGTATAGATGTAGATTTTATCTGTCCTATTGCTTTGTGTCTGCTTAAATGTTTCTGGCACCAGTTTATTTTGCCTTCTTTTTTGACATGCCTTGCGGGCGTAAACTGGCCGAAGTTGTAGCACTAGCAAAGAACGAGCAGCTAAAGTTATTAGAACCTAAGAATCGGATGCTCATGCTGAAGAAAGAAGAAAAGACCAATCTGAAATAAACCTACCCTTAGTTAACACGCCTCCCCCTCCCCACATCCCCTCACCTTAGTTTGTTTTTCTGTTTTTAAATATATTGGAAATTGATTCTCTTCAAGAGACAGGTTCGACGGTAGAAGGATAGTGATGGCTTTCCTGTCATATTATGCCGACTCTGTGTTGTTTGGGACCAATCCTTTGTTACCAACAACTTTCTATATTAAATTCTGGCAATGAAATTCTTAATCCACGCGTACGAAGTCGCGGGTATCAGCTACTTTTAAATATTTAGTTTTCCAAGCACTGATAAGTCGCTTAATCTTGATTTTGATTTGTTTTAATTTGTTTGCTTATATAAAGCTGTAGCGTAACTCTAGAGCCAGTTAATTGTGCATATTTTACGAGAGTCATCCTCGAATAATATGTCCAAAGCGTTGTGCGCATTTCTTGTTTCAAGTCCAACCGATGGCTTTTTGGTTGGACAAGAATAGTTTCGTAGTATATTCGCTATTATTAATGTCTTTGTTTCTCAGTGTATGCCTATGGAGCAAGAGATTTTCGAGAGTACAATAAGTGGAAGATAATGTTTTGACCTATGCGCCTAGGTTTTTATAGCTGTTAGGTAATGCTTTAAACCGTATGAATTAGTTTTTTATATTGCGTCTGGCTTGCAATTCTTGTTTGCAGCAGATCCTGATAAGTCGTAGACAGTAGTTGGGATTTTTAAATCGTGGTATCTCTTCTTTTATTGCTAGCTTTTCTTTTCATTGTTTAGGTTGCTCTGTTCCTAATTGGAGGACGCAGTATTTCACTCTTTATGAGAGGAAATAGGGAAGCGATATTTATGCAACCCTCCACAGGAGTACATGAGTAGCATATTGTAGTTGTTGGTTCATGTACTCATTACGTAAAATACGTTATTTTAGTCCTTATTATACACTGATTAAATGAATCATTGGTCGATACAATGTTTAACACTTTGACACTTCAAAGATCTTTCGGAGCGGACGTTCTCCTATCTTCGCAAGTTTTAATCAAAAATCTCCGTTGATAAGCTGTAATGTTTATTTAAGAAATTAGCTGTCGGTTTATTTGTAGCTTGAACGTATTTAGCTGAAGGTTGATTCGTACAGTGCTTTCGTACATACTTTGACAATAAATTTGGCCGCCGCTGAAAAGTTCTATCACTCTTATTTTGCACAATCTGGCATCAATGTCATCCCAGGAAACAGTAATGCAATACTGGCATGCCACTATTGCCTTACTGTTTCTTAGGATGGCATTGATGTCAGATTGTGCAAAATAAGAGTTATAGAATTTTTCAGCGGCGGCCAAATTTATTCTCAAAGTGTGTACATGCGTCTGTACCTGACACCGAATATAATTTCGAGTGTCTTCAGGCCGGGCGCACATTGAGCTGCGTGGTGCAGTAGGGGCAGGGCAGAGCAGCACGAAAACAGAAACTGTGTCGGGCGGTTACTCGCGTATGTTAGTCTAAGTACACACTTGCATACAAAGTCGAGCGATCGTCTATAGACATGTTGCGAACTGTCTTCAGATATGTATATAGACAATTTATGTAGCCAGTCTAGAGACTTTGTCGCGTGTTCACACTTGAAAGCCTTGTTGCACGTTAGTTACTAAAATGGCTGACCTTGTTGGGATCACTGCTTGCGAAGTTCTAATCATGGACAAAGAAAATAAGCGAAAAAAGAAGCGTTGGTGGAGACTTGAAATTTTTTACTAACACCACATAATATTTTCTGTTGGTAGGTTATTATTAACAAAATCATCTGTATTGTAATAACATTGTTTCCTGTTCCATATCCATGTATAAAAATTAAATAAAACAGATTTTTAATGTACTTATAATGTTTTCTGTACTGCCTGATTCACTATTTTCTTACTTCATCGCAGTCTGTGCTTCTTCTACCCCCTTGATTCTAAACCTTGCAGTAGAAATAAGTGTTTGTATGCGAACCAAGCATTCTTTACAAGAGATACTCCATTCTTCTTCACCTGATTTATTTTTTATGCTCCAGATAAAAAGCTGTTTTCAAATTTTGTAGTTTTTTATTCCTTCATCGCCTACGGACACTGCATATTTTTTTTGGCAGCTCTTTAATAACTGTTTTCTTCTTGGTTCGATTTTTTTTATTCGGGATTAGTCATTTCCCAGAAACCCCCCTGAGGTTGCCGCTTGGGGCAGCAGAGATAAAACAAAGGTCACTGACGCACGAATTTGCCATTTATCGCCCATTCAACCATGATTTTACTCCCCCTCCCCGAACTTGCCGCCCGGGACAGGCACCCCGGTTTGTTCCTCCCCGATCCGGCTATGTAGTGATACCAGTCGTATCGCTTTTGACTAACGTCTTTTTTCCATGTGGCCCAATATTAGATTTTTCTACTTGATGCTCGCACTACCTGGTGAACAAGAATGTGCCATGGAGGAGTTACTCCTGCGTGGCTGCTTTCTAGGAAAATTTTACTGAGGTTTTTCCTCCTTGTCTCCCACAGTTACGGAATTGAATGTTCGTTTTAGAGTTTGGGTGAATGCCTAATGAGTATATCTTTAGAGTACTGTGTTGTTCACTCTTGAATTGGAGAATGCAGACAATTGACACGTGGTTCGCGAAGATCAGACAAGTTAGTTTAAGGTAACAATCTGAAATCTATTGGGTACACAAAATCGATAATGGCCGAGCAAGAGATGTAGATGGGCGGGATCTGCTTACTTTGCTGGATATGTGATCACGTAGGCTTGGTACTCGGAAAGAAGTTTCTACAACTGTAATTATCGCGCAGCAGTTTATGGAAGTAACACCTGGACTTTAAGACTGGAAGCATCTAAAATGTAGTGCTATAGTAGGTTGCTAAAAATAAGTGGACAGACAGCGAAAGAGAAAAATAGTTTTTGAAATGATTGTGTAGGATATAAGTAGAGATAAGGTAATATGCCATTTTATAAGAACAGTGGAATTGATAAATTTGTTAGTGGAGGGAATAGTTGAAGGAACGAAACGGTAGAGGAAGACGTGAAGAAGATAATTAAGCTTTTTTACCTCTAGACTTTACAGCTTGTCGACGTCATTGTAGCTGGGAGAGAATAGAGGACAAGAAACTGGAAGGAACTCGGACATGTCTTTTTGAAGGGACCATTCGTCTGAAGTGATTTCAAGAAACCATAGAATTAGAGATGGCTGGACGAGTATTTGACTCTCATCCTCCCGATGGTAAGGCTTGGACATTACCGCTCAACAGGCTTGGTATAAAATATTGGAAGTAGGTTGAAAGGGGTACGTTGAACGTAAAACTTTAGCTCTTGATAGGCAGAGATGGATCGAGAGACGAAAACAAGAAGGCTAATCAGTACTGCCGGTACTGGTGAAGTAATGAGCTCCAGAAGTGGTTCCATGTTTCTGTTCAGAAATGTGAAGGTGTGTGTGTGTACTTACAGACCATGGCGGCGAGGAACTGGGTCCAGGTGGCCCCCTTGGAGGCGCGCCTGTCCGCCGAGCCGTCGTTGCTCAGAGGGAAAGCTTCAGGGACTGCGTCCTTCATGGTGCCAGCTCCTAGCTGCAGCCGCGGCCGAGGCGCCCCACTCGCCGCTTTTTAAGATTTCCGCTGCGAGCGACGTCACTGTTTTCTCGAGTGCCGTAAATCAAGAGCCATCTTCACCTGAGGTCGCGAACGGCTGTGTGGGAGAGACAATACCAGTTATCACGTGCGTCGTTTATCACGTGGATTTAGACTCACGAGTTTCTTAATACAGGTCGAGTACCATCGAACTGGCACGAACTTTTGTCTCCGAGGTGAAACAGGTGGCCCGTACTTGTTGACATCTTGGGGAACAATTAAATTCTGTCATAAAGCGTTAATTAGATCCACTTTATCATACAGACAGTGATGGAGTGATGCGTTCAAGATACCCGTGAGCGCTTCACACGTGATCGTTTCTTGAGGACGAATTATATGGAGATATGATGTTTGTAGTGTATTCGGTACCCGGGTAGTATATATGAATTACCGATGACTGCTACATGGGGACTTATGGATGCCGATGACGGCTTCACAGGGCCTTATAGATGTCGATGATGGCTACACGGTGACCTAGAAATCGATACCGTGACAGGTAGGAACCTGTTGTAACCTACATCCGCCACGCTGACCTAGAAATCGATACCGCGGGTAGGTGGGAACCTGATTCCCTACCCTCTCTGCCTTACAACTCATGATGTCACTTATTGGTGCTCCATTTAAATTCTGTTATTTAAATTGCTATTTTGAGAACTGAGGACGTTCAAAGTAGCACTTTTTACATATCCTAATATTGTTTAAAAATATTTTAATTTATTACATGTCTATCATTCAGTATAACAATAAAAAAATTAATGTTTTGAATTTTTTCAGAAACATCCTTTTTTTTCTCTGACTAGAATCGTATTTTGGCCTTAAATGACAAATTCTTACAGGAATACCACATCAACTCTGCTTTATAGCTCATGACGTAACATTTAAAGATCCGTTTACTTTATATTATTCAATTCTCAAAATTAATTAATTACTCCCCAAATCGAACTATGTAAAATGATTTTGACTCTCAGTGTGTGCAATAGAAACACATGTGTAATGTTCGTTTGTGTTTCGAACTCTTTGGTACTGTTCTTTCTATAATGGAATCGTTATAACGTGAAGTTGTGTCACATTCACGCAACATCACGTAATATTGAATCATTTTTATGTAATATTGTATCAAAACCTGTAATTTTCCCCTAGGACTTTCGAACAGCATTTTGGTATGTCTTATTGACATTTTGAAATATTATAATTCAATAATTGTCTAATTACCATAAAATTAACATTAAAAATTATTTTTTCGTCAAAACTCGTTTTTTTTTTCCTTTCTAAAAATTGTATTTAATGGCTCATATGACAATTTCTTTCTCGGAACCTCCCTCCCCCCCTCTTCTCGCTGTACTTTATATCTAATACTAATACGTTACTGAATTGTAGTACTGCAGAGTGCATCGCCATGACCCATTTTTGTGAATGCCACTCCAAGTCGGGATGTGCCTCAGGCAATAACGGTGTCTTGTCACTTGCATACAGTTTGTACCGCCTAGCCTAAGTCGTTTAACTTCCAAATGTCTGCTTCACCAGGTTGTAAGATTAATTTTATTATTAACAGGACTGTAACAGCCTACTCTCGCAAATCTTAAATTATATCGGTGGCAGCGATGTTACCTAAACTTCAGAGAGAACTTCAACCTCCTGCAATTCTGATTATCACTCCAGAAATAGTAAAGGTTTCCTTAACTACTGACAAAAAAACAAATAGTTTCTAATAGACTCATACTTTATTTTAAATTATCCTTTCATTCTATCCCGCCACCAACCGATATGTAAATGTAACGATAATTGTCGGAAGATTGTCGCTGCTACAAAGATAAAAAAAATTTAACACCGCATTTGAAATTATACCGTCAATTACAGTTTCAACAGTAAGGTCCGAAAAATTCTTAGCTTTAAGTTACGGAAGCGTATTCAAATGATTTTTCCCTTCAAATTTATTTCTACCTTCATTATCTCGACACTATGTCAGCCTATTGCGCAACTCGACACATCAACTCAATTTACACAAAACTTCTACGTGCGAATCTAATTTTTTTTGATCGTGAAGGATATACAAATTTAAATATTACAATCGCTTGGGTGAACGTTCTCAAGTTCGGGAGCTTGTATTGCCCTTCACAACACTTTAAACAGTCGTCGCCCTTTCATAACCAAAACACTGAATTTAATCCATGTGTCTGCAGATAATTATTCTAATCCCTTTGCAAGCTTCTCAGGGACTTACGACTCTTAACCAACACTTTGCCAAATAACTTACTCCCCATAAACGTTGATCAGAATTCAGTTACCAAAGTACGAAAGAACTAATAATGTTTCACTTCAATTAAAATATTTCTTGCACAACTTCTCTCTTCCGGTGGGCAGAAACAGACGCTCCCACTGTAGTTCGGCGGTGGCCTGCCTCTGCCTTTTTTTTTTAGCTCACCCCTACTTATAACATTTCGATATGATGCTATCGCGCCTTACGTCAGTAACATCGATGGTGCAACTTTTTACCATCGCGCTTCTCAAACAATTGCACCACACACAGAAACGGCCCAAAGTGGTCGAAAACCGCTCAAATAAAGCCCTAAATAAACCACCGCAATGTTACAAAGTCCATGGCCATTTCCTCACCGTTCTTTGCCCTACATCCTATCTCACCTCTAATGACGATGGCATCGGTGAGGCACAAAGCCCGAAAAAAGCACGATATGTTGAAAATACTAGAATTTTGGATGGTCGTTGAAATTTCTCATGTGTAATGACAACAATATGCCGGTAACAATACACGGGAGACGGGGAAGTTAACGATAGCCGCTACAAACACCTAATTTAAAAATTCATTCACAGAGAAAGGTATGGAAAAATAGTCACTTTTCGAGTTATGGAACATGACCCATACCGTATGAAGTTGATAGACAAAAAAAAGAGTTCAAAAGCAGATTCGGCATGCTATATATCAGTCTCGGAAAGCATGCACTTACCACCACTTTGTTACATTATCAGTGATCTCAACATGTATTTTTTCCGGTAGATACTACTTCTCGGTCGTCAGGACATACATGTAGTACCAGGACAAAAATTAGAAGTGTAAAAATTTCAGATAGATCAGTTGTTGACACATCAATGGAGAGAATGATTTGCAGTCACATCACAAATGTCTGTGAGCAAAGAAAACTGATTTAAAGTACGTTGTTGATGGTTTGATACTCAACACATCCGTCACAATATGGACACTATCATTTCCGAAACGTTTTTATGTGGGTGGTATATACTCTGCCTCACACATTACTGTGAAGAGGAGCCTAATAACATAGAGGTGCAACTAATTGGGTTAAGGAAGTATCTCAAACTCGAATGGCATAAGGGAAGAAAAAATTTATATAAACATCAAATCTTAGTATCTCGATATTTATCTAGAAGTGGCCTGGTGACTCAAGGCGTCTGACTGGAGATAGAAAGGTTTCCGGTTCGAATCCAAGATCCAAAGGTCCCCGGTTCGAATACATGTTTCAGCGGTGATTTTCATAAACCCTTAATCCACCTTCACCTCTGGCACAGATTGCTGTGTAATGCGAAGTAAGCCAGAACGCTTCCGTGGTTCGGATTCCACGTTAAACTGTAGGTCTCCTCTAGCGCTAACAACTCTAGTTGTAATACGGTTGTGTACACATTCAAAAGCAAAGATTCATGAAATCGAAGGCTTAACGTGGTTGTAATTGACCCAAACGAGCATATATACGGGAATGGTGTAAAGAGAATTATACTTGGAAAGGGGAACAAACAGACAGTAAGATGGAAAATCTGAATATCACGCTCGTCTCTTGTCTCTAAGCTCAACAAGTTGATCTGCACACACACACACACACACACACACACACACACACACACACACACACACACACACACACACACACACACACACACACACACACACACACTTATGGAAGGATAAGTTCTAAGAAGGATTTGAGTAGTTATAAGACAAATGGATGTAGGTTTGGACAGTGTATGTAAAACAGGAGTGCTAATTGTAAAAAATATACAGCAAACAGCGGGAACAATACCTGATGAGGAGGTGTAAACTATTTATCTATTGTTTCATATACCCTGGAACCAGAAAGAATCCATCAGTAACAGCTACCCAAGGTACAAAACTGTTCACATTAGCATCGTCTCGCCTCTCACACACCTCAGTCCTCTGTCATTTAGTAAGATGTGTCCAGGTACCAAACTGTTCACATCAGCATCATCTCACATCGCCCACATAACACTATCTGCCGTTCAGTAACACGTGCTTCCAGTACCACAAAGGCATGAGTAGATTCAAGAGCCTTTCTTAATACAGACTGCAATTCCATACTTTGGCCATACTGTGGTGGATGCCTTGGTGGGCAAACCACGTTACAATTATCTTTCATACCTTTATGATTAATAATTGTGGATTTTTAATTTTAATTTTTATGAAGGAGTGAAAATTATTAATTTTGCAAGAATCTCGACTGTTACTTGGATTTTAGGAAAAATTGTCACAATATGACATTTATTTTCTTATCACTGGCGATTACAAGTCTGAGCGAATTTATCGTTAACATTAACACAAATTGGCAAAATCATAAAAGCAACGCTCAGAGTTACAATTAGCCGTCATGAGCAAGCAAACAACTGTATATTTACTTTTAAATATCTCAGAATCAAAATGCAAGAAATAATGACAGTTGGAACAATAAAAATACAAGTTATGATGACCTCAGACAAAGGTATCATAATACTGTGACTTTACAGTTAAACAAGAAAATCATGGGCGCCAGAATGAACAATATATCATTCGAAAATAACTAGTTCTGGCAAATTATGCCGCTAGCTCAGGGGTTTTTACAATTACAAAGTGAGAACATGGACCTATCCTCTCAAAGTCGCTTACGGGTTCTGTTTCACGGAATGCACAATCACATGGCTTGGTCGTAATCAATTACCATTGTAGTTCTGCGTCTGATGTCTGTGATGAGTGTAGCGGACCCACGATATGTGAGATTATCTCACAAGTCGGCTATAGGCATCTCTGGTCTGGCAATGCGCATCATCGCATTACCGGCTGTGTTGCGGTGATAACCTTGCTCCAGCAAGGCAAGCTGCGGTTAGCGAAAGAAGTCAACTTTCCAAGTCAACCTCAGACTGGTGCGATCGAAGTTAGAATCTAGAATGTCCAGCTCCTCGCTCTTCGGTCCACGAGGAAACTTCTCGCTCCGCCCATTTGTAGTCTCGAAGCTCACATACAACAAAAATTCCCAGGATTTTGAGTTATACGCTCATTTTGATTGGACCTTCAGGTCGGCACCTAATGTCACGTGATATCCTCGATATGTGATTTGGCCAAAGAATCCAACAGAGGTCGGACATATTCGGCTAAGTTCGCCGGGCGAGAGAACATTCGGGTTTCGGACGGCAGGCTTTTCCCGCTCGGTGAGTGACCCATCCCCAGGGAGCAGGGTGTGTGGTCTGGCAAATCCCAAATCCGCGACTTTGTGTCGCCAAGGCTCGGGAACACCAAGATTAGCTTCAAGCCTACATAGCTCAATAATTCTTGAATATTCGCTTTGCTACGATACACTGTATAAGTTCACCATTTCATTACAGTCCTCACTTGGAATCTTGCGTACTTTATAAAATTACAACAAAAATCTATTCACGTGGTCGCCCAAGATTTATGTAAATTACTCTTATATTATTACATATATAATAAAAATGCACCTTGTAACGTGGCGACAGCGCGGCTCGTTACAATATGGCCGGCCGTTGGTGAAAAATGAAATTATGGTACAATAATTTTATTTTTAACTACCTAATTCTATCTCCATTGTGACTCAACAAAAACTTAAGCATTTTTATAATTACATTAATTTTAAATGTGATTCCAATAACCATCGGTATTCCTGCCTTGTAAGGTGAATATATAACGGGAGCATATGTCCTTTTGGCCGTCTTACAATTCTTTACAAACAGAAGCACGTGAATTCAGGTAGCCTTCCCAAATACAAAGTTATATTAAACACAATACTAAAATATACATGAAAAGAAATTATTTACATACATGTTTAAATAATAATAATCTTGAAAATATCTTGTATCAAATCTTATCATTAAATCACTAAAATGAAACACATTAATAAAACAAAACATTTTGAGACCACTTATGCAGAAAGTGGTGGAACTATACATTGTATTTACAATTTAGCGTGATGTTTTACTCATGTGCATAAAAATAATTCTGCCTTCAACAAACATCCATAAAGATGCTAGAGGTGAGCGTAAAATATCTCATTACATTGCGCGGTTTTAATCTCAAAACAACGGAATAGTTTAGTCGGATTCGGTGACGTGATTTTCGTCATGACCGACGGTTAATTGAACAAGCATTTCATAGAGAAGGTGTGTTCGTGTTCATGGTCAAACATCACTAACTGTAATCTTGGATCTTAATGACGCGGCATTTACTTATAATTCTACGCGGTGTGGAATGAACGAATTAAGTACATGTTTTCGTGTGTTACGTAAATTATGAACCTTACTGGTTGAATGTTAGGTGGTCTCCTAATTAGTCTCTCATGTGTCGACATCTCTAACTTTTAACATACCGTCTGTGAAGTGATTGCGAATTTTATGGCGAAAGGTACCTGTATTTGCTCATGGGTAGTATGTAATGGAATTTCTATAAAATTTACCATTCCCATATGAGACATTATACACATTATGCGGTTTGACGTGAACTTTCATCATCGTCAACCAAAGTCGTTGTAGCATCTTTGCATACAAGCGAACCCCGCACATAACCACTCCGCACATAAATGAAAGGATAATGAATAGCGTAACTATCATTCCTCAGTAACATTACGATTCCTTCACAACGGGTCTATTGATGACTCGAGATTATCTTGACATTCAAAGAATATAATATTTCTCTTTATTTAGGAGTTATTATAACCGTTTTAACATATCGTTTACTCCACGTTTTTAAGCCGAAAATCCATCCCAGTTAGCGAATATTTTCCTTTTATACACTTATGCTTCTTTAGCTTGTATGAAAAGGTTATAAGCTTTGTGCATTGAAAGGTCCGATCTCAGGTGTTCCTTTTGCCAATACAAAGCAATTTTGAGATTTCACGCTAGCAGAATACTATGAATCTATATAAAGCAAAAATATAAACTTTGAAATTATTTGCGTTGAGTGCACACAATCCTGAGCTAAATGTATGCTGTCCAACAATAGTTTTAATCTAATTTACGGAATACTATACAATTTACAGTAAGGGGACGCGAAATACCGCTAGAACGAGGCGTGAAACTTTTGTTTTCTTTCCCATTCATTCTTGGGTATGCGCTACCTGCCAGAATTCTAGGAACCTGCCGGTTGAGTTCTGCTGCCTACCTGCGTTAATGACCTCAGCTGTTCGATGGCAGCTGTTTCCCCACTCTTTCGAAACCGTTACTTTGTCACTCTGGCAACCGAATAAGGCCAGAAATATAGCAGGAAAACGTCGATATCACCAATAATCTTATTGTTCACGTCTTCACCATCTGTGCATTTATCATATACAAAATTCCTTTTCAATTGAAGTTAGCATCAAATATAATTACCTTAACTTGCAAAGTTAGCTGAATTATTGAATATATCCCGTAAATAAAGTTTTTCCCTTTAGCCTTTATAAATGCAGTCGCCTTTAACTTTTTGCTCTTCGACCTCGCTCTACTGTATCGTTAGCAAAATAACAGCAAGGTATTGTGAAAGCTATCCTGTGTATCTGTAATCCTTCGATTTATGATTCCTAATTTCTGTGATGACTAATACAATTTGAAAAAAAATCTTTCTGGCAAGGTTTCATGTTCTATAGGGAATTATCTATGGCACTATCGCTACCCTTGATAGATACACAAAACAAAGAAGTAAAATACGTTGATCAGATAACATTCGATCTTCGATCAACACAGACAAAGCGATATTACGCTCGCTGTACACTTCTGCTCAGAAAAGATATAATGCAACTACCTAAGGTAAAATGTTACATCGAACTCCTGCATCACAAAATGTTGAAAACCTTTTCGTTTATGTCACAAAATACATCCTAGAAAGCATATCACAATATTTGTATCGCTGTCAGATTCATTGTGATTGCGAAGACAAGAAATTGTGCTTGCTACTGGCGCTTCATTTTCCGCGAGTGCGTATCAATTTATTTGGCTCAGGAAAACATTTAATATTTCAGGATTTTTATCAAATCAAGTCCAATTAACAGCGTGAAAGTCAAAAGTGACTATTAATATTTCACGTGGACAAAATATAAAGTTCGGATTAGCGAAATAAGCATTACAAATTCCGACTATGGAAACATCCTAAGTAGCTTTAACTGTAAGTGCAAATTTGGTAACTGGAATTTTAATTTTCCGTTTATCTAATCTTTCCAGCAAAACAGACGGTTTAGACTAGCGGAACTGCCATCGGCGTTTCTCAAGCATGATTAATTTCGGTAAGGCGTCTAACCTAAAAGAATGTGTACTGTACATTTAATTTCCCCCTTTTTTTTATGATTCAAATCGGTCAATTCATAGTCAGCCTTTTCGTCAACGTATTTGGCATGCTACACAACTTGTTGAACAATGCCTACAAGACGAATTTGAGACGTCCATGGATTCTTTTTATCACATAATTCCTTTCGGAATATACGCTCATCGCATATTTATTGAATGCGATAAAACGCTGATGCGAGGCGAGAAACGTTTGGCACTCAGTGATGACCCTAAGGCCAACATCTGCGCTCCCTAACAAAATTCTCGGAAGACGCATTGTGCTCGTGGATCCCTTAGCCTTGCTAATGGGCTCAGCTGACAAACAGGTACCTGGGTTACACAACATTCTCGTCTGTCTTCCCTTCCAGCTGATTTCATTGATCCGCCAGAATTTAGTTTCTGCAGCAAAATACTTGTCTTTTGACCTGAACGGGCACAGAAATATTTCGCGTTGCTTTTCGATCATGGCGGTGTATATGCTATCATGCCTTTCTGTTCCATGGATACTCAAACCGAAACGCTTTACACAAGTTTTCCGGAACTGCGCGTCTGACCAGACGCATTCCGTACTCACAACTGCGATCTGCAGTGACTTTTGCACTGTATCAACGCTTTTGCTGACACTATGCTCAGTAATCTGAAGCGTCACTGTCACGTCTTCGAGCAGTGTCCGATTGAAAATTTGTATTTCCGGAACTGCTTCGACCATACAATCGACAGACGTAATGGTGGAATGCCCGCATTCCTCAGAGTTTACCAGCTGTTGGTCTGTATTTTGGGTTGGCTCTACTTGTGCAATTTCGATCCATTCATCGGTAATCGCGGCAGTTGGTACCTCTGTGTGTTTTTGTGATTCAGAATTTTTCTTTAATCCCTCCTTTTGTGGATCAACTGGCCCGCTTAAGTTATTAAGCATATTGTTCATCAACTTCTCTTGCGAATTAAATCGTGCATCAATACTCTGCTTAAGCGAATCCCAATTTCTCTTATTTTCCTCTTCTACTGAATCAAAAAGCTTGTTTAATTCCAGAAATTGCCTGCTTGATTCCTGCCTTTGTGAATCAAATTGCTGCCCTATTGCAGTCATCAACATGTTTATCATTTGCTGTGATGAGAGGGGTGGCGATTCTACAGGAATTTGTGTCATTTGTTGCGTCTGTTCTGATGTAAGCGGGCGTATTCTGTGTCGTCTCACCTACAGGAAACGAAAAATTTTCCACGTTTTCCTGTGGCGATAAAGAAGACTGCGAACTATATGAATGGGTCGGAACTTCAGAACTTACGTTCCCCTCCCCAGCAGCCAATATTCCGCATTCTTCCGTTAACTGAACCTGCTCGTTCATGATTTCGGGAGATTTTTGCCTATCAGACTGATCTTCCATATCGAAATCTTTTATCGTACGAGATCGTAGCTTCATATGAACACACAAAGAATGAATTTACCTCGCAATTTCAATACACATAAATACATATACCCCTCCAAAATACAGCAAGAGAAAAGCAACGATGAATCATGCAACACAACACCATGAATGCAGACTTACTTTCAAACACATGGGCAAAACATGTGTGTCTTTAATTTTCTTAACAGCTACCATGCTTTAAGAAATCAACACTGAAGTTACTCATTTAAAAATTTGAAACATGATCACAAAATTGTTACAATACAAAGTGTATTGCATCTCAATTGAAATACACAAATGAACTTCTTTTTAATGCGTTGAAACAAAATAAATTTTATGCATTGAAACAAAATGAACTTTATGCATTAAAATATAAGTGAAACATCAAAATAAAATCTTGTATGAATATCTATTGACTACAAGAATAATAAAACAGCCAAAAACCATGTGCAACATTCCATGAAACTTTCTGAATTTGGGCTCCAAATTGTATTAATTTGAATTAGTGCCACCAAGTTCGCAGACATTAAGAAGTAATGTCTCATCTGGCACCAGCGTTGGGCGACATTATGTGGTGGATGCCTTGGTGGGCAAACCACGTTACAATTATCTTTCATACCTTTATGATTAATAATTGTGGATTTTTAATTTTAATTTTTATGAAGGAGTGAAAATTATTTAATTTTGCAAGAATCTCGATGTTAGTTGGATTTTAGGAAAAATTGTCACAATATGACATTTATTTTCTTATCACTGGCGATTACAAGTCTGAGCGAATTTATCGTTAACATTAACACAAATTGGCAAAATCATAAAAGCAACGCTCAGAGTTACAATTAGCCGTCATGAGCAAGCAAACAACTGTATATTTACTTTTAAATATCTCAGAATCAAAATGCAAGAAATAATGACAGTTGGAACAATAAAAATACAAGTTATGATGACCTCAGACAAAGGTATCATAATACTGTGACTTTACAGTTAAACAAGAAAATCATGGGCGCCAGAATGAACAATATATCATTCGAAAATAACTAGTTCTGGCAAATTATGCCGCTAGCTCAGGGGTTTTTACAATTACAAAGTGAGAACATGGACCTATCCTCTCAAAGTCGCTTACGGGTTCTGTTTCACGGAATGCACAATCACATGGCTTGGTCGTAATCAATTACCATTGTAGTTCTGCGTCTGATGTCTGTGATGAGTGTAGCGGACCCACGATATGTGAGATTATCTCACAAGTCGGCTATAGGCATCTCTGGTCTGGCAATGCGCATCATCGCATTACCGGCTGTGTTGCGGTGATAACCTTGCTCCAGCAAGGCAAGCTGCGGTTAGCGAAAGAAGTCAACTTTCCAAGTCAACCTCAGACTGGTGCGATCGAAGTTAGAATCTAGAATGTCCAGCTCCTCGCTCTTCGGTCCACGAGGAAACTTCTCGCTCCGCCCATTTGTAGTCTCGAAGCTCACATACAACAAAAATTCCCAGGATTTTGAGTTATACGCTCATTTTGATTGGACCTTCAGGTCGGCACCTAATGTCACGTGATATCCTCGATATGTGATTTGGCCAAAGAATCCAACAGAGGTCGGACATATTCGGCTAAGTTCGCCGGGCGAGAGAACATTCGGGTTTCGGACGGCAGGCTTTTCCCGCTCGGTGAGTGACCCATCCCCAGGGAGCAGGGTGTGTGGTCTGGCAAATCCCAAATCCGCGACTTTGTGTCGCCAAGGCTCGGGAACACCAAGATTAGCTTCAAGCCTACATAGCTCAATAATTCTTGAATATTCGCTTTGCTACGATACACTGTATAAGTTCACCATTTCATTACAGTCCTCACTTGGAATCTTGCGTACTTTATAAAATTACAACAAAAATCTATTCACGTGGTCGCCCAAGATTTATGTAAATTACTCTTATATTATTACATATATAATAAAAAATGCACCTTGTAACGTGGCGACAGCGCGGCTCGTTACAATACTTAGAAGACATTTTTTTTTTTTTTTTTTTTTTTTTTTTTTTTTTTTTTTTTTATTAGGCACACATTTTTTACAGCCTAGTATCTAGAAACTAAAATAGGCCTTAATTTAACACAACAGTTTTACATTTGATATTTCAACAGATAATTTCACAATGAATTATTTCAGTTTTTGTTATGTATGGCTTTGGCAATGTCTGTACAGTCCTTTTCTTGTTGGCACGATACATACAATTGTTTCGCTGTTAACATATATTACAACTTTCTAAACTTGCTGCATTTTGTCATAATTGATTTATTATAGTATTCTAGTTTTGTGTGGTGTCTGCAGTTTCCTGTCCACTTTATGGTTAGAATTTTTAATATTTTCACTATGTCACTTCGTACGTCTACCACTACTACTATTACTAAACTATTACTACTATCTACTACTCTACCATCTAAGAAAGCATTTTCCAGCATTGGTATCGGTGCGGTAATCCGAATTCCAAATCTCCCGGAATAGCGCACGTTCTCAGTCTCTCTGGCAGCCAGAGTGACCGAGAAGGCCGCCCATCGGGAGACTGGCCACCTCCAACACTGGTTGTGAGAACTAATTTTCAATGATATATATCTAATTGCAGAAGTAAGGAGTCTTTAATATCCGGCTAGTAGGTTGTTCGTTTCACAGGTGAACTAGATTAGTTTAACATCTACTGCCGGTATTTGTTATTTTCAATATTTGAACAAATTCCTATTTTAAGATTATTGGCTACATAATTTACAACTTTTACTCTTAACTAACTATTAACATTTTTACATATTTTAAGAGATAACAATGTTTTACTTCAGAAGCGGCTCGAGACTGCAACTATTATCTATTATTTGTGTTATTGCAATCCACACGTCGACAAGTATCCAAAAAGTCATTATAGGTATGGACACAAGTTTCATTACGCCAAATATAACGCGCACACTTGGACTGCCGTAAATTGTTAAGTCATTCGAATATAAAAGTGGGTGTTTGCATATTTTATCCACCCAGGTCTCATCACCTAAAGTCTAGTGCCAGCTTGTGGTCATGGTCAACTTAGGCTCCACACACCATTCGGAATTCGTCCACCAATATCCCTTCTAACCTCATACGCCATATACATTATACAGCCCAAGGCTCTCTTCCAGTGACGTACAGACCAGCTCCTTTATTATGTCAGTTGTTGAATGTGTTTACACCAACAATCTAGCTGCCCTCCCTTGCACACTGAATTTCATGTTCAAATAATGTAGACTCCATATTAAACCACTGTATGCAAGCAATGTTCTGCGGTGGGTTTGTAACACAATAATCCTTCGCTTCTCTGGTACACCCCCATCATCACGATTTTTCCCCGAAGGACATATAGTGAACAACGTGAGAACAACAGCTCGTATCCCAAACAAACGGCAGCAAACTGTAAACACAGTGAAAGTCCATGCATCATGGAAACGAATGGGGTAGAACTTTCGTGGCTCTGATTAACTGGGGCAGACCTCTCTTTACAAAAATCATCAGTAATACGTCCTTTGAGGAAGGTCGAGTAAGTATCAGTCACCATATTTACGCATGCATTGCACAAAGAATGGCGGCGGACACACATGTCCAGGCCAACGGCGATTTCAGCTCAACTACCGGCACCAATCATGGAAACGAGAAGGTGGGGGCAATACTCTCTTGTCTCATGACTGGCTGAAAAACATAACTCCCCATACATATCATCAGGCAAACGGGTTAGAAGGCGAGTTCCGAGTTGACCATCGTAACGTGTAGATGTGCGACGAAAAATACGCTAACCGCTCTTCCGCGCCAGGTGGGCCGAGTGCCCCAGCGCACTCGGCTTTGCCGGCGGCAGCAGCGGCCACGTTGACGACCCGGTTAACGGGCTTGGTAACGGATTTGAATAGAACGGCTCCGCAAGATGGTACGATGACTCGGCAACCGAACTCTGATTCGATTATGGATACAATAGAGTCCTTGCACACAACGCAAACGACGACCGGGCCTGCCCACGGACTTGGATCCCGTGCAACTAAGCGGTGCACCTCACCGCTCCTTAGTGGTAAAGCGAAGATGTCGAGGTGTGAGAAGAGAGCCAGCCATAGTAAAATTAGCATTCCTGTATCGCAGCTCACCACGACCAGCAAAGACAAAAAGGCGGGAAAGAAGAAAATCGGTGCCTTCAGTTTTCCGGAACCATCCGTCACTTTCCTGTTTCGTGGTAAATCCACGAATAAGAACAGAAAAACAATCTCAGCTGGGGGACCAACCCGACGGTGAAAGGTTCACGCAGGCGCGTCGCACCTGTAAGCCTCCGCCTACTCTAGAGCCTGGCAGAATGAACTCAGCAACCAATTTGACGTGCTGATCCAGGAAGAACGAGAGCAGCATCATCATCATCATCATCATCAACAACAACAACCGCAACAGCAGCAGCACCAAACACAGCCAATTAGGCCATTTTAGGCATTTTCCTATCATTCTCCCTCTGCTGGCTTGGAATGCATACTGCATTAACTTTGGATCGTATGGTCCACTATTCCATTATCAGGAAACACCGATTTCATGTACCAACCGCTTGTAACTGTACCACACAGCCGCTTTCACAATAAATCAAGTAGCCACAACTCTTCATATCATTTCAAGGAGCACCTACATCCTGATTTTACGCAAATTAAGCCAGGAGCTTACAGATGCCGACTGGAAACTTGAAGTACCTCAGCCGACAGTAAGTAGATGCTAGGACGGACCCACAGTGGGCGAGTTCGCTACTCGCTCGGTCAACACGCGACACAGCAGCAACAACAGCAGCCGCAGCAGCAACAGCAAATACAACAACAACAAGCAGCAACACAACAGCAGCAATCAAAGCATTTGATTCCTCCTATTGTGGTACAATTTCAAAACAGTTATAAGGAACTGTACCAAATGATCAAAGGCATTCTGGAAAATCAACCCTTCCAAGCCAAGTCCGCCGGAGGCGACAAGATCAAGCTAACCTTCAGTTCGACCGACCACTACCTTAAGGTGACCGCAGCGTTGCAGAGGAAGGGCATACCCTATTATACCTTCCCTTCTGCTGCTGAGAAGATACTGAAGGTCGTCCTCCGTGGGATGCCCTCAACCTTACCAACTGATGACATCAAGGAAGAGCTCGAAGATCTCGGACTTGACATACGCACAGTGGCCCAGCTGAAGAGACCTGGCACTTCAGACATTATGCCACTATTTTTGGTGGTCATGCCCGACAGGCCCCAAAATAGAAAAATCTTTCAACTGGAGTACCTTATGTCACTGCGCATCTCAGTTGAAAAACTGAGATCCTCCAATGGCCCAGTTCAATGCTTCAATTGCCAGGCCCTAGGACATGTCGCCCGCCACTGCAACATGCCCTCAAAATGTGTAAAGTGTGCAGGAGCACATTTATCAAATGACTGCACTCTAAAGAAGGGGGAGGGCAGTCCCAAATGTGCCAACTGCGGTGGTCAGCATGTGGCCAGCTATAAAGGCTGCATGGCCTTCAAACGGGCAAGGGACCGGCAGCGAGGAATAACCTCTGTTCAATCCTCAAGAGAGAACAAGAAGACAGAGACACAGCAGCCAATCAACCATCTGCCGCCGACCATTCCAGTCGACAGCAAGAGAGCAAGAATAAGCCCCACCTAAACAGAATGAAAAGAGACCTCAAAAAGCAGGCAAAAGACTGCAAAAAGGGAATAAGAAGAGCACGGCTCAACAGTCGGCAAATCACTCGTTGTCCACCACATATGCCGAAAAGACATCTGGGCTAACACCACCAAAAGGAATCAAGCCAACGGCAGCAGAGAAGGCAATCTCTCATGAAACCTGCCAGCAATGTCAACACTCGCCCACACCTCAATCAGCAAAGAGCAGCGAAACGATGGACCAACTATTAAACATGGTAGGCAGCCTACTCAACATGTTAACGTCACTCCTGCCAAGTTTGATCAGTCACCGTGGATATCAAATCCGCAATTAAGACGGTCCCAGCAGCCGAACAGCCAATGAAATCCCTGACTCACGATGGATAGGACGCACATTCAGGGTTTGTCTTTGTGCGTTTGGAATGCCAATGGCATCCACCAACAACTCGGAGAGTTCAGGCAGTTTCTGCGTGATGAAGACATAGATATTTGCCTCGTCTCAGAAACCCACCTCAAACAAGGCCTTAACGCCACGGTAGCCAACTACTGTTGCTATCGGCATGATAGGCCAACTGCAGGAGGTGGTGTGGCAATATATATAAAACGCGGTATCCCTCATCATGAGATACTGTCGCCACAGACTAACCAGTTAGAAATTAGGGCCATCGAAGTGAAGACTACAACCGGGCCGGTCACAGTAGTGTCAGCATACAGACCACCACGGAGGCAGCCAATAGAAGAGGACTTCGATCGTCTCCTCTCTATCCGAGGCAAACTGATCATCGGAGGGGATCTAAATTCTAAACATCCCGAATGGAACTCGAGAATAACAAACCCAGGAAAGATGCTCCACAGGCTTGCAGTCAGACGCAACTTGCAAATCCGGGGACCGGAGGAGCCAACACACCACCCGTGGAATGGCAACCGCCCAGACGTTCTGGACATTGTGATCACGCGGGGAATCGCAGGATTCATCACTGCGCACACAATAAACAGACTATCGTCCGACCACTCCCCAGTCTTGATAGACATCGATGTAGGCTCCTGGAGGCCAGCAACTACCAATCAGAAGAACTATAACAGGACAAACTGGGATAATTTCCGTGAAGAGGTCACGGAATCTCTTCACCGTCTGAGGCCCCTAGACGCGAGACAAATAGAGAACGCCATCAAACAGGTCTCCAAAACAATCATCGAAGCGGCTAACAGAGCTACGCCTCCTGCAACGGAAAGACCCAGGTCTCGCCAACTGCCGCCACACCTGTTAGCACAGATAAGACATAAAAATAGGGTGGCTAAGGAATGGCGTTTAACCAGACGCCCTGAAACAAGGCGACTACTAAACCGACTAATACGCGAGCTGAAAGCGGCACTCGTAGAGCACAGAAACCAGTGGTCGTCACGTCTGGCCTCCTTAGACGTAAACGACGGAAACCTTTGGGTAGAGACCCGGCGTTTCACAAAGCGACGTACCAGACTGCCACCACTACATGGCGAAAGGGGCCTAGTGTTTAATGACACAGACAAGGCCAACGCTTTAGCGGATCACTTCGAGAAACAATTCAGACCTGCCCAAGACAATGATGAAGAAGAATCCGCAGATATCCGTCGAAGACTAGCCCGATTTCTAGCAGCTGAGGATGATAACTACATGATAGAAGAAATTAACTCTGATGAAGTTCGACGCATTTTGAAAGACTACACCCCAGGAAAGCCCCCGGCATCGACAATATAAGTAACCACCTGCTGAAGAACCTACCACAACAGGCCATTGAACACCTCACGGAAATTTTTAATACAATTCTACACAGCCAGCACTATCCAAGATGCTGGAAGCAGGCTACCATTGTTGCTGTGCCGAAACCAGGGAAGAATAGAACATTCCCTCAGAACTACCGCCCCATCAGCCTGCTCCCATCAATGAGCAAAATATTTGAGAGTCTGTTGCTTAATCGATTGGAAGCACACATCCGGAACGAAAACGTCATCCCGGAATTCCAGTTTGGGTTCCAAAAACGACACTCTGCAACCCAACAGATTATGAGGATAGTTGAACGTGCTACAACTACCTTCAATTATCGGGGATACTGTCCGCTAGTATTGCTCGACGTCGCAAGAGCCTTCGACTCCGTCTGGCACAGCGGTTTGCTCTACAAACTTTACAACCAGGGATTCAAGCTAATCAGGAGCTATATATCAGGAAGATCATTCCGGGTGAGGGTTGGCAATGATATGTCAACCCGCCGCCCAACGCCGGAGTACCGCAAGGTTCGGTCCTGGGACCGTATTGTATAATCTCTTTACCGCTGATATACCAGCCCCAGCTACAGTACGCACACTGCATTCTTCACTGCACATAGAAATAAAGCTGCCGCTATAAGAAGATTACAAGAGGTCCTCCAACAGACCGAAGCCTGGGCGAGGCGTTGGAGAATAACCCTGAACACAACAAAGACACAAGCAATTATGCTGACCAGGCGCCTGGGGAAGCGTGGCTGCCGGCAAAATCGTACCCCTAAATTACATCTAAATGGTGAAGACATCGAGTGGACGAACACTGCTAAATACTCGGCGTGATCCTGGACTCCCGTCTGACCTGGACACATCACATCGAGGAGATACGACATAGAGTTGCAGCTAGGCTACAAGAGCTATACCCATTACTCAACCGGGATAGCACATTGTCTGCCAGCACCGGCGTCAGTATTTACTGCAGCCTAATACGCCCGTGATCGAATATGCGTGCCCCGTGTGGGGGTACGCATCCAAGACCCAACTAAACCGTCTGCAGACAATGCAGAACCGAGCGCTTCGGCGTGCACTTCACGTGCCTGTCCGATTCCCTACAGCCGCCCTGCACGAAGCCGCAGGAATCCCGACTCTCAAACAAAGGATTATTGATATAAAACCAAGTCCTTTTACAGGACAACTCGACAATCAGCAAATCCATTAATTGCCAATCTAGGGCAATACTATACTACGTTTGATAAGTTCAAAAGACCACTGTCAATACTGACAAACATTTGAAAAAGAGCAGGAAGCAAAATAATGACAAACCAAACGAAAAGAAACTAATCCAACAAGATTGAACGAAATGTCGATAGACAAAGCCTTCCCAAATTCTGCTACAAAATAACAGGAAAAATGCTCTCGGGCGGCGGCGGTTTAGAAGGTGTGCTAAAGATGGCACCATACACCTCAGTGTTTTTCCCATACAGTTCCTACAGTTCGACACCAAAATGTTTGACAGCAGGTCAAAAGGGTATGGGGATTGTATGTATCCGGATAATTTAGTACCTTCTGAATCTATGCGAATAGATTTTGCCGAGGCTCCTTCCGATAATTTTACGGCAGACTCAAGAGAAGTCAGTGCATAGGGAGAACGTCAGTCTTCTCCCTCTAA
>CM061921.1:118285587-118540354 GCA_031002005.1 Vandiemenella viatica
TAATCGTAAGTTTTATACATGTTTTGATTAATAGACGCATTTTTATTTCTTGAGCACATCGCCTTTCATGACATTTGAACAATTTCATTGTGTGTTCAATTCATATCTTTTAATTAGCAGAGTGGATGTACTCAAGAAATGAAAATGCATCTATTAATCTAAACATGTAAAAACTAACGATAGTCTTGCCTGTGCATGCCCAGCGAACACTAAAAATTGATTAAGATTGCTATGAATCATGACTGAGTACATTTGACCAACTTTCTTTCCGTCTCCGAAATTTCATAAAAACAGCCAGTTAGGTGAATGTTATTGGAGGACAGTTGTAACTGTAATGTAAAACAGACAAAATGGTTCCAAAACATCCAATTAACAGCGTGCGAACACATACGAAGATTGTAAGATTAATAGAAAAGCTGCATTAAATCCCATTACTGAAGTCATGAAATGTTTAGTGGCAGTGCTTCTTCCTAATCATATTGAAGAAAAATTATTCTGCGTCAGCACAACAGATCATTTCAAATAGGCCCAGACACAATTAGACTGCATTATCGGTACACACGTCTCTTTAAAATAAGCTTTCAAACTGCTGCGTGTACTACTATTAAACACTTCTGCTCCCACTGGTGCTTCTAACATTTCAAGTGAAGACGAACTTCCCAGTGGACGATGAGGCGAATTTACTCTGATACTTAGGGACATGGCGAACTATGCCACGCATTACATAGTGAGTAATGAGAAAAGATTTATTACTCGTAGGAACAGCGTTCTCAGGGGTCGAAATATTAACCCCCGCGACAGTGAGATCCATCATTCATTATGTTAATAAGAACAGTGAACCCAAAAGCCGACGGCATGTTCATACCATCTCGTCTATTACAAATGCTAAAAGCGTCTTATTTCAGCAGACTTACCTCCTCGTTTGTTGTTAATTAATAGACTAGTGATATTTTCATCACTTAAGGAACGCTGTCATCGTTTCGAGCAGCAATGAGTTGTACATTCCAGATGTCAAGAGGTTTCTTGCAAATTCAACAAGACTTCGTGAATGTTCTCTGGCTCGAACCCAGTCCTTCAGGTTATATGGACTGAAATTCGTAAATAACACCTTATGTAAATAACAGTTTTATATCCTATGATTTCTGAACATAGTAACGCTTCTTAGTATTCTTTGAAATCAGTGTTTTTAATATTAAATACAAAATTTAAATGGTTTAATCAGACGGCGTTTCAACCAATGTATTTGATTACGATTTCAGATTAATTGCCAGCGAGTCTGCATGGTATTTGAAGGAACTAAATATTTATTGGCATACACTACAAGCCCCGCTAATACAACTGTCTTAGTGGAATGCTTTAATTCAATCTGATTTTTTTTAAAAGTATTTTGATTTGATTATGGTCCATAGGTTCAACTATCTATGTATCATCAGTAAGGGAGCGTCCATAAACTACGTCACTCGGTTTAGGGAGGTGGGGGAAAGGTTGGCTGGAAAGCTATGCTTAGCTACGGGGGGGGGGGCGGGGTTTCGGAGCTAGACCACATAGCTTGTCATTCATATTATTTCTCACAGTTAAAATAAGGTACACAACAGCATGTGAAGTACTTATTTCCACAATTTAATTATCTTTGTATGTAATTTACTATAGTTTGACAAGAGAAAACATAGCAAAATGTCTTCTAGATTCAATGGGGGAAAAAGGTACGTGCCACATGCGGGAGAAGGGGAGGGGGAAGCAAAAGCAACGTCGGGGCTATGTGGGTGGGAGGGGGGTTTCACAGGAGGCCAAAATGGAGCTACGTAGTTTATGGATGCTCCCTAAGTTGCGTCTGGGGAGGAGAGGAAAAGATTTGGGAGAGCTGTAGTTGGTCCGATAGTGACCAGTTTTTCCATAAGCCTATCGTCGCCTCCACGGGAGTTGGCGCCTAACGGCCAGTAGTCGGTGATCTTGACCTACAACTCCACGGGAGGTCCGCGAGTGGGACTCTACGGGGGTCGGAATGATTGACAGCTGAGTAATTGCGTTTTTGACAGCATTTCGCTTTCTCTCCCTACTAGAACAATAAAAATTATGAATGCAAAAACGATGTTAATGTGTTTCTCGGATATTCTGACATGAAATAATTTGCAGAATTCAACCACGAAGATGTGTACACTATCAACTATTAATTTATCGTATCAATAAGTCAAATAGATTCGAGAAAAGGTCAACCACATTTCATTCTACAGAGCCTCTGATATAACTTCCTGATACGGTTGAATTTCTTTGGTTATTTGCGATTCGTTTGGAACCTCACTTAGAATTTGAACCTTTCAAAGGAATTGTCAAATTCTGTCTTTAAAACTGGTTCTTAGGACACAATCCATAACACTGTACGTCATTTTATCAAACCTATTTAATACAAACTTTGAATCAAACATGGAGTGTTCATGCCTTAAAGTGGATGAAACCGAATATCGTAGTGACAAGAGGATCTCTCCTTTTTCATATTGTACCTTACAAAAAATGTTTCTGGTCTATTGCGGTTTTTCCACCCCGTACGCCCCCTCCTATATCATCTCTCCCATTCTCCACTTCGCTATTATCCACCGTCCCACATGTCTAGATGCTATAAAATAATCTTTATTTCTTTTCAGACGCCTATCTGTGTACAGAAATGAGGAACTATAGACTAAATTTACAATCGGAGTGACTACTACATTATCTAAGTGCTGTGCATGCAACGTCGTCTTACCAATGCCGGACCCGTTGTTTACGCTGCTCGCTGGCGTGCAAACAGAAAATGCTCTCAATTAAACTGCTAGTTTTAGTCACAGAGAACGTACTGGTCCATTAGTTAAATAAACACTTAGTAACAATGAAATCTCATATTAAATATTCTCACAACAGAAGAAACATTTTCCGCAATTTAAGCGCTTTGCTCTGATGTATAAAATGAGTACGATGATACTGGAATACAAACAAGAGACAAGCTACCAATTTAAATTTTGACTGAATACTTAGGTAAAGAGTTACACATATAAAAAAATACAAATTGTGTGTCATTGTTCTATTGTTGTAAATATAAAGTTAGTCTTATATTAAAAATTTACATTTAAACTTTAAACATATGTACACTTATTTCTATTTACTGAAACTAAAAATGAATGGAAAGTATAAAAGAAATAATTATTTCATATCAACTGTTAATTACTCTGCCAAAATTTGGATAAAACAGAGCCAGCAACGAAAACTGAATAGAATGTAGTGAAACAACCTCCTTATTATAATATGTAAAACACATAATTTAGGGTACGAACTAGAACTGGAATTCAACAAAACGTAAAGATAATTTGCTAAGTACCATGTAAAAACTTGCGACCACTGACTCTCACGAAGCATTTAATTAGTAAATTTATTTTAAGCTTTTCTGTGTTATCAGTATAAAGCGTAATTGATCGAACCAACTCCTACGTTTCTTAATTAACGCGTCCAGTTCAGCTGAACTATCTGTTTATATTTCACATTTGGAACAGGGTATATGCGGCATTTTAAAGCCGCCACACACGGACGAGCCAACAGGCCAAATGTCCTCGCGCCGATCCAAAACTCGTCGTGTGTGGGGCAGCGCGGACGGACTGGCGTGGCTCGGCAGGCCCTGCTGGATTTTTGGCGAGTCCAAAATCCACCGCTCCGAGCCAGGTAGCCGAGGGTCTGGTAGACTACCCCCACCACGACTGGAGTGGGATAACCCGCGCAACGAAAAGTGGGTACTAATTTGCAGACACTTTTGTCTTAAATATCTCAGCTTTCCAAATTCACATCAAAATGAAATTTGCCTTATTTTACTCGCGGGACCACGTACTGAACATTAAGCGAAACTCTGTCAAAATCTGACAAATATTTATTTTTCTTAATCCTGTTCATAATTTTCAGACAGGCACAAATTAAAAAAAATACAGCTCATTTCTTTCCTGTAGCGCGTTAATACTACCCGAACTCATTTTTTAAACAATATCTCATATGTGCAGATTTTCCCGTTTATAGTTTTATTATATCTATAGATTAAACCCGGGGTGTAAGGGAGAGACTATACTAGTCTTTTCCAACCAAATGTCAACCTCTCCTTCACGTGATGCACCCTGTTTGCACGGACGAGGCTCTGGCGACTGAAAGATTCCCGGTATAAGGAGTCACCCACTGCTTGCCAACGGCCTCCGAAAGGAGGGCGGAAGAGCGGGAAGCGGTTCAGGGCACCCTCTTGCCCTTGGGGTTGGAAACGGCCCCTAAAGGCGGATGAATCAGAAATGATCAACGGCATGGGGATGCAGAAGGCAACGGGAAACCACTGCATTAAAGACCCAAAGGGTATCCCGAGGACATGTAATCCTCTCAAATTTCATATATCATGATGGCTTCTTCCTGGGTACAATATTCCGGAGGTTAAATAGTCCCCCAATCGGATCTCCGGGTGGGGACTGCTCAGGGAGGAGTCATCAAAATGGATAGAAACATTCTACGAGTCGGAGCGTGGAATGTTAGAAGTCTGAATAGGGCAGGTAGGTTAGAAAATTTAAAAAGGGAGATGGAACAATTTAAGTTAGATGTTGTTGGGATTAGTGAGATTAAATGGAAGGACGCACAGGATTTCTGGTCTGGGGAACACAGGATAATTAGCACACAAGCTGTCAATGAAGTCACTGGCGTAGGATTTGTAATGAACAAGAAAGTAGGGAAACGGGTGAGTTATTATGAACAGTTTAGTGACAGGATTATTTTGATGAGGTTAGAAACTAAGCCCGTCCCAACCACATTACTACAAGTATATATGCCAACGTCTCAGGAAGATGACGAAGAAATAGAAAAAATATACGCTGAAATTGAAGAATTAATCCAATATGTGAAAGGGGAGGAAAATCTAATACTCATGGGTGATTGGAATGCAATAGTGGGAGAAGTAAAAGAGGGGAATACTGTAGGAAGTTTTGGTCTAGGAGAAAGAAATGAGCGAGGAAGCAGGTTGCTAGAATTTTGTGAAAGATTTAAGCTAGTAGTGGCGAACACACTGTTTAAGAACCATGCAAGAAGAATATACACCTGGAAACGTCCTGGGGATACAGGCAGATATCTGCTAGATTATATCATGGTCAAACAGAGATTCAGGAATCAAGTTCTAGACTGTAAAGCGTACCCAGGAGCAGACATAGACTCGGACCATAATTTGATAGTAATGAAGTGCAGGCTGAAATTCAAGCGAATAAGAAAGCAGTATAAGCAGAACAGACTGGAAGTGAATAAACTGAAACAATCTAGCACAAGAGAAAAATTTGCAGAAATGGTAGACTTAGGTCTAAGAATTAACTGTGAAAGGAGCTCAACCGACGGACGAATGGAATGCATTAAAGACCGAAATAATGAAAGCTGGCAAAGAAACCTTAGGCTTTGGGGAACAAGCTGCCCGAAAACCTTGGATCACAGAAGAAATTTTGCAGCTGATGGATCAGAGAAGAAGGTACAAACATGCTCAGGATGAAGCAGGAAGAGAGCAGTACAGGCAATTTAGAAATCAAATAAATAGGAAATCCAAAATAGCAAAAGAAAAATGGCTACAAGAAAAATGTGAAGAAGTAGAAATGTCAGAGAAAAGTAGATGTTGCATAGGAAGATCAAACAGAATTTTGGAGAAATGAAGAAAAGAGGTATGAACATTAAAACTGCCGATGGGAAACCTCTTTTAAGCTCAGAAGATAGAGCTAACCGATGGAAGGAATACATTGAGAAACTGTATGATGGGGACGACTTGAACAATAGTGTATTGGAAAAGGAAGGCGATGTCGACATTGATGACTTAGGAGACCCTGTTTTGAGGATAGAATTTAATAAAGCTCTGAATGACCTGAAAGCAAATAAGGCAGTTGGAATTGATGAGATCCCTGCAGAACTTCTTAAATCTCTAGGAGAGGAAGGAATCGAAAGATTATTCAAGTTGATATCAAAAAGTTATAAAACAGGAGAAATTCCAATTGATTTTAATGAAAATATCATCTTCACACTTCCAAAGAAAGCACAAGCCGACAAATGTGAGAATTATCGCACCATTAGTATAACCTCACATGCTTCAAAATTATTGACCAGAATAGTATACAGAAGGATGGAAAGGGTAGTAGAAGAGATAGTAGGTGAAGATCAGTTTGGGTTTAGGAAAAATCGAGGTACAAGGGAAGCAATTCTGTCTTTGAGATTAATACTTGAAGGGCGGATCAAGAAAAACAAAGATACTTTTATGGCATTTGTTGATTTAGAAAAAGCTTTTGATAATGTTAGGTGGGACAAGATGTTCAAAATTTTAAAGAAGTCAGGTATAAAGTATCGAGATAGAAGAATACTCTATAAACTATATAAGAATCAAGTGGCTGCAATAAAAGTAGAGAATCACGAGAGACATGCATCAGTTAAAAAGGGTGTGAGACAAGGTTGTAGTCTATCCCCGTTAATATTCAACTTGTATGTAGAAGAAGCAATGAAGAAAGTCAAAGAAAAATTTCCATGTGGCATAAGTTTTCAGGGAGAAAAAATCAGTATGCTACGATTTGCGGATGACATTGTGTTGTTAGCAGAGAGGGCTGAGGATATTGAGAAGTTATTGAATGGCATGAACAAAATACTGAAGGAAGATTTTGGACTGAATATAAACCAAAGTAAAACAAAAGTGATGAAATGTAGCAGAAATGATACCAATACTAGCAGATTAAATATAAAAATAGGATCTGATGCAATAGGAGAAGTGAGTGAGTTCTGTTACTTGGGAAGCAAAATTACAACCGATGGCCGAAGCAGGAATGATGTTAAAAGCAGAATAGCACTAGCAAAAAGAGCCTTCATGATAAAGAGAAACCTTTTAGTTTCAAATATTGATCTGGGAATTAGAAAGAACTTCTTAAAACTCTATGTGTGGAACACAGCACTTTACGGTAGCGAAACATGGACTTTAGGAATACCGGAAAGAAAGAAACTTGAAGCATTTGAAATGTGGTGCTACAGAAGAATGCTGAAAATTAGGTGGACAGACAAAGTAAGAAATGAACGAGTTTTGGAAATGATGGGTGAGAAAAGAAGTTTATGGAAGAAGCTTACAGGAAGAAGAGACAGGCTGGTAGGTCATATTTTGAGACATGCTGGATTGGTTAATTTGTTAGTGGAGGGAACAGTCGAAGGTAAGAACTGTAGAGGTAGACAGAGATTAGAATATATGAAGCAGATAATTGAGGACGTGGGTTGTAAGGGGTATGTAGGAATGAAGAGGCTAGCACAGGATAGGAAGGAATGGAGGATTGCATCAAACCAGTCTAAAGACTGACGACAGCAAAAAAAAAAAAAAAAAAATGATTAAACCCAATAGTTAGTTTAGAACAGCTAATAAATTCATAGAATTTCATCTGTTTGTCGTTTTCACCCTAGTTCTTTCATTCTTGTACACAGATATTTTTTAAAAAAAATCAGTATTAATAGCGAATTAGTGCAACACCAAAAACAATTCTGAAAAATCGAAAATATGAGCTTGGCCGCGGCTTCAAATAAAGAGTTTTTATCTCACGGAGATAGGTTCTATTTGGAAGGGTTTAAGTCACAATGGTGTAGGTCAGTCACATTTTTAATAAAAAAAAAAAGACACCGAAACCATATGTAGATAAATCAATCTCTCAATCTGTTAGTAAAAAATATGAAGCAATTCAGATTTTCATTCAGCTTCCAACAGGAGGAACTGAAAATTCAACTGATGAACGAAATACGTGCTTTATTTATCAACAAAGTGGTATAAATCAGACTTAAATCATTGTGTTTGTAAACGCATCCTGCGTGCTCACTGTGTATCCTACATGCTAACTTATAGCGCACTCCCAATAGGATTTCTAAAGACATAATTGATTCTAAAGAAACAATTCAAGATCTTCTTTCTTACAATTCAAGATACATTACGCAATCTCACTATATATCAGTTTTGGTTATAAATACACTGTAAGTCATACACAGTAGTATGTTCGTTCGGTTTTTTAATAAACACTAGTTTCAGTCATTTTTGTCAGCAGTAAAATGTAACCATTTTATAGACTTTATTCAATTATAACCTTGGTGTTAAATTTGATTCCAGGTGACATCACTAAACTGAATATATTACAACATATATGTTCCAGAATTTATTACAATATCTTTTTCATTATGTTAATTTCCATAAAGCATGGAAAATTGACTTACACCACCGCATTTTGTATTTTATACGTTCTTACTAATTTTCTTCGTTTATGACAATTGTTTTTAAGAATTCATTTAAGAAGCATTTAATTTTTTCCCTGTAAAATAAAATTAAAAGTGAAAAAAAATAGTTTTAAATGACTGCTGATTTTTAAAAAAACTTTCCATAACCTAGCGAAAAAAAAAAGGCCTTCGGTCTGTACGATCATTTAGCCAGCTCCAGTTTATATTGTACTAAATATTGTATTTGGCTTCTTTGATGTAATTTTGGGACACATTTTCGAAGACAAAAAAAAAACACTAAAATAAAACCAAACAAGCCCCAGGGCGGAGTCGAATAGGTGACCCTTAAAATGCCGATCAATCGTGCTAGCCCCTACACTGCCAGAGCCGGACTGGCGAAATTTGTAGGCACGCACTGGCTTGGCGCGGCTCTGTCGTGTGTGACCCCCTGGTTTGGACCGAGTCTAAATGGAATGGTGCGAAATGGCCTGGCGCCAGATGGACTGCTCGTGTGTGGCGGCCTTTATTCTAAAGTACAGTTGGCGTCAGAATTCGAGACACCTCGCCTTTCGATTATGCTTCACTCTAGACACGACTACCTCAAGTAACAGAATAACTGGTAGGTGGTACACTAAATTCAAAATATAATTTGCCATCAATTCTATAGTTTACACAAGACTAAAAAAATATATTCCCGCATGCAACAGTCTCGCAGATGTACAGACGAATTTCAAATGTATACAGTTAAAACAATTACGAATACCCCTTTCTTGGCATTAATAATTACCGAAATCGTACATTTTTCGAGGATTGTCACTGCTTTTCTCATAACGTTAATAGCCATCGCAGCGTTTTTTTTTCCCTCCCCCTCTTCACTACCCACAAAGTTAATGCTGAAACGATTCGCTAAGAAACGAACAAACAAAAAATGATCAGTGTGTTTGAAATAACTAGGACACACTTTTTAGAACTGCAGCATTATAGAGCTGTGTTTCACTAATAAACACAAAGATCAAACACAATAGGATGAGCTTAGACGAAAATACGTAAATGGTGACTTAAGCATCAAAATATAAACTAATTACATCTAGCTTCATCAGTGATTAAGATAAATAACTCACTGATTTTATTAATATCACATAAATTCCTTGTGTCCGTGTAATTTACAAATACCTTTAACAGAGTACAGACCAAGATATGTAAATCAAAAGATCGAAGCAGATCGGTTTTCAGTAACGTATACACCCAGTTAGAATATTAATTAATTTGTCTTGTCATGCAAGTAATACGAGGTAGAACACTACAAGATGTTATCAGTACATTCTGAAGTCTAATGCACATGGTATAATTTTCCGAATTTTTCTTAATGACGAAAGTATATACATTCAGTGTTAAATTAAAATTTCTTCCTTTCTGTTATCTATGGCCACGCAGCTGTAAAAATATTTCATATTAATTCATTTCAGTCAATTTCCGCGTAATACCTGTCAATGTCTCTGAAAGTGCTCTACATTCAAAAAGGAGATATTTCGAGTACAGAGAATCATATTCATACATGATGTAAAACTTGGGTTTGCTGTTAATGGATCTCGACCTAATACAATTTCAGAATTTAAACTTTTATAATAATAATCATATTTACATCTACATCCATACTCTGCAATTCACAGACATTGTGGGTGGCAGAGCGTGCTAAGCAACAATATTAATTCCGCGCGTTCCAATCCCGACTAGCGAGCGGAAAGAAATAATATATAAAACCATCTTATTTCTCGAATCTTATCCCTCCGGTCATTGCGACCCAAATAGCTTGGCGGAAGAAGTATCTCACTGCACTCGTAGGTCATAGAATTTTGCATATTCTCCAATACATTCAAACGCAAATGACGTCGTCTGTCTTCCAAACGATCCCAGCACGGGCTGTAGCAACCAGTCACGAATCGAGCGGTTCTCCTCTGTACCCTCTCTACTTAGTCGATCAGACCATTGCGATACGGATCCCAAACTCCACAACAGTAATCCAGATCGGAAGCACTAATGTTTTATACAATATTTCTACATCTACATTCATACTCTGCAAATCACAAACATTGTGGGTGGCAGAGGGTGCTAAGCACCAATCCTAAACCCGCCCATTCCAATCCCGAATAGTGCGAGGAAAGAAGGAATACATATAAGTATCAGTACGGCATCTTATTTCTCTAATCTTATCCCTCCGGTCATTGCGACCTAAATAGGTTGGCGGAAGAAGTATTTCATTGCACTCGAAATTTACATTTTTTCGCATATTCTCCAATAAATTCGAACGCAAGCTACGTCGTCTGTCTTCCAAACTATCCCAGCCCAATCTATGTATCAATTCTGTGACGCTTTGATAACGGCTGTAACAACAAGTCACGAATCTAGCGGCTCTCCTCTGCACCCTCTCAACTGAGTCAATCAGAACCTTGCGATACGGATCCCAAACCCCACAACAGTAATCCAGATGCGGACGCACTAGTGTTTTATACGCTATCTCCTTTGTTTGAGCATTACAATTCCTCAAAATACGACCTATGAATCGTAATTTAGAATTTGCCTTGCCTACGACGGAAGTTATGTGCATGTCCCATTTCATGTTGCTTTGTACTATCACCCCCAGATACTTCACGGAATCAACCATGTCAACAGGTGAATTGTTTATTTTGTACTCGTGAACAAACTGATTCTTCTTGTTACTTATCCGCATTGCCTTGCACTTTTTAGCAATTAAGTGTAAGCTGCCATTTACGGCATCCAATCGAAAATAGCATCCAAATCACGCTGAATTTCTAAGCAATCGTCGGAGCACCTTATTTCCCTATAGATAACCGCATCGTCGGCAAACAATCGCAACCAGCATTTGACGTTGTCACCTAGATCGTTTATAAATATTAAGAAAAGAAGTGGACCTATTACACTTCCTTGAGGAACGCCCGAAGTAACATTTATCTTAGAAGATGCTTCCCCGTCAACAACGACATTCTGTGATCGACCAGTTAGAAAATCCCGTATCCATTCGCAAATCTGAGCCGCAATACCGTAAGCTCGAATCTTCGCTAAGAGTCGGTTGTGTGGCACAGAATCAAAAGCTTTCTGAAAATGCAAAAAAACTGCATCAACTTGCGAACCTGCATCGATAACTTTCGTTATGTCGTGAAAATAGGGCCAATTGTGTTTCACACGATCTCTTCCTTCTGAAATCCGTGTTGACATGGTGTAAGTAACTCGTTCTCATCTAGAAACTTCATTATGTTCGAGCATATGACATGTTCCAGAATTCTGCTGCAGACCGATGTTAGAGACATATGGTCGATAATTCCTAGGATCACTCCGATCTCCTTTCTTAAAAACGTGAATTACCTGGGATATTTTCCAGCTAGAAGGTACTTTTCTCTCTTCTAGTGATTTACGGAATATATCTGACAGAAATGGTTCAATATCCTCCGCGTATTCAGAAAATACTCTTACCGGTATACCATCGGGACCCGGCGCTTTACCCCACTTCAGGAGTTTTAATTGCTTTACAATTCCTACGCTATCAATTTCTATCGGACCCATCTCTAATTCCACACGATGTGGTAAAGTGGGGATGTTTTCCATGTTTTCTTGCGTGAATGAATTTTTGAATTCGGTGTTAAATACGGTAGCCTTGTCGCGGCTGTCTTCAACCTCCCGTCCGTCTTTTATTAGAACTGGATTATTGTTCCCACTACAACTAACTTTTTTTACATACGACCAAAATTTCTTAGGGTTTTCAGTGAGGCTCTTAGAGAGAGAATTTTCACGAAAGTTATTAAATGCCTCACGCATCGCATTCTTAACACGTCCCCTTATCTCCTCTAACTTATCTAAATCAGTCCGATGCATCGTCCTTTTTGATCGTGCATGAATCTTCCTTTGCTTCTTGAGTAACCTTTTAACCTCCCGTGTATACCAGTGGGGGATCGTTCTCTTCCCTGATTGTCCGTTTCGGTATATGCAAGTTCATACCTTCCCCGAGTATATGTAGGAATCGATGCCACCTCTCTTCAACGGTGCCTCCTGCTGCTAAGAAGATGTGGTAATTATGCCTCAAATACTCTCTAAAACACTCTTTTGAAGCCTTTTCGAATCTGTAAACGATCCTCTCTTTTCTCTTTCTGCGCGTGGTTGTTAGTTTTACTGTAGCAATTACAGCTTTGTGATCACTTATTCCTGCGGTGGTAGAAATATCCGTGAATAGTTCGGGCCTATTTGTAACAACTATATCTAAAATATTTTCGTTACCGTTGAGGTATCGCGTTGATTCAGTTACGAGCTGTTCAAGATGGTGATCTGAGAAGAGGTCTAGAATGATTTCGCAAGCTGCTTTATCCCTGCCCCCAGTAACGTGAACGTAATTAGTCCAGTCGATATCTGGCAAGTTAAAGTCACATCCTAGCATTATTGCATGGTCCGGAAATTGCCGTGCTATATTAGTTACATTATTTCTCAAGGCCTCGGCAATATTTACGCTTGCATCGGGTGGACGATAGAACGAGCCTATCACAAGTTTTGTCCTAGCTACGTTGAGCTTGATCCATATGATTTCGCAGACAGTATGGACATCTATTTCGCTACATGGGAGGTACTTACTAACAGCTATAAACACACCACCTCCTTGGGAATGCAACCTATCCTTACGGAAAATGTTCCTGTTACTATTAAAAATTTCGGCGGAACTTATATCCGGTTTTAACCAACTTTCTGTGCCTATTACGATATCAGCATATGTACTACGAATAACGTTTTCGAGTTCAGGCTGTTTATTACAAACACTTCTGCAGTTAACTACTAGAACTTTTAATGTTCGGGATTCTTTTAAGCTACCCCTAACACGCGGTGCTGAATTTATCTTGGCTGTCCGCAACTGAATTTCCTCCTCAGGGTCATCCTCCCTCAGCCTAAAAAAACTCCAAGCACTCCACACGGCCCCTGCCACCCGTGTAGCCGATTCCCGTGTGTAGTGCACCCCTGATCTATCCAAGGGATTCCTACAAGACTCAAGCCCCAGGGCGAAGATCAAGGAATCTGCAGCCATGACTATCACAGAAGCGCCGTAATCTCTGGTTCAGCCCCTCAACACGGCTCTGAACCAGAGGACCACAGTCAGTCCTATCGACAATGCTGCAGATGGATAGCTCAGCAGAAATCTTGCGGCCAATGGCCACAGAGTTCACCCTTTCTGCAAGTCGCCCAAAGGACGAGAGGATAACCTCCGACCCTAGGCGGTAAGCATCATTGGTGCCGACATGAGCCACAATCCGCAGCTGGCTGCACCCCGTCCGTTCAATGGCATCCGGGATGGCCTGTTCCACATCTCGGATCAGACCCCCCGGAATACACAATGAATGGATACCGGAATTCATCCCCGACCTCTTCGCCATTTCCCTAAGGGGTTCGATAAAGCGCCTAACGTTAGAGCTACCGACCACTAAAACCCCCTTCTGCAGTTGTCCAGACTTAGCGGGCTGTGGGGCTGCCAACTCACAGGCCGACGATTGCGGGACTGAATCAGTTCCAGACAATGCGTCAAACCGATTGGACAGAGGTACAAGCTCGCCTTCTTGGGAATCAAGCTTGCACGACTGCCCCCGCATGCGCCGTCGACGTCCAGACACCACACGCCAGCCACCACTAGGCGACGGCGGCATAGATTCCGACATCTCGGCCTGGACTGCAGGTACGATGACTGGTATGGGAGAACCTGCGAGCCGATCAGCGTCTACAGGGTCACCAATACCGCATCTACTGCACACACTTGCGGCAGCTTCCAGCTGTGTAACTCTTGTTACCAAAGCTGCAAGCTGGGTGCGCAGGTCAGTCACCTCAGCCTGCGTCTGCACACAACAACCACAGTCCCTACACATACTACCTTACAGAAAGAAAAACTAAGGAGTACACGAGAAAAACGGACTCGCTATGCGTTCTCAGTAGGCCTTTTGTCAATAACCAAATATACAAAGACGAAGCTTACGCTAACTACGCACTTTAAATTAAATTTGCACTGGAGGTACTACTTCACGTAACGATTCCGACCAACGACTGCAACTGCTGCTACAGACAAACTAATACGCAAAGATGAAGCTACAACTAACTACACACTTTTAATTAAATTTTCACTAGAGGTACTACGTCACGTAACGGTTCCGACGATGGCTGCTGCTACTGACTAACAACTATACAGAGACGAAGCTAACCACACACTTTGAATTAAAACTATCACAGAAGGCACTATTCCCCGTAATGGCTGCCGAAGAACGACTGACTACTGGGGCTGCTAAACAAATATTCAAAGATGAAACAAAAGAAAACTAAACACTTTAAATTATATCACCACAGAAAGCACTGCCTCACGTAACGGCTGCCGAAGAACGACTGACTGCTGGGGCTGCTAAACAAATATTCAAAGATGAAACAAAAGAAAACTAAACACTTTAAATTATATCAACACAGAAAGCACTGCCTCACGTAACGGCTGCCGAATATGGGCCTTTGTATGAGCATTACAATTCCTCAGAATACGACCTATGAATCGTAATTTTGAATTAGCTTTGCCTACGACGGAAGGTATCTCCAACTCCCATTTCATGTTGCTTTGTACTATTACCCTCAGATACTTCAGGGAATCAACCGTGTCAACAACTGAATTATTTACGTTGTACTCGTGAGCAAACTGAATCTTTTTGTTACTTATTCGCATTGCCTTGAACTTTTAGCAATTAAGTGCCAGCAGCCATTTACGGCACCATTCGGAAATAGCATTCAAATCGCGCTGAATTTCTAAGCAATCGTCAAAGCACCTTATTCCCCTATAGATAACTGTATCGTCGGCAAACAATCGCAAGCAGCATTTGACGTGGTCACCGAGATCGTTTATAAGAAGTGGTCCTATTACACTTCCTTGAGGAACGAAGAAGTAAAATCTAGCTTAGAAGAGGCTTCCCGGTCAACAACGACATACTGTGATCGACTAGTTAGAAAATCAAGTATCCATTCGCAAATCTGATACAATATACCGTATGCTGGAATCTTCGTTAAAAGTCGATTGTGTGGTACAGAATTAAAAGCTTTCTGAAAATCCAAGATCATTGCATCAACTTGTGATACTGTATCGATAACTTTCATTACGTCATGGGAAAATAGAGCCAACTGAGTTTCGCACGATCTCTTCTTCAGAAATCCGTGTTGACACGGTGTAAGAAACTCGTTCTCATCTAGTAACTTCATAATGTTAGAGCATATGACATGCTCCAGAATTCTACTGCATACAGATGTTAGATATATGGGTCGATAATCCCTAGGATCACTCCGACCGCCTTTCTTGAAAACAGGAATTACCTGCGCTATTTTCCAATCAGAAGGTAATTTTTACTCTTCTAAAGATTTACAGAATATATCTGACAGAAATGGTTCAATTTCCTCCGCGTATTCTCAAAATACTCTTACCGGTATACCATCGGGACCTGGCGCTTTTTACCCCACTTCAGGAGCTTTAATTGCTTTTAAATTCCTACGCTATCAATTTCTACCGGATCCATCTCTAATTCTACAGGATGTAGTAAAGTGGGAATGTCTTCCACGTTTTCACGCGTGAATGAATTTTTAAATTCGGTGTTAAATACGGTAGCCTAGTCGTGGCTGTCGTCAACTTCTTGACCGTCTTCAATCAGGTTTGTTGTTGTCAATGCTACTAACTTTTTTACATACGACCAAAATTTCTTAGGGTTTTCGGTGAGGCTTTTAGAGAGGAAATTGCAACGAAAGTCATTAAAGGTCTCACGCATCGTATTCTTGACAACTCTCCTTGTATCATCTAACTTATCTAAAGTCCGCTGCATCGTCCTTCTTGATTGTTCATGTATCTTCCTTTGCTTATTAAGTAACCGTTTAACGCGATGTATATACCATGGTGGATCATTCCCTTCCCTGATTGAAGTCCATACCTTCCCTGATTATACGTATGAATCGATGCCACATCTATTCAACGCTGCCTCTTGCTACTATGAAGGTATGGTAATTATGCCTCAAAAATATTCTAAAACACTCTTTTGAAGCCTTTTCGAATCTGTAAACGATCCTTTCCTTTTGCGCGTGGTTGTTAATTTTACTGTATGAATTACAGCTGTGTGATCACTTATTCCCGTGGTAGTAGAAAGTTCCGTGAATAATTCAGGCCTATTTGTAACGAGAATATCTAAAATATTTTCGTTTCCGTTGAGGCGTCGCGTTGGTTCAGTTACGATCTGCTCAAGATTGTGATCTGAGAAAAGGTCAAGAATGATTTCACAAGATTGTGATCTGAGAAAAGGTCAAGAATGATTTCACAAGATTGTGATCTGAGAAAAGATGCTTTATCCCTGCCACCAGTAACGTGAACGTAATTAGTCCAGTCGATATATGGCAAGTTGAAGTCACCACCTAGCATTATTGTATGGTCCGGAAATTGACGAGCTATATTATTAAATTGTTCCTTAAGGCCTCGGCAATAGTTACGCCTGCATCTGGTGGACGATAGAAGGAGCCAATCACAAGTTTTGTCCTAGCTACGTTAAGCTTAATCCATAAGATTTCGCAACCAGTATCGAAAACTATTTCGTTACATGAGAGGTAGAGATGGGTCGTTCGCGAATGAATCAGTTCTTTAGAGCAATTCATTTAAAAGAGCAGTCGCTCACTAAAAAGTGAACGGTAGTTTTTCTAGGTCAATCAGTTGATTCCGAAGATCATGAAGAGCTAGCTCACGTGGGTTTTGTGGACTAGAGAGCTAAAAAAAAGGTCTACTATTTCTATTGAGTTTAATTTATTTGGACTGTCCATAAGTTAATTTCCTATTAAGGGTCATCCTCCTTCAATCAAAAAAAAATCCAATGCATTCCACAAGGCCCCTGTGACCCGTGTAGCCGATTCACGTCTGTCGTGCACACTTGATCTATCCCAGGGATCCCTAGATGACTCAACCCCATGGCGAAGACCGAGGAACCTGCAGCCATGACTATCACAGAAAAGCCCTAGTCTCTGGTTCAGCCCCTCAACACGGCCCTGATCCATAGGACTCCAGTCAGTTCTATCGACAATGCTGCAGACAGTTAGCTCAGCCGAAATCTTGCGGTCAATGGCCACAGAGTTCATTCTTTCTGCAAGTTGCCCAAAGGAAGAGAGGATAACCTTCGACCCTAGGCGGCAAGCATCATTGGTGCCGACATGAGCCACAATCCGTAGCCGGCTACACCCCGTCCGTTCAATGGCATCCGGGATGGCCTGTTCCACATCTCGGATCAGATCCCCCGGAATACACAATGAATGGACACCAGATTTCATCCCCGACCTATTCGCCATTTCCGTAAGGGGCTCGATAAACCACCTAACGTTAGAGCTGCCAACCATTAGAATCCCCTTCTGCAGTTGCCCAGACCTAGTGGGCTGGGGGTCTGGCAACTGACAGGCTGACGATTCCAGGACTGAATCAGTCGAACCGTTTGTACAGTGGTACAAGCTAGCCTTCCTGGGAATCAGGTTTGTACGACTGTCCCCGCATGCGTCGTCAACGTCCAGAAACCACACGCCAGTCACCACCAGGCGATCGCCGCACAGATTCCAACGTTTCTGCCTGGACTACAGGTACAATGACTGGTAGGGGAGAACCTGGAGCCGCTTAGCTTCTACAGGGTCACCAATACCACATCTACTGCACTCACTTGAGGCAGCTTAGCTTCCAGCTGTGTAACTCTCATGAATAAAGCTGCAAGCTGGGTGCGCAGATCAGCCACCTCAACCTGTGTCTGCACACAACCACCACAGTCCCTACACACGCTACCTTTCGTTACACAAAGAAAAACTGAGAAGTATACGGGAAAAAACCTGACACACTAAGCGTTCTCAATAGCAGGCATTTTAGGTGGTAAATAATTATACAAAGCTGGAGCTAAAACTACATATACACCTTAAATTTACAGAGAATCGCGTAACGATTACCGGCGAACGACTGACTGCTGCTGCTGGTAATCAAATATTCAAAGATGAAACAAAAGCTATCTATAGACTTTAAATGAAATCAGAAGGCACTGCTTCGCGTAACGGTTGCCGAAGAACGACTGACTACTGGGGCCGCTAGCAAATATGCAAAGATGAAACAAAAGCTATCTACACACTTTAAATGAAATCAAAAGGCACTGCTTTGCTTAACGGTTGCCGAAGAACGAGTGACTACGGGGGCTGCTAGCAAATATGCAAAGATGAAACAAAAGCTAACTAAACATTTGAAATTAAATCAGAAGGCACTGCTTCGCGTAAAGCTTGCCAAAGAACGACTGACTTTAGATACTTTTATTTACACACTATTAAAAGGTTCGTAACTGGCGGAATATTAGAGCGGTGTGATACTCTATTGGTTGAGAGCTTTCCATTTTTTGGGGTCGCTCAGTGGTTCGGAGTTAACTCCGTCACTCGCCCGCCAGACTAGCATATGGTGTCTCATCCAACACCATAACACATTCAAAAAGATGATAACAGTAACAATGTTCAATATTGTTATTTGATGCGATTTTTGGCATTAAGCTACCCCAGTTCAATTTTGCAACCAGAGAATGAAAATTATGTTAAGCATATTATAAATGTTAGCGGGAACACCGAACACCGTTGCTTAGAGAGACTTCATGATCGTTACATTATGGCTTGTTTGTAATTACAATGGAACTACAAAGTTAACATTGTTAAAAAAAAACGAAACACAATCTTTCGCTTTTCCAAATTTGCAGGTAAGGAAGCGAGAAGTTACTGATTTCGTATCCTCTTTACATTCAAAAGACGATATGCTTAATCATGGAATTTAGTTATATAATAACTAATTTCCTTTTTTCAGACGCCTTATTGGAACTAATTTCAATGAACACGCATTCTTTGCTCCCGCATTGCCACTATGAAGCAAACACTTCCTCGTAGTATTTGTTAGGCCATTTCTTTGAGCTGCATTAATGTCAATTTACTCGAGTCAGTTGGAGATTTCTTCTTCGTTGATAAACATGCATAATCTTAAGATATAACAACCTATACAAGTCAGCTGAAGTTAAACACACTTTCCTCCAACTTACCAAATTCCTTATCTTAATATTCTTAAATGTTTTAAGTACTCGTATCAGGTGTCAGTCATTACATTAATGTTTTAATTTTACTTCATTACGTGTGTTTTCACTAGGTAACTTTCCCAAACGTTTGCATATTGTCGTAAATATTATACAAAACAATATCCTCAGCACAACGAATGGCGAAGTTTTTTCGCCTGAACGAAGTTTGGTTGACTGCGTGTAGATTCCTTCAAATAGCTGCAACACTTACTAGGAAATGAAAACTAGGTGCATAGGAATTGAAAACTAGATGCGATACTCGGAAACGAAACAAAATCAGGGACGTTAAATATGGGAACCTTGGTTGAAAATGCTTGATAGTAGCAGGAGCGAATCTGTGCTGAAACGTTTTCTGAACTTCAAGCTGGCAATCAAAGGGATCATGTCCAGGCAGTTGCAGTATTGTTTGGTGCTCAGCAATTTGTTAGAGTGACACATAACTTAGAAATTAGTTTATCAGAAGGAGTATGATAATATATTTTCGTGTAGTTACAGAGGTGCCGGCGAAGGTGAATTTTAATGTGATTTGGGTTACTGTGGCTGGATGGCGTTTGAATACCATCGTACATTAAAGCATTATACAAAAGTTGAAATAAGCGTCCGTGGTATGTAAAAATTATGCAAGATACAATAGTTTTCATACTTTAAATTTTTGAACTCAATACCTGAAACCGCTAATTCACATAGAAGACATGTTTAATTTTCTTAATTATTATTATCGTTATGGAATTTGTTATATTATCACTTGCATTAATGTTTTCAATGGGTGACTAGAAAAAGGAGATATAAATAGCGCTCGGTTCCATGAATATAAGTATCCATCCTTTCCTCCTAGTCGATTTTGTACAGCGTATATTTCTTTGTGGTAAGGGAGCGTCCATAACTTATGTGACTCCGTCTAAGGGGTGGAGGGGTTGGCTGAAAGCTACGCTGAACTACGTGAGGGGGGGGGGGGCGGTGTTTTCCAAGCCAAGCCACGTAGCTTCTTATTCATATTATTTGTTACAGTTAAAATAAGGTACACAACAGCATGTGAATATTTATTTCCGTCATTTAACTATCACCGTATGTAATTCAAGATAGTCTGACAAGAGAAAACAGTACAAAATATCTTCTGGAATCAATAGGGGAAAAAAGCTACGTGCTACGTGGGGGTGGGGATAGAGGCAAAAGCCACGTCGGGCTACGTGGGGAGAGAAAGAGGGGGGGGAGGGTTTCACAAGAGGCCAAAATGGAGCTACGTGGTTTATGGGCGCTCCCTAAAGGGATTACTTTGTGTTGTATACATAGATGTCTTATTAAATATAAACTACAGCTTTCTACCGCGATTAAGATAAGCTTGCATTCCAAATATGATATGGTAAAAAAATAAAGGAGTTTTTTTTTCTAAACCATCGAAGGAGCAAGATACATTTATATTTTGCCGCTTATGTCGTCTTTTGCGTACTTTCGTTAAAGCCCAGTCTACTCACGTTCAAACTTTGTGTTTATTTGTGAAGCACAGCTCTATTATGCTGCAGTTCTAGAAAATGCGATCTAGTTCTATCAAACTCTTTTATCAGTTCTACACATTATTATTATTTTTTCCGTGCGTATTTTAGAGAATCGTTTCAGCATTCGTTATATACCTTTATTTGATAGTGAAGTGTACGCTATATATATATATATATAAAATATGCAACGACTATCAACGTTATGAGAGTAACAGTGATATGCCTCGGAAATCGAGCCATTTCGTTATTTCACTAAATATAAGAAAGCGTTACTCGTAATTATTTGAAGAGCAAAACTCTGAACTTTGTCTCTGCGCCTATGTGAGACTCTTACGTGCGGGAACAGACGTTTCAACCAAGCAAGTCTCTAGTAGACTCAGCAGGAGGATAAGTGAAGAGGACCTTAGGCTTTGTTGAAATGTTGGGAAGGAGGAGTAGTTTTTGTGGCGCAGCGTTAAGTTATTTATAACAGTACGACGGTACGACGGCTGCGAAAACAGCAAAATCGAATTATAACTCTGACTGTACTAATCTCAATTGTTTATTAGAGTAAAACTAAACTAGAAATTCGGGTAACGCGTACAAAACGGGTTGTTGAGCCTTCTTAGAAAATATATCACGAAATTAAATAGTGACTCTCTTCAGTAAATAACGATTTCATTTCTTTATTCTAAGGCTTGAGAATGTAAACGGGTAGTAGGTGGCTTACTGAGGCTTTTGAAGTATTATGGACGGAATAAATGAGTGGAAAATTGTTTTCGATAAATCATGTAATACTCGTAAGTCAACCTATCAGCTTTTTACGTGGCTGTGGTAGATAATTTCAGATAGGTATATTTCTCAATATATTTTGCCGGCACTTACGCGTAACGAAAGAAGCACCTGTTCATTGATAGCCAAGAAAGACACTTGCTAACAAGTGTAGCCATGGCGTTTAGAGTTGTAGTGTCACATGGGAACTAATGACGCCGTTGTTTATATATCTAGCGCAAACGATGCGGCAAATAAGATTATAGTTTAGAAAAATTAAATACACGCTTTTGTAACAACGCGAACTAAAAAGTTAAAAATAATTTTTAAATATAAAGATTTTGTTCAACAGCGGTTAGATGTCCCAAAATTCAGTATAAGTTAATTTAAAAAAAAAGCTAAAAAGAAGAATAAAGTCATTGATAATAAAAATAGCTTTAATGTAAAAAAGCTTGGGATGCTAGATATCAGTTGTTTTATTTTTTATTGTTACCTATTCGTAGAGTAGTTACGAAATCTAAAGAGAGAGTATCCAACGCTTTTTTTTATATTAATGTAATTTTTTATCAGTGATTTTATTCTTTTGGTTGATAATTGAATACAGCGACCAGTCACAGTTTATGGTGTTGCTTTATTTTATTTTACCATTACCGGTTTCAAGCATACATTGCTCATCATCAGATGGTTTTAACAATACAGATGCGAATTGCAGGCGTGTTTTTGTGTCCTAGAATAACAAAAATATGATGATTGACGAAAGAATTTAAATCTGGAGTGATGATAGTAAAACTTGGTATAGAACTTACATTAGGTGTCTGCTTATATCCGAGAACAAAGACTTGTATGGAACACAGTTGAGGCGGCACATTTTTGATGATGATGAGCAATGTATGCAAGAAACCGGTAATGGTAAAATAAAATAAAGCAACACCATAAACTGTGACTGGTCACTGTATTCAATTATCAACCAAATTTGATATCACAGTCGCTGATTCCACAAGTCCACCATGGACAAAATATTACGACTTTATTCTTGCTTTTAAGCCTGTTTAAAAAATTAAGTTATACTGAATTTTGAGATATCCTATAGCTGTTGAAAAAAAATCTTTATATTTAAAAATTATTTTTAAATTTTTAGTTCACATCGTTATAAAAGCGTGTTTTTTTTTTTTTTTTTTTAACCATAATTTTATATTTTATTTCAAATTGCTACAAAAGCGTATTTTTTTCCTCGCCAGTCTTCTTTTTCTTTCATTATGATTCCCACGAGTAATGGTCAACCCTACCAGACGTCCGATAGCAGGGAAAACACAGAAGTATACTCAGTTTAAGTAAAAGCGGAAACTATTATAGCTGCTTACATCAAAGTCCGCATGCACAGAATGATGCGCAAGAAAACCGCGTTTATGTTGTTACTGTGACAGGAAATAGCTGTGAAATTATTGTACTGTCAAATAATTCAGACGTCTAGAAATGGGTATGACATTGTTGGTCGCGAAATCTCCGAATGGTCCAGCTACCAAGTGATAAAGGATTTTCAAACTGCCGCGAATACACTCTCTTTCGCTGTCACTAGCCTCACCCTGTAATCCTATATTTTAACGTGGAATCAGAACCAAAAAACCAACAAAGCTTTTCCATCGGTGAAAGTCAGTCAGATTTAATTCCAGCCGTGGCCGGAATCGAAACGAGGAGCGTCCGTCCCCAGTCAGGAGCATTAAACCAACATGGCCACCAGACCGCTCCCGCAAGTGATTGTGATGTGGAATTTAAACAAATTTTCTCTTGTTACTGTCAAAGTAATAGGAATAACAGGACATAACTGTGCAATTATTCAATTGTCATCGGTTCTTAATGGGTGTGCATAATTTCAGAGAATCCTGACGTCTGGAAGTGGTTGAAAATTGAATTACATCCAACCATTTTTCTGTAATTGCAGTCAAAGTAATGAGAATAACGAGGACATAGCTGTAAAATCATTGTTTTGTCATTGATTCTTAATATGTGTCCAAAATTTCAAACAACTCTCACCACTCAAGGTGGGTAAAAATTGAATTTCATCACATTCAACTAATTTTCTGTTCTTACTGTCAAAGACATAGGCATGAAATTATTGTACTGTCATCGCTTCTTTATACATGTGCAGACGTCTGGAAGTGGGTAGCTAAATTAAATGCGTATGTCATTGTTGGCCGGTAAGGGTGCGGCAGCATTAGCCTAACCCGGTAAACTTTGACAGAGTTGAAGGTCACGCCCCTTAACCAACTAAGCCGACAGACCGCTGAGGGAACTGAGAGCAAATTAGTTGTTACTTATCAAATTAATGAGAATACCAGGACACAGCTATAAAATTATTCTATTGTCATTGGTTCTTACAACGAGCGCAAAAACTTCAAACAATTCGGACGTCTGAAGTGGTAGAAAAATTGATTAAAACATTCCATAACATTCAACCATTTTTCTGAAGTTACTGCCAATGCAATAAGTATATCGGGAAATAGCAATGAAATTATTGTATTGTCATCGGTACTTGGAAAATTTCACACAGTTTGGATGACGGGAAGCAGGTAAAAAAATTTTATTTGAAGATTCCATTACATTCAACGACTTTTCTCTTGTTACGGTCAAGGTAATGAGAATAACAGGACGTAGCTATGAAATTATTGCATTGTCATTGGTTCTTAATATAAGTGAAAAATTTCAAACAATTCGGAAGCCTGGAAATAAGTGAAAAGTAAATTAAAAGATTCCAATACATTCAACCATTTTTCTATTGTCTAGCTACGAAATTATTGTATTGCCATCGGTTCTTAATACGTGTGCAAAATTTCAATCAATTCTGACGTCTGGAAGGGGGTGAAAATTGAATTCAAATATTCCGTTACATACATACTCGCAGGACATGGAGGAGATGACCAAAACTAGGATTCCACACAGTTACGATTTAACACTGTGGTCCTGCGTGAACTAGCATAAGGAAAGAGAAAATAATGAAATTCTAAAAGTTCGGTAACGTTGCATATGTAGATTTCAGTATAGACTCGATACTGTATATGGTATTCATCTTCATAACTGGGGTAGAGAACCCAGACATAATAAACAATCATTAATTCAAAGAAACTAACTGTGCTGATCGATTTCAGAAGTAACAGCAATGAGTGAATAAAATGGGGGGGGGGAGGTTGCTATAAGGAAAGATATTGGAGAAAATAAGGGAATACATGAGCCATAAATCAGGCTTTTATTAGTAAATTGTTTAAGTATCATAAATTATTGGAGATACATCAATCACAGGTAGTGTTAAAGGAAAGAGTTCTAGCGATGAAGCTGCTGCTCAGGGTGGACTAGTTAGTGGTGAACATCAATTGCTGGGGTTAGAAGTGGGGGGATGACACTATATGGGGGAAGACGATTTCATATTCAGAGCTCACGGTTGTTAACTAGAAGGGACGTAGAATAAGGGAGCAGATAGTGAGAGAAGGAGTGTTTACACAAGTGGTAGAATAAAACACAAGGGTACACAATATGCGTGAAAATTATGTGGAATCTCACGAGACGGGAGGGTTCAGAAAATCAGTAGCCAAGGAAGAGGGAGGTTATGTATATAACACAACAAGTGTTTCAGAACTGGTTCAGCGTGTGGAAAGAAGTACAACAGAAAGTAATAGTGAACAGTACAAAGAAATAGGAAGAAATAAATATCAGTCCCAAAACAAAAAATAAAGAGGAGAGCAGAACCTATATATTACAACAGGTATGTTAGGAGCCAATAGAGATTAAAGAAGCAGCAGGATAATAAAGAATGTATGAAACAACAGGAAATTAATAACAGCAAAGAGGGGAAACTGAAGATAAATATCATGATTGGGCAGGAAACACTACATGATGAAAGTAGAAATTACTACACCTATGTCAGAAAGAGGGAAGGAAGGCATCAGTCAATTATAGATAAAGACGAAGAAGAAGTTACAGAGAATATGAAAATGGCTAAGATACTGAATGACTGGTTTGATGAGACTATTATCGATTGTTACACAGGACAAATAAGGAATTATCTGAGGAGAATTATTTCCACGTTAGTGAATAAGCATGCTGTGAAATTACACCCGGTTTGCTGGGAAAGATGTAACTGATATTATAAAAAGTGGGGATTACTTGAGCAAAAATTTAAAGAATGGGACAAACGACCAATTACTGGAATTTTTTTAACCGCATTTCCTGAATACGGATGTGAAGTTTTGTGAAAATAAAAATTAGAGATTGTGCATTTCTTAACGAAAACTATTATGCAAAGTGGAAATGAGCAAAAGAAGCGGAAACGATGTAAAGAATGTGTAAGAAGCATCTATGTGATATTTCAAGTTATCTTTGCCTACAAAGGATCAAGAAATACTTGACGAAAGCACTGAACATTACACATACTTTTTTTTTGCTAATGGCTTTACGCCTCATCGACGGAGAGGTCATTAGAGGCGGGAACGACTGGGGACAACAAACAGGAATGAATTCGGCCATGGCATTTTGAAGGAAGCATCCCGGCAAACCATAGAAAACCCAAATCTGGATGCCCGGACGGGGATTCGAACCCACGTCGTCCCGAATGCGAGGCCAGAACGTTAACCGTTCACACACCACGCTCGGCACATATAATATTAATATAAATAAATGTGTATACTCATAAATATTTCTATAATTATTGTTAAAATTTGCAGGAATATAATGCCTTATGCATCGAGGTTTAACTAAACACTGATATTTGGTAAAGTGCCCTCGCCCAATCGAAGATAATTTTATACTCGCCTACCTTTAACTATACCAAAGAGGTGAATGGCTAAAATCTCATTATTCGATATCGAATTTTTGCACCAAACTGAACGTGTTTTGAGTTTAAACTTCATTTTCAATAAAATACAACTAGATCTACACAGAGCTCATAACTGATAACTGATTTCTATATCTACATCTACACATATACTATGCAATTCACAAAATTGTGGGTGGCAGAGGGTGCTCAGCACCAAAACTAATCTCTTTGCTGCGCATTTCAATCCCGAGTGGTACGAGGGAAAAAAGAATTCATATAAGAATCAGTGCGGCACCTTATTTCTCTAATCTTATCTTTCCTGTCATTCCGACTCAAATAGGTTGATGGACGAAGTATTTCACCACACTCGTAAGTGAAAGTGGGAGTACACATGTTTACGAATAAGTTTAAGCGAAACGTGCGTCGTCTATCTACCAGAGACAACCAGCCCAATCTACTAATCAGTTATGACGCTTTCATTAGGACTGTTGCAGTTGGACGGTCACTAAGTAAAGTAGCGTGATTTAACTTGACATTTTATCTTTAGTGGTGTGTAGATTTAGTTAGTTTTATCTCTGAATGTTTACTTTTGTAGAAAGTAGAGGTTAGGTGCAATTGGACGGTCACTCGGTAAAGTAGCGTGATTTAGTTTCACATTTTATCTTTAGTGGTGTGTGGATGCAGTAAGTTTTATCTCTGAGTGTTTACTTTTGTAGAAAGTAGAGGTTAGTTGCAGTTGGACGGTCACTCCGTAAAGTAGCGTGATTTAGCTTCACATTTTAACTATAGTGGTGTGTGGATTTAGTTAGTTTTATCTCTGAGTGTTTACTTTTGTAGAAAGTAGAGGTTAGTTGCAGTTGAACGGTCAATCAGTAAAGTAGCATTATTTAGTTTCACATTTTATCTTTAGTGGCGTGTGGATTTGCGTAGTGTTATCTCTGATTGTTTACTTTTTGTAAGAAGAACAGGTTATTAGCAGTTGAACGTCGCTTCGTCAGTAGCTTATTTTTGTTTTATATTCTATCTCTAGTGGGGTGTAGATTTGATTAGTGTTCTCACTGAGTTTTTGCAGTTTATCCGAAGTACGGATTAGTTCGAGTTTCTGTTCACTTTTATTTTTTTTTCGATTTTAAAAAGCAGTAAGTCTAGGGACTGTGATTGCTGTGTGCGGACGCAAGCTGAGGTGGCTGATCTGCGCGCACAGCTTGCAGCTGTGTTAGCGAAAGTTACACAGCTGGAAGCAGCCGTAGAAGGTTGCAGCAGATGCGATATTGGGGAACCTGATGTAGCCATGCCGCTCACAGATTCACTTATGTCTAGCATTGTACCTGCAACCTAGGCTGAAAAGCTGGAGGCGGTGCCTCGATCACCTCACGGTGACTGGCATATGGCTACCAGACTTCGAAGCCGCACTCGGGGGCAGTCGAACAGGCTTAAAGGCCAAGACGGTGAACTTGTTAGACTGTCCAACCGATATGACGTATTGTCGGAGGCTGATTCATTCTCACAATTGTCATCCTGCGAGCTGACGGCCCCCCAGCCCGCTAGGTCTGGGCGATCGCAGAAGGGTATTCTGGTAGTTGGGAGCTCTAATGTTAGGTGGTTTATAGAGCCCCTTAGGGAAATGGCGGATTACTCGGGGAAGAAATCCAACGTCCATTCGGTGTGTATTCCGGGTGGTCTGATCTGAGATGTGGAGCAGGCCATCCCGGATGCCATAGAACGGACGGGGTGTAGCCAACTGCAGAATGTGGCTCACGTCGGCACCAACGATGCTTGTCGCCTTGGGACGGAGGTTATCCTCACTTCCTTCCGGCGACTGGCTGAAAAGGTGAACTGTGTGGCCAGTGGCCACAAGATATCGGCGAAGCTAACCATCTGTAACATCGTAGACAGATTTGATTGTGGACCTCTGGTTCAGAGCCATATTGAGGGGCTGAACCAGAGACTACGACGTTTCTGTGATTGGCTGCAGATTTCACGATCTCCGCCATAGGGTTGAGTCATGTAGGGTTCCCTTCAATAGGTCAGGTGTGCACTACACACGGGAATCGGCTACACGGGTGGCAGGGGCCGTGATGGAATGCACTGGATGGTTTTTTGGCTGAGGGAGGAAGACCCGAAACACCAAACACAGTTACGGGCAACCCAATCAGATGCAACACCTGTATGTAGTAGGAACCTAATGGAGTCACAACAGTTAAAAGTACTCGTATTTAACTGTAGAAGCGTTTGTAACAAACAACCAGAACTTGAAAGCGTTATTTGTAGCACAGAAGCGGATATCATTATCGGTACAGAAAGTTGGCTAAAACCGGAAATAAGTTCCGCCGAAACTTTTAAAGACAGCATGAACGTTTCTCGTAAAGACAGACTACATTCTCATGGAGATGGGGTATTTATAGCTGTGAGTAAATTCCTCCCATGTAATGAAATAGACGTCGATACTATCTGTGAAATCATATGGATTAAACTCAATGTTGCTTTTTCAAAACTCGTCATAGGCGCCTTCTACCGTCCACCCGATTTTGACATAGCTATCGCCGAGGAATTAAGAAGTAATGTTAACAGTATAGCTAGCCGTTTTCAGGATCAAGCTATGATTCTGGGAGGCGACTTCAATCTGCGTTATATCGACTGGCGTAATTATGTTCACATTACTGGTAGCAGGGATAAGGCAGCTTCTGAAGCAATTCTCGATTTGTTCTCGGATAATAATCTCGAGCAGCTAGTTAATGAACCTACGCGGTGTCATAACGGTAGCGAAAACATTTTAGATTTGCTGGTTACTAACAGGCCACAATTATTTACCGACATTTCAACGACCACTGGAATAAGCGATCACAAAGCGATAATTGCGACTATCAAATTAATGACCAAGCGAAAAAGAGAAAATGGACGGATTGTATACAGATTTAGTAAGGCCTCAAAGAAGTGTTTTAGAACCTACCTGAGGAACAATTACCATAACTTCAAGTTAACAAAGGACACCGTTGAACAGATGTGGCATCGATTTATACATATAGTCAGGGTAGGTATGGAAGTACATACACTGAAGCGGAAAATAAATGGGGAGAATGATCCACCGTGGTACACATGCGAAGTCAAAAGATTACTCAAAAAACAAAGAAGGATACACGCACGCTACAGAAGGAATAGGTCTCGCAGCGATTTAAAAACCTTGGCTGAGTTAAGAGGACGTCTGAAGAATGTGATGCGTGAGACCTTCAACCATTTTCATTCAAACACTCTCTCTAAGAGTCTCGCAGAAAATCCAAAGAAATTTTGGTCGAATGTTCGAAAAGTCAGTTGTACCAACTGCAATATTCCAGCACTAGTTCGTGAAGGGTCCGAGGTTAATGAAAGCCGTGATAAAGCTAACGTACTAAATACTGTATTCAAAAATTCATTTACTGACGAAAATAAGGATAGCATTCCCGTTTTCCCACGTCGTGTCGAGTTGGAGATGGAATCATTACGAATAGATACTACAGGTTACATAAAGCAATTAGAACTCCTTAAGTGGGGGAAAGCACCTGGCCCGGATGGAATTCCAGTAAGAATATTTTTAGAGTATGCAGCGGAAATCGGGCCATTTCTGTCTGATATATTCAGTAAATCCCTAGAAGAGCGAAACGTACCTTCAGACTGGAAAATAGCACAAGTAACTCCGATTTTCAAGAAAGGTGATCGAAGCGATCCTGGAAACTACCGTCCCATATCTATAACATCTGTTTGTAGTAGAGTTATGGAGCATATTATATGCTCGAACATTATGAATTTTCTAGATGATAATAATTTGCTTTCAACAAATCAACACGGATTTCGGAAGAAAAGATAATGTGAAACACAGCTGGCCCTATTTACACACGACGTAATGAAAGTTATTGATGCAGGTTCACAAGTAGATGCAATTTTTTTTGATTTTCAGAAAGCCTTTGACTCTGTGCCACGCAACCACCTTTTAGCGAGGCTTCGAGCGTACGGTATATCGGATCAGCTTTGTGAATGGATAAAGGATTTTCAAACTGGTCGATCGCAGTATGTCGTCGTTAAAGGAGAAAGTTCTTCTAATCTAGATGTTACATCCGGTGTACCTCAAGAAAGTGTAATAGGACCACTTCTTTTCTTAATTTTTATAAACGATCTCGGAGACAAAGTGAAAAGCCTTTTAGATTTTTTACTGATGATGAGGTTACTTATAGGGAAGTAAGGAATTTGGCCGATTGTTTAGAAATTCAGTGTGATCTGGATGTTATTTTGGCATGGTGCGCTGAGTGGCGACTCACACTAAATTGTAAAAAGTGTAAGACAATGAGCATAACTAACAAAAAGAATCCGATTGTTCAGAAATACGAGGTAAACAGTTCAGTTATTGATATGGTCGATTCTATTAAATATTTTGGAGTAACAGTACAAAGGAACATGAAATGGGACTTACATATTAATACGTTGGTAGGTAGAGCTAATTCTAGGCTGCGGTTCCTAGGTCGAATCTTGAAAAATTGTAATGAACAAACAAAGGAGATAGCGTACAAATCTCTTGTGCGTCCACATTTGGACTACTGTTGTGCCATCTGGGATCCGTTTCGTAAGGGGTTGATTGAGAGTATAGAGAAAGTACAGAGAAGAGCCGCTCGATTCGTGACCGCTTGCTACAGTCCTTATGAAAGCGTTAAAGAACTGATTAGTAGACTAGGTTGGGAGTCTCTGGTAGATAGACGACGCACGTTTCGTATAAACTTATTGGTAAACATGCGTACTTCCACTTTCACTTACGAGTGTAGTGAAATACTTCGTCCACCAACCTATTTGGGTCGGAATGACAGGAAAGATAAAATTAGAGAAATAAGGTGCCGCACTGATTCTTATATGAATTCTTTTTTCCCCTCGTACCATTAGCGATTGGAATGCACAACAAAGAGATTAGGTTTGGTGCTGAGCACCCTCTGCCAAGCACAGTTTTGTGAATTGCAGAGTGTATATATGTAGATGTAGACTGTATAAAGCGGTCACGAATCGAGCGGCTCTTCCCTGTACTTTCTCTATACTGTCAATCAACCCCTTACTAAACGGATCCCACATGGCACAACAGTAGTCCAAATGTGGACGCTCAAGAGATTTGTCCGCTATCTCCTTTGTTCATTACAATTTTTCAAGATTCGACCTAGGAATCGCAGCCTAGAATTAGCTCTACCTACTAACGTGTAAGTCCCATTTCATGTTCTTTTCTACTGTTACTCCCAAATATTTCACAGAATCGACCAAATCAATAACTGAACTGTTTACCTCGTATTTTTGAACAATGTGATTCTTTTTGTTAGTTATGCACACTGTCTTGCACGCTCGAAGCTTCGCTAATAGGCGGTTGTGTGGCACAGAGTCAAATGCTTTCTGAAAAAAAAAAAAAAAAAAAAAAAAAAATTTGCATCTACTTGTGAACCTGCATCAATAACTTTCATTAGGTCGGGTGTAAATAGGGTCAGCTGTGTTTCACATGATCTTTTCTTCCGAAATCCGTGTTGATTTGTTGTAAGCAAATTATTTTCATCTAGAAAATTCATAATGTTCAAGCATTCATAACTCTACTACAAACAGATGTTATAGATATGGGACGTTAGTATCCAGGATCACTTCGATCACTTTTCTTGAAAATGGAGTTACTTGCGCGATTTTCCAGTCTGAAGGTACTTTTCACTCTTCTAAGGATTTACTGAATATATCAGACAGAAATTGCCCTATTTCCGCTGCATACTCTGAAAATACTCCTACTGGAATTCCATCCCCTACTTCAGGAGCTCTAATTGCTCTTGATACATGCAGTATCTATTCGTAATGATTCCATCACCAACTCAACACGGCTTGGGAAAACGGGAGTACTATCCTTATTTTCACCAGTAAATGAATTTTTGAATACAGTATTCAGTATGTTAGCTTTATCGTGGCTTTCATTAACCTCGGAACCTTCACAAATTAGTGCTGGAATATTGCTGTTGGTGAAATTGACTTTTCGTACATACGACCAAAATTTCTCTGGGTTTTCTCAGAGACTCTTAGAGACAGTTGTAATGAAAATCGTTGAAAGCATCACATATCACATTCTTAACACGTCCTCTTAACTCAGCTAATGTTTCTAAATCGCTGGGACATCACTTCCATCTTGAGTGTGCGTGTATACTCCTATGTTTTTTGAGTAATCTTTTGACTTTGCATGTGTACCACGGTGGATCATTCTCCCCCTTTATTGTCCGCTTCGGTATATGTATTTCCATACCATCCCTGACTATACGTATAAATCGATGTCACATCTCTTCAACGGAGTTCCTTGTTAACTTGAAGTTATAGTAATTATTCCTGAGGTAGGTTCTAAAACACTTCTTTGAGGCCTTACTAAATCTGTATACAATCCGTCCCTCTCCCCTTTTTCGCTTGGTCTTTAATTTCATAGTCGCAATTGCCACTTTGTGATCGCTTATTCCTGTGGTTGTTAAAATGATGGTGAATAATTCTGGCCAGCTGGTGTGTGTGTGTGTGTGTGTGTGTGTGTGTGTGTGTGTGTGTGTGTGTGTGTGTTTTTTACTTAAGACTTTACTCCTCGTAGATGGCTAAGGTCATTAGATGCGGGATGGGACTGGAGACAAGTAACGGGAAGGAATTCGACCATTATCTTTTTGAAGGAAGCATCCCGGCAATTGCCTGGAGTGATTTGCGGAAACCATGGAAAACCCAAATCTAGATGCCCGGACGGGGATTCGAACCCGCGTCCTCCAGAATGCGAGGCCAGAACGTTAACCGTTCACCCACCACACTTGGTGGCCTGTTGGTAACCAGCAGATCTAAAATGTTTTCACTACCTTTATGACACCGCGTAGGTTCATTAACTAGCCGCTCGAAATGATTATCTGAAAACAGATCGAGAATTACTCCAGAAGCTGCATTATCCCTGCTACTAGTAATGTGAATATAATTACGCCAGTCGATTTAAGGCATGTTGAAGTCGCCTCCTAGAATCATAGCATCATCCTGAAAACGGCTAGCTATTCTATTTACATTATTTCTTAACTCCTCGGCGATAGCTATGTCGGAATCGGGTGGAAGGTAGAAGGCACCTATAACGAGTTTTGACCCAACAGTTAGATACATATGATTTCACAGATCGTATCGATGTCTACTACATTAGATGGGAGGAATTTACTCACAGCTATATGTACCCCACCTCCATGAGAATGTAATCTGTCTTTACGAAATACGTTCATGCTATCTTTAAAAGTTTCGGAGGAACTTATTTCCAGTTATAGCCATCTTTCTGTACCGATAACGATATCCGCTTCTGTGCTACAGATAATGCTTTCAAGTTCCGGTTGTTTGTAACAAACACTTCTACAGAACTTTTAACTGTCGAGATTATTTTACGTTTCTCCTGGATTCCAGTGTTCGATTTGATAGGGTTGCCCGTAACTGTATTTCATGATCTGGGTCTTCCTCTCTCAGCATTAAAAAAACCGCCCAGTGCATTCCACACGGCCCCTGCCACGCGTGTAGCCGATACACGTGCGTAGTGCACACCTGACCTACTCAGGGGAACCCTACATGACTCAACCCTATGGCGAAGATCGAAAAATTTGCAGCTAAAATCATCACAGAAACGTCTTATATCTGGTTCATCCCCTCAATACGGCTCTGAACCAGAGGTCCACAATCAACTCTGTCTTTGATACTACAGATGGTTAGCTCTGCCGATATTTTGTGTTGCCACTGGCCACAGAGTTTACTCTTTCAGCTAGCCGCCGGAAGGAAAAGAGAATAGCCTCCGACCGAAGGCGGCATGTATCATTAGTGTCGACATGAGCCACAATCTGTAGTTGGCTACACCCCATCCGTTCTATGGCATCCAGGATGGCCTGTTCCACATTTCGGATCACGCCATCTGGAATACACAACGAACGGACGTTGGATTTCTTCCCCAAGTAATCCGCCATTTCCCAGAATCCCCTTCTGCAATTGCTTAGAGCTAGCGGGCTGAGGGCTATCAACTCACAGGATTACAATTATGGGACTGAATCAGCCCCCGACAATGCTTCATACCGGATGGACAGTCGAGCAAGTTCAGCGTCTTGGCCTTTAAGCCTGTTAGACTGTCCCCGTGTGCGGCTTCGAAGTCTAGAAGTCATACGCCAGTCAACGACAGGCGAACGCGGTACGGCCTCCAGCTCTTCAGCCTGGGTTACAGGTACAACGGTCGATATGGGAGAATCTGTGAGCGGCATGGCTACATCAGGTTCCCCAATATCATCTTCAGCAACCTTTATGGCAGCTTCCAGCTGTGTAACTTTTGCTAACACAGCTGCAAGCTGTGCCCGCAGATCAGCCACCTCAGCTCGCATCTGCACACAGCAATCACAGTCCCTAGACATACTGCTTTTGAAAAACGAGAAAAAGAGAAAAAACAGAAACTCGAACTAACCTGTACTTCCTATACACTGTAAAAAACTCTGAGATAACACTAATCAAATCTACACACCACTAGAGATAAAATATAAAACGAAAATACGCTACTGTACTCAGTGGCAGCTTAACTGCTACTTACGTGCACTGCCCACAAAATGTAAACACTCAGAGACAACACTAACCAAATCTACACACCACTAAAGGTAAAATATAAAAAGAAACTACGCTACTGTACTCAGCGACTGTTCAACCACTACTAACATGCACTGCCTACAAAATGGAAACACTCAGAGATAACACTAATCGAATCTACATACCACTAAAGATAATATATAAAACGAAAATACGCTACTGTACTCAGCGACTGATCAACTGCTACTAGGGTGCACTGCCTGATCATACCGCAGCTAGGACCTTCGACCTGATGAAATTTCAAGGGATCCCACCAGTGTACATTCGCTAGAGGGTTGGATTAATGGATGAGTGGATCATGAAAAGCAAGCCTTTCACCCTCACGTCGAACCTGTGGAGCAGGTGTTGTGCTACACTAAGGAGTATTTCTAGCTTAAGTCTGGAGACTTGCTATACCATAGAGGACTGGTAATGTGCCTCATTATTATCAATCCTCAATGGAGATGGGACAAAAAAAAAAGGACTGAAAACTATAGATCTATTAGTTTGACTTCAGTGTTGGGCAAGTTGATGGAGTGTTGTATAGCCAGTTACGTTAGGTAAATCTGTGAGCAAAAGAAGATGTTTTAAGTAAGCAGAGCGGATTTAGAAGAGGCTTATTCATGCAAATCTCAGTTAGTAGGTTTCTAGGAGATATTTCAAATGAAAAGGACAAGGGAGTCCAACTAGATAGTGTGGCAATGAATCTTTCTAATGCATTTGACAGAATTAGCCATAGAATGATGATGAACAATGTTAAGACTGATGTACTTTGCCTGGAAAAGGAATCTTTAAGAGGCAGAAGGTCACTTTTGTTGTTTGGGGTTTATGATACGTGGAAATCGATGTAAACACCTAACAATGAGTTGGTATGGCAACGTGGCTAATTCAAGACTAAATTCCTGACTATATGACCGACCGTAAGGGAGTCAGCTATACAGAAGAAAACAATTTAAAGAGGCCAAAAAAGTTGGGTTTACAGGAAACACCCATCCATCTATTTATAAAAAAAAAAAGATGATAAGGAATCGTCCATAAACTACGTGGCTCGGTATAGGGGGAGGGGTTGGCTGGACAGCTACGCTGGGCTACGTGGGGAGAAGGGGGGCTCCGAGCCAGACCACGTAGCTTTCATTCATATTCTTTGTCACAGTTAAAATGATGTTCAGAACACACAACAGCATGCAAATATTTATTTTCGTCATTTAATTATCTCCGTATGTAATTTACGATAGTCTGGCAAGGGAGAAACAGTACAAAATCTCTTCTGGACTCAACAGGAAAAAAAGATACGTGCTACGCGAGGTGGGGGGGGGGGAGACTAAAGCCACGTTGGGCTACGTGAAGGGGAGGGGGGTTTACAGTTGGCCGAAATAGAGCTACGTGGTTTATGGACGCTCCCTAAGCGGCGGCTCACGAGTCTCAACGCACTCGTGGCGAGCCGAATTCCAACATGGTGGACACGTACCGCTCTAGATACAACGCAACTGTACTCTAAGGGGGCATCCATAAATTGCGTGAGGTGTTTTTCCGGATTTCCGGAACCCCCTCTTCTGGTCGGACCGCCCCCCCCCCTCCACCACCACCCCCTCGCAACTTTTTGAGATCTTTTTTTTTTTTTTTTGTTCTACAGTCGAACAAAATTTTCCAAAACCTCACGTGAGATTTCCGTTGACCTCCCGCTCCCCCTTGGTGAGATTTCGCCGGAGCCCTCCCCCCCATTTCACCTGACGTAATTTATGGACGCCCCCTAACCGTGACAGTACCATGAATCTATAAAATTGTAGTAAGCAGGAGTGATACGCATCCCACGGCCTACCACACAAACATTTTAATACACTGAGATATTTTATGGCTCTGACTTTCAGATATCTCAGATGTACCAGCCACCTTAGTCTGTTGAGAAAATGAGGCATAGAAAGCGAAAAATTGCATTAAATGTTAAAAGCGAACAAAAAATAGCAGTCTAAAAATAAAGAGTAGAGCGTAGTACTTATAACTGAGAGAATGCGATAGCAAAATAATAAAAAAAGGGACATATTTCCTCTAAAATACTGCACCATGAAGTATCGTAGGCCTTATATATATATAACACAATCCCGAGGTGCCTGGCTTCGGATAAATGTGACCTGACTCGCCGCTTCCAGCAGAATAGGATTATGGAAAGTAGAACAGAATTTCCTGAATCCACACTGAAAACGGTAAAGCAGATTGTGGGATTCAAGATACCACACGAGTTCGCTCAAGTCTTCCCAACTCAGTTTGTTACGGCAATGCTAGAACAGCTATCCAGGAATTCGTCTGGAGTGATTTCGGGAAACCATTTAAAACCGAAATTTGGATGGCCCTACGGGGATTAAAACTTGCATCCTCCTGAATGAGAGGCCAAAGCGATACCGCCCATCCACCACGCTCAGTCGAGTTTGAAGGATTAGCGTTCTTTCTATGCACGAGTCGGGGAAGTAGCCTTCGATCCAAATACAGTACTAATAAAAATATTCAATACGTATCCTTTAGCACCTACACTGAGATCCCTGGCTTTGGCGTGGTGTCTTTCGCACTGTCTAAGGCAGATTCCAGCTCCCATGTTATGAACGGGCAATTGCACGACTGCATATTCGACGAAGGGAAGCATAAAACATCCCCTTTGGCTGCAATTCTTCCTTGCTGGTCTAGAAGGTCAAAACTCGCAGTTGAAGTGGCAGCCATCAGCTGCTCAATGCTTCGTTAGTTGGTGATTACGCTCGCCTGATCCAGTAATATAGATATTGGTGATCAAGAGTACCTTTTTTTGCTTTTGGCATTAAGCATAGTCGACGTCTAGGTGATTAGAGGAGGGAAAGGACTGGGGGCAAGGAACGGGAAGGAACTCTGCCATGGTCTTTTGTAGGAACCATCGCGGCAATCGAACCCACGTTCTCCCGAATGCGGAGCCAGAACTTTAACAGTTCACCCACCACGCTCGGTAGGACCTTTGAGATATGCGGTGCATAGACACTCTTTCAGCAATGATTAAATTGTTAATGAAGCTCACAAAGTTCTGCCATGAAGGTTTATTAATACGACGGGCCTTTGCTCCTGCAATTGGGAAAGCTGCTAGGTTGACAGTTGTTTGGTACAACCTAAAATGACTCAACGCCAGTCTTCGGCCCTGAATAGCGGAACTACAATCTTAAATCCGTAGCGTTCCTGGGCTTCTCGGAATCGAAACATCAGTCGCTTGGTTAATCCCTTCTTCTATGTGGTGCCACACTGTTGCAGTACCAAGCGGCTAAACTGGTCAGTTGTTTCGTGATCCACGTCCACGTGCACCCATCAATAAGAGTGAAAAGAGTTTCATAGTGATGCGATGTGTGTATTTGTTGAAATGTCATATGTGGGTTGTTTGCCATGTGGCTGTCTGGTAGATTCAGTGTGGCTGAATGCTATGTTACTTTTTGTCTGTTCTTTTTTCATTTGGTTCACGACTTTTCTGTTTACTGTGTGAACTATCTGTGTATTAGGGCTATACTATATTATGTCTAATTAGCTACTGCTGACGTGAATGTATAACCATACTCCTGGAAATTTATATAACAAAATACATCTACGATGCAGTCACAGTAAGATAAAAAATAATGTTAATATTTTCCCCGCTATCGCAGGTAAGAGAATAAGAAGAATGTTATATATTATAAAAGCCCTTACTGCATGCTGTGTAAAGAGCGAAGAGAATGAGAGTAGCCTGGCCAGAAACGATATTAAAAAAGAAAGCTAATCTGATCTATTCATGTGGATGTTAGCAAGAAGAGGATTCCCCTTACGATAATATATGAGGAAAAATGTAAGTTAGATGTTGTGAAATGCGAAAAAAAAAAAAAATTGGCTGAGCAAAGATTGTAACTGTGTGTACTGTGCATCTTCGAGTAAAGATTAGGATAATCGGTTGGTGGTCAGAATAAATAAATGAACTCTCATCACCCCAACCAGAGGAAGTAGTGTAATTATTCCTTTACAGGATAGGAGTGAATCAGTACTACTAAAACACTTCTAACACTTGTAGTGACCATTTTAATTTTTTTATCACTTACATCTATAAGTAATTATGACTGAATAATACCGACAATACCATCTTTACAAATTCCGATAGCCCGAAACTAGCATACTGAAAGCAGAGGTGTAATAAAATGATATGATATCATAACTTGTTTTAAGGATACTTCCACAAGGTACTATCTTCGTTCTTGGGGGCCGGAATTAAGAATGTAACGAGCATTTACATAAAAAAACAAAACAAAAAACAGAAAATTAACTAGCAATAAATAATCTTAGAAATTCGGGTAAAATATCCAGAAAAACTTCTACAACTTCAGAAGCGAAAATCTAATCATGTATAAAGTGCCAGAGAAAACAATAGTCAATGTGAAAATCGGACCCCAATTGCTGAGTTACAAGCAGGCGTAAGTAATCGCGAAAGACTTATTGATTCTAAAAACTCAAGTCCAGTATGTGTCCTAGCTAGGAGGCTGGCTTTGGTCCCGGTGGAGATGTGGCAACGTGGCAAGTTACCTTGTTCTGCTGACGATGCTCGCCACAGCAGCGCAGCCAGCGGCAGAAGCAGGCGGCACGACATCACCTGAAAACACACAATCACAAACTCTGCATTACACACACCTTCATCATTTGGAAGCATAAAAAATGGCACAGAATCAAACTGGGGTCTGACAACATCAATTCACCCATTCCATCATAAATAAGATAGCCTCTACGAAAATGTGTAATTTTTTTCAACAATCCATACATTTTGAAAATCGTGCAATTTTTAGTAGCATATTACTGTACTCAGAAACTATAAGAGCTATAGGGTTGAAATTATTGTGGTTTTGAAGCTATGGAAATGGACCTAGACACAGCATTCAAGAATTAAGCACAAAATAATTAAAAATAAGCAAAACATTACATATTTAATAAGCAAATATTTAGGTTTCTTGTAATGTTTTGAATTTTTTCTTCATACAAGAACAATGGCAATTTATACCCCTCATAGGATATGCCTACTCATAAATTTATTTCTAGCTCATGATGAAGTTGCTCATACAAAAGCTCGCTAAAACATTCCGAAATGCCAAAATTTCACATTTTCCAGGAGCTATAAATAAAAAACGTATAGCTACTACAATTTTTATACAATTGAAAGGTTTATAACAGGATTAGCAAAGAAGCGTGCCGTAATGAAGCATGAGATGGCAATTTAAAAGATTAGTAACGCTAAATTCTATCATCTTCGTCCGAAATTGGTGAAATTGCAGCCAATTCACACAGTATGTACGTGTATTTATTTACATGTTGTGTGTGTTGCTACTTAATTTTGTTTCATTACGTAAATAACAATTGCAACAAATCACATTACTAACAATAGATACAACAATTTTTATTACAATGCCACGCCCATAAAACAGATGTTTAGATAAATTTTCATTTCCTCTCTTGAACCTATTGGCGGTTGTAATTTTCTTTTTTCTTTTTTAATCTGCTTAACGTCTCTCTAACAGCGAGGTCTTTAGAGACGGGAAAGGATTGGGGGGGGGGGCAAGGAATGGGAAGGAATTCGGCCATGGCCTTTTGAAGGAAGCATCCCGGCATTTGCCTGGAGTGATTTGGGAAACCATGGAAAACCCAAATCTGGATGCCCGGACGGGGATTCGAACCGCCGTCCTCCCGAATGCGAGGCCAGAACGCTAGCCGTTACACCACCACGCTCGATATTGTAATTTTCATGAAAACGTTAAAAATAAATTTTCAGTTGGCACCAAGCGTATTCGATAAATGCCGCTTTTCACATGAACATTTTTTTAGTAAAATCATTGAGAAACAAACGTCACTTAAGTTGAAATGAAGTCTTCTAAACAAAAGTCTACAAATGACGCGATAGTCGACTTTAGGGGGGAGGGGGATATGGTCTAGAAACGACGCGGGAACCGACCTTAAGGGGGGGGGGGTATAACCGACCTTGGGGGAGGGGTATCACCGCCCTTGCAAGCATGAGAGCTAAAAAAAAAGTCTCGAAAAACTACGAGGTCGATTAGCAGGGAGGGGGAGGTGCCACCGTCAGAATCTAACATCATTTAGAGGGGAGGGGGGTCCGACCAGATCTCACAAAGTCTCGCCAGAGGGGGGGGGGGGAGGGGTCCGAAATTCCGGGAAAACACCTCACGCCCCCTTAAAGATACGCGCACACCAGAGCGGATCGAAACCGCACTGAGCGAAACTGCTGCAACGCACATCTGGACGCATCGGAAAGCAGCGAGTCGCGTTTTTACAGTAGTCGCAATCGGTTCAGTGCAGATGGACAAGTCAGACGAAAAGCTCTTCTTTTTTAAGATATTAATTGATGAAAAAAGGAAGAAGAAAATTATGCGGAAAAAGCAGTGATGCCATGAAATTTGTTCTAAACGAAAAATGTTCGGTGAATACCACACTTTACATAAGGATTTGTTGAGAGACGACAAAAAATGTCTCCAGTACTACAGGATGTCAACTGAAAATTTTTATGAGTTGTTGGAAATTTTAAAAGAAGATTTGAAAAAACAAAATTTAAAGAAGCAATCACTCCTGAGGAACGTTTGCTTAAGAAAATGAGATGCTCCTCATTCATTTCGCTAGCATGTAGAAAATAAAAACCTACAAGCAAAGAAAAAGTGACGTTAAACGACAAATTTTATGACTTTTTTCATGTTTGTTCAAATTCCTAAAGTTATTAATTAACTTTTCGCAAGCAGCATTATTACTGCAAAAAGTATCTTCCTTTAACTTTTGTTGCCAATTTAAGCATTTTTTATTGAATTAAAACAGTTAATTCAAAGTAATTATAACGTACCTTACATAAATAAGTCCGTGTCCTTGCAACTCCTATCGCAAACTAGGCAGCGGCGGGTCGCATCCGGGCGCATTGGACGCAAAAATACGCCTGGCCAAGCGATCCGGCAATGCGACGCGATACGCCCCGACTCGACCCGTCTGTGGTGTGCGTTGTTCCATTAAGGGTCCCATACACACAGCAACTTGTTGGCCAACTTGGTTGTGTTGTAGCTGAAGTTTTTGTGGTTTTTTAACAGTTTAACGTCCCTTTTTAACAACGTGGTCTTTAGAGACGGGAAAGGATAGGGGCAAGGAATGGGAAGGAATTCGGCCATGGCCTTTTGAAGGAAGCATCCCGGCATTAACCTGGAGTGATTTGGGGAAACCATGGAAAAACCCAAATCTGGATGCCCGGACGGGGATTCGAACCGCCGTCCTCCCGAATGCGAGGCCAGAACGCTATCCGTTACACCACCAAGCTCGGTGAGAAGTTTTTGTGTGTGTATGGGTAGGTTGTCAGACCAAATCACAAGTTGGCCAACCAAGTTGGCGGTTTTCAAACACATATTTGTGGGTGGGGCCTATTGTTGTGCCAACGTGTTGTAGTGTGTATGGGCAAGTTGTCCAACCTGGCTGCCAACATCAGTCCGCTCCGGTTTCTCATCGAGGCAGTGCTAGTGATTTATGCTAATAGTAGTACTGTGATGGATACTGTTCAGAACAACGATGCATGGTACACCGTCATAGAAAAGTTTCACAGTCTACCACAACTGTGGAAAGTGAAATCTGATTTATATAAAAATAAAAATTCAAGAATTGCTGATTGATTTCAAAGAAGTGGAAATTTTTGTAATCTTCCGGTGCAGTTACTTTGAGCTACGACAGCAAATTTGTGAGTGAAAATTTGGGGCATTTTTGGAGCCACTTTTTTGCCCAAATTTTTCTTTTTCTCTTTTCCCTCTCATTTTCCGCGCTGGCAGCAACGATAATTATGCACAAAGCTATTTATTCTAGTTCCAACATTACTGGTAGCCGGCCTTGGTAGCTTAGGGGATAGACTACTGGCCCCGCGTGCCGAAGGCCGCCGGTTCGAGTCCGACCGAGGGCATCGGTGTTTAAGTGTTGTGTGTCTGTGTGAATGTCCTGTCCGTCCATACTTGGAAGCTGCAAAATATATATATATAGTGGATGACAGATTCACTGGAAGCTACGATAATCACATTGAGCTGGCTGTATGGCCTCCGTTGCCAAATGCTATTTTAATAATAATAATTTTTAAAAAAACATTACTGGTATAAGTAAACACCTTGTTTTCTGTATGCTGGTTCTCTCTTTACTTATGTCGGCCAACTGTGTTGTCCAACTTGTTTTTGTGTTGGCCAACCAAGTTGTGAGACATATTGGACAACAAGTTGCTGATGTATGGGGCCCTTTAGAATCACTGTAAGCGATTGCTGACGCATTTCTGCGATGCGATGCGGCCCGCCCTAGTGAGCGCGTACCTTTACTTGCCCCCCCCCCCCCCAATCCTTTCCCGCCTCTACTGACCTCGACATGGACGACGCGTAAAGTCATAACCTAAAAAAATTTCGAAGTATATATATATATCCAGAATGCACCAGCTATATGTATATAGTTTCTTTGTAATTCAATAGTGCTGGTGCATTCTGGATTTTTTTTTTTAACGAAAACTTTTATTTTTCTAAAAAAATAAACATCACACGGTTGACATATCGGAGGAATTATGTTCAATGTTGATGAGCAGGCGTCCGTCATTTTCATTCTCAAAGATTTCATTATACACCGTGGAGTCTGTCAGTCTGTCCAGTCCATGAATCAATAATTATTCTTTTCAAATATGGCAGTAAAATATTATTTAAAAGTACTTTATACATTTATCTCGACGATTGCTAGGATTCTGAACATGTTACAATCACGTTTTTTCATTTATCACGTAATTCTTGTTTTTAGACTTGTAGACCAAAATGGCCTGAAAGCTCTCTTGCACGCATAAAAATACGTGGCTATTCCGACCGTCGAGGAAATTGAAACTCTCTGATAAAAATGGAAATGCAATATTTATTACCCACACATGTAAATTCCGCACTGTTATATGTGCACAAAAACATTACTGGTTATTATTTTTGTCATCCATACACTGGAATAATATTTTACCATATTCATTACGCTTACTCGTTCCATATTCTTTCCGGCTTCTACAAATTGTACCATCATCTATGGCTTGCCATTTGTCAAAATGTGTACCGTCACTTTTAACGTCTTCATAATTCACATGTTTCAATCTGCAACCTCCGTTTGCCTGTAAGGTGGGCCACTGCAAGAGTATGACAGGGGTACATAATCCTCAGGTTGCTCCAGGAATTTTTGTGCTAATAAATCTGTGTAGTCTTCCGTTACGCCCGTACACTGCATTCGGAGTCAGTATTGATAATTTATGTTTGAAAACTCATATAAAACAAGTAATATTTGCGCTGATAAGTATTTACATCTGTAAACTTGTATAATTCGTCAATCTCATCACATTTAATCAGCTCATCCTCGATTATGAGTTTCATATCTGTCAAAATATCGACGATAACTTCTTAAAATACTTCGCCCAATAGCTACTGAAGATAAAGAAATTTGATCAGGAAGCGAATCTGTTAGTAAATTCACGTATGAAAAGGCATTTTGCAACATTTATAAGTGTTTGTCACTTCTCCTTCCATTTCTTTGGTAGACTCCAGATTGTAGATCGGCTGCGGAAAATTAAAAAAAAAAGTTCTGGGTATTACGTATTTCCTTTAAATATTCAAATTCAAAAACGACGAAGAAGAAGAAATAAAGTTTTAAAAAAATCATACTTGTTTTATTTGAAAACACACAAAAAATAAACTTAACAACGAACGAAAAAAGACGATCTTCCGAGAAAAAAAAATGCTGTACGTGGGTTGATGAGTAATACGTAATAGTGGTGGAGGTGAAGTTTTGTTTGAGACGCGGTCATGGAGGACTGACTATCGCGTGTTACAAACCTGCGAGTTTTGTTGAAGGCTCCCTTATTATAAGCGGTCGTTAAATCGCCCAAGTTTGCCAAACAGACGACACCGTGTGGTTTCGGCTGTCCGACAGTAATTTTTGCTGCTATTATCTTAAGCAGGTGTGTTTGCTATATCGCTTACCAAATTATCAAAATATAATGGTTGCGTGATTGATTTAGTTTAACGGGCAATACGTAAAACGGGAGGGAAAAATAATATTATACTTTTTTTTTTTACTTTTTAAGAAAATCGTTAAGAAGTGGGGTAATGAGAGCCATGAGCAAGAGGAAACTGGAGCTTAGCTCTGATTACCCCATAGTTTCCCCTACGCCAAAATTAGACCACCAATGCCCCCTCCCCCCCAACAAATGCTCATACAAAACAGCATTCGAAGAGTTTGACTGCTTCATCGTTAAGAAAACTCTATGAAGAAAGGGAAAAACGAAAGAAAGAGAAAACAGATGGCAAGAAGAAAGGGAAAAACGAAAGAAAGAGAAAACAGATGGCAATAAGAAAAGGTCAGCATTTTCTGCTGTAAAAAAAGGAAAGCAACGGTGGATGCAGAGAGGGGCAGACCTCCTAATTGGAGCCGTTTCTCACTGTCTTCATAGATTTTAACTAACGATAAAATGATGGTTCCTGTATAGTAATCGTTTCCTTGCTTTGCTTCACAGAAGTAGAATCAAATGACACTCTCATGTCTTGTGAAGTGTGTAAAAATGTAGCACATCTGGACTGTGCAGATTGTGATGATAAACCGTCCTTGGTTTGTAAATTTTGTGCTATGAAACAATAATGCATTTCCAATGTACAAAAAGTAGATGATTAATTTGTAGATCTATAAGAATGGAAAGAATTGTATTAATTTTTAATTTTTTCAAGAAAACTAATGTTCTGTCAGTATTACAGACTAATTTGGCTATTGTTCCCATTACCCTATGAAGTGTCCGTTTTCATTTTGTTTTGTTTTACATAGTCCATGTATAAAAATCGTTTCTAAGGCACTCTTATTTCACTTTTTCCTTAGAAGGCTCCCATTCCCCCGTTCTTCCCTATGTGATGTGTTATGTTTAAAATATTATTTCGCGAAAGAAAAGTATGTAAATCAATTTGAATACTCAATGATTTATGAATATAAAAAGAAATAAAACACTTGGTAATAATCTTAGTATTAAATACCATTCCGATTTTTTAGACGCGAATGTCTCAAAAACTAAGGCCCTTTTGAAAAAAATTACTGCAACACACACATATGGAGTGATTATCCTTCGGGAGATCGAAATCTATTCTTAACATGCCTGATGGATAAGCAGTACTGCTTGGGCCTGGGATCGGGAAAGACGTGAGTTAAAATCCCATCCGGCCATAGAGATCTGTGTTTTCCATGGTTTCCCCAAATCACTCCAGGCCAATTCGGGGATAGTTCCTTTAAAACGCTTTGGCGGAATTCTTTCCCGTTCCTTGCACCCAGTCGTTTTCCTCTTACGGAAAGACGCTATCCAAACATAGAATACAGCGCGCTATGCATAGACTTATTAATGACCTGGCTAAAAGCTCACGTTACTATTAACCTGCTCCGCGATTCACTACAAAGTGGATGGCGATGAGTGCCTTGTACCTGTCCTAATTTGAATACGTAAATGCATAGGAACTGACATGGTAGGAGGCGCCCATAGGCTTATCGTAAGGATTCATTCTGGCGTTCACCTAGAGTAGGGTTACCAGACGTCCCCGTTTGCTGGGGACAGTCCCCGTATTTAGCCCTCTGTCTCCGGACAGATTTCGTCCCCGCAATGTACCCGGATTTTTACTGTTGACCCCAGATTTTTTTTTTTTTTAATCTAGCGATACTTTAAAAAAAAGTCCTGATCTGATAATGCATTAGTTTAAAGAATGAAATCAATGAAATTTCTTCTTTAAAGGAATTTGTGTCAAAAGTAGATGGATAAAATGAATCCAGAGTTGTTGTCTGCTCAAGATGGAATGAAGTATATTCGCATTTTTCTAACAAAATGGTCCCATATTTTCAGCTTCGCAAGTTAGTAGAACTGTCTTTGTATCTTCCTGGGAGTAACACATTTGTAGAGAGAGTTTTTTCCTCAATGAATATGATAGGGACATCACAGAGCGTCAGAATGAGTACAGAAACAGTTCAAGCTACGCTAACTATATTAACAAACTTTTCAATGACGTGCCAAGAATTTTCGGGCAGACAAAATCTTCTCAAGAATGTTCATTCTTCTGATAAATACTAATGACAACAAGTTGGAGGTAAAATCAGGTACCATATCTTTTAAAATACAAAATATATAACAATGATAAATATGTTTCTTTTAAGTTAACCCAGCCTTTAATGATATAACTTATAAAAGTGCATCGCATCATTAGGATAAATGCAGAAAGCGTCCCCGTATTTTGGTGAAAAAGTGCTGAAGCATCCCCGGATTCGGAGAAAAAATTCTGGTAACCTAGAGTGATATAAGAAAATCCGGATCGGAATGGCTGAAATGACTCCCCGAAATCATCTACCGGATTTAAAGTTTTCTCGCTCGATAAATTCTTCTTATTCCATTCATTTATCGCTCGTGGGAAAAATTTGTAAAGAAAAGATGGTTGTGGCTCTAATTTCACATGAATCCCGGCCTGCTGGAATTCCTCAGCAAAAAGTGTGTCAGATATACACACACTTACATCACTGTCTGCGACATATCCACGTAAAATTTCATCAAACATTTCAACCGGCAAGAACCCGAAGAAGAGATCAGATACTTTTTTTTAATCAATCCAAGAAAAAGACGATAATATTAGCGAGAGCTATTACGAGCTACCAGAATCAATTTGCGACTAATATGAATACTCTTTTGGCTATTAAATCATTTGGCGATATATGAATTCGTCACAACATAAATAAATCTGAAAGTACGAAATACTGGTAACTAGTAACACAATTGAAATGTACCATTCCAATGGTATGGTTGAAAGGAAACAAACAAACTTCTGTTGTATTTGTTAAAAATAGTGGCGAAGCGACGTACTTGACAAAGAATTCGAAGCATTTTATGGCTTGGTCTAGACACGGTATAAGAAGTCGCCCACATACTCTTATGAGAGGTCGGAGAAAGACCTTCCCTTAGACCTGTTAATAACACCATGTAACAAAATTTTGTTTAAGTTAATTTTTTGGTTGTTTCTGATGCATTGTGTTTCAAAACACTATGTAAACACAATTTTGCATGTGGGAAATTGTTTTTAGGGAAAAGACATCGATTTTCTTAAATTTAGGAAAATGTATTTATTTAGAACAATAAATGCTTGTTTACATATACCAATAAAACAAAACAAAAGAAATTCTTAAATACAACGTTTGAAAACATGTAAATGCTGTAAATATATATTACAAAAGTTATAAAGTACATGAAAATGTTTTCATGTCATGTACAGTGTGCTTAAAAATGTGTTGTCTTCCTACGTTTCCTCTTATACGTTACATCACTCTCTCTGATCAGTCCCCAGGTATAAATACCAAGCATTCGCTCATTATACTGTCCCTGGTACCTTCTTTCAAACAATTGTAAGTCCTGATGGAACCTTTCTCCTGTTCCTCTGAATATGCGCCCATATGGACTTGAAAATCTAGATGCGTGTGGAGTACATGCAGCTTTAGAGACATTTTGCACCCCATTGCTTTGTAGTTCTTCAAAAGACCCTCTACCATATCTCTGTAATTTTAGATTCTGTGAATACCTAGGAAACCATTCACAACATCCCTGAAGCTCTTCCAGGCCTTTCGTTGAACTGGTAGATGCTTGCTGATGAATGTGTCATCACGAAGTAATTTTTTCACTTGGGGGCCCACAAAACTTCCACCCTTTATCTTACCTTCTGATAATTTGTGGAACACATTCTGAAGGTACTTCATTGCATCTGATGTTGTATCTATGGCCTTTACAGATTGCTTGATGAGTCCAAGCTTAATATGGAAGGGAGGCATTAGTATCTATTCCTGCTCGACAAGGACTCTTACTCATTAGGTTCCACTGCATTAGTCTTGGTGTTAGAATTTCTGCTTTAGATTTTGTAAGCCCTAGATCCCTGATCAAGTCATTTAACTCATATTATGAGGGGTAGTGAGGTGTAGCATCTTCATCCTCTGAGAAGTCTTCTTCTTGGTCGATGTCGGTATTTGATTCACTACTGTCTTCACACTCTTTCAGTACTGGAGGAGGAGGAATGGGAAGCTCCTCACCGTGTGGAATAGGCCTAAGATATGATGGAAAGTCTGGATATGCAAAAACATTGGTTTTTTTACACCTCTTATGATGAGACAAGTCAGTAACACAGAAATAGCAGTTGGAGAGGTGATCTGTTGGTTCTCGTCAAATTCTAGGTACACCAAATTTCATTTTTCTGTTTTCTCCTCTATACCAGGCCTCGAGAGTGGATCTGAAACACCCATACACAAAATGTAGTTCCCAGTTCTTGTCTTGGTCTCACACAGTCAAAATAAGACCTGTATGCTAAGCAGAAGTTGTTAGCATCATATATTCTATGTTTTATTGCTTTCAAACCCAGGAAGACGCCGTACACAAACAAAAACAGTCTGGATTATGCTTACAGCAACGGGAAGACGCAATTATTAATCAATAACGTTAATATGAAACAGATTACATACAGTTGAATCGTTCATTAATCTCATATATAAAGCGTTCTTAGCTAATATAATTTTAACCAATTAATTTCATATTACTGGGCAGAAAAAGAAAAGAAATGATTATATAAAAGTAGGAATGTTCAGTGTAGTTTAGTTGTGACCCAATTCATCCAAAACAAGCATAAAATTTACTTAAACAAGAAAAAAGTACTTTTTTTGTTACATTGTGTAATGAAAGTCACGATAACAACACAAAAGGTATCACGAACAAATATAATTGCTGAACCGCATCATCTGAGAAGGGGTAAATGTTATGCTCAGTTGCCTCATCGACGTCAAATGGCGCAATATCAGCACGTGAGTGAGCTCAAACGTGGCAGAATTTTTGGTCTCCGGGAAACGGGTTTGTGGTACCGTGACATTGCTGCTACGACAGTGGCGCGAGTGTGGGACCAGTGGATAGCGGGTGCTGGAGCACACAGCGCGGGATGACCACCATCATGTCCGTAACCGACAGAACAGCTTCGTCCACCGTGTCGAAGGTTCGACGTGTGCGGAGGCCCGCATGCCAGAAACCACCAACGCCTCAGACTGCAACTGGCACGTGGACGCAGTGGCAAAATGTAGCGTTTTGTCCTACAGTGATGCCCGCGTACATATTAGTATCTACCGTGGTGAACGCCATCTGGCAGACTGCATTGTTGAGAACCATAGTGGCTATAACATGCGACCTTGAAATGTGAACAGGGACCTTTACATCACGGAGGTTTTATTATTCGAGGCACAGCCTCTTCTACAGTTAGCTCCATATGGTCGTAAGATCAACGGGTACCACTGCTTTCTCGCCCACTGAACATGTTTGGGGTTTGATTGTTCTGCTCTTTCTACGTGTGGCAGCTCTCCTTGATTCCATACCACGACGTCTAGAGGATCCGATTGCAGTTATGTGGTGGCTTCACACCGTTCTGTCTCTCATCGTCAAAGTGCATTAACAGTTCTGTCATTCTAATCATTTGTTTAAAGTCCCAAATCTGAAGAATAAATTTCATTGTAATCATATATTCCTTCTTTCTACTTTAATTTTCACAATCAGTAATGTAGAATGACAATGTTACTTTGGAATATCACTTCCTTCATTTTGACTGGAGAATGTCTCCCGTTCAGTAATCTGAGAGGTTAGCGAGTTTAATAGCGCGGAATCCTGAGTAATTCCCAAATCACTTGTAGTGTGTCCGACACGAATTAGTATGTTGACTATACTTTGCACCTGAAAAAGTTTACTTTGTATATGTGAAGTAGGCAAAATACCTTCCGTGGTTCGAATTCCGCGTGATTATTAAATTTCTCTTTCCCGCCAATGCGACGTAAAATTGTACACTAACTGGGAGGACCGCCGCGGTGTCCACAAATTTCAAGCGGTTGGCTTAGTTTCGAGGAGATGGGGAAGTGCGGATAGCCTTCAACAAGCCTGCTTATCATCGGAATGTGTATTATCGATCTGTCCAAATTGCGGATGTACCAGTTTTATAATTAATTCACCATTGGCAACGGGCAAGGATATTCCAAAGAAAGGATTATCATCTTCGCACCAGGCAAACCAAATGTGCGAACTTCGTGATAAGGAAACAGAAACCCATTCTTGTAGATCCAGTGGTAATATACGGTTACAGTTGCTCATCAGCATCTGACAAGTGTCCTCCACCAAAGTTACAACACCGACGGCAACTGACCGAATCCCTAAATCTTTCAATATATCCTTCTCAATTCCTGACTCTAGCTCACAGCTTTCGAGAGAAGAGGAAAAACTTACAATTTTTCATGACCTATGACTCTGTTTTTAGCTTAGCTCGGAGCAATGTGCATACAATATTAGAAGTAAATGAATACTGAGAGAAGCATCATGGTACTATACGAAATTAGGAAGGTAGCTGAGGAATTCATATCAAGTATTATTTGTCTTCAAGAGCATAATCGTTTATTCAATGTCGTATGTTGCGTGACCTTTTTTTTTGTTTTTAAGAAAAATACAGAAAGAATTTTTACGTTATACTGTACTTTCAGGGTGGACAGGCATAAAACGAAGAAACGAGTAATTTCGATAGCACAAGTATGATTTATCCAGTGATTTAAGTTCTTCCAATGTCAACTTTTGTTAGTAGTACGACTCTACTAACTTATATGCGATGCATTCAACGCGCTCGCTTGTCAGAAAGATGAACGTCTTCGGTTAATGAGTCGGATTTTCAGGGGTTTTTTTTTTCTAATTTTAATATATTTCCAAATTAATATATTTTAAATTTTACACCTTGTCGTCGAGATCATTAAGAGAAACAGGAAAGAATTCGGAAATAGCCTTTTGAAGGAACCATTTCCCTGGAGTGATTTGAGAAACCGTGGAATACCGAAAATTGCACCGCCAGACGAGGATTTGAAGCAGAATGCCAGGCCCGAGCGTTATATTGGCGATCTAACAAGTAAATAACGGAAAAGCATCATTTCAATTTTCTGTTGATTTCCCAACACGAATGTCACTGCGGTTCAAAAATACAGTTTTAATATTTTTAAAAGCGACACATACCATGGGTACGATAACATCTCATAGAATATTGGGTATATAGTTGATAACGTATCATAGAATAATTTTAATTGCTTCTGCCCGATACTGTAGTTCCAGACTTTCCTGAAGAAGCGACAGGTTATTTTGAATTTTCAGTATGACAATGGAGAGTGACAACTTCATTGCTTTCCACTCAGTTGATACTCTAGCAAAAAATAGCATTTTAAAAATAAAGAAGACGCTATGAACCATGTTATAGAATCCTTTAGGTACAAATAGCGAAAGTTGGTTTCCGGGCAATAAATATACAAACCAATGGTCAGACAGATTTCTGATCCTCCTCTTGTAAGTGTTCTATAACTGCGCCCTGAAGGCCTGAACTGGTCACTCTCTTCCTTCAGAACTCAAATAACACACTACACAGCACAAAACAATGCAGTGAACCAGAAGTAACTCCCTCCAGGACACCTGGCAACATTATTTGACAGGATACGGAATTTTCCACTGTACATTTTGCCTAATTTAACCAATGGTTCATTTCAGCCAGTCATACAGTAATTCCAGATTGTATTTTCACGGTCAAGATTATTGCCCTCAAAATAAATGTCAATGACGCTTACTCACTTTCACAGGTGATGAATAGGACCTGGATTCTTTTTAAAAGCATATGCGCATATGCAGATGCATATTTTGAGGGTTAGTGCATATTCTAAGGATATGTGCATATTTCGGCATTTATTTCATCTCATGACGAAATATCCGACATTTCTAAAGAAACTGATAAATCTAGTGTATCTGTATGGTCTACATCACTGGGCACGGCAATAAGTCTGTCAAATTTTTGGAGTAAACAGGGTTATTCTTATAGTCGCATTTACCGGTAGAGACCTTTCAACCTGACCCAAACTCGTGCAGTGACAGGTTTATGAGGCGTTTGATCTTGCGACAACTGCTGGGAAGTTCAGCAATTCTCTTTATAAGACTATGCCCGAACATTCCCCTAATTGCGCCACGAGTCAATTTGCCTGAGAATATATATATATACATTTTTTAACGGTCACAACACGTTATTCGCGTTATGGAACTTACAAAAAACAGCAAGAACGCATTGTGGCTAACTCAAAAAGGCCACAACGCGAAATTCGCCTCTGGTCTAGGACGCATACTCCACACATTTTTCTTGCGATGGGTAAGAAGAATCGTATATATTAAATACAGCCTAGACCGATTCGTCGTGAACACAACGCGCTGTGACCTAACACATTCATGGCTTGGAGACCTCAGGCATGCAGCAGCCACACATAGTTTCAGGCAATAGTGACTATTCCAGTGAGGGGGCATCTATTAATTAGTTTCTCTTTTTTCTTTTTTCTTTTTTCTTTTTTTTTTTTGCTCTACTATTCATCAAGAGTTTAAAAAGATACTGTCAAATATGTGAGATGCGAAGAAAAAAATTTCAACTTGAACAGTATTCTAAAACTGCACATCTCAGTTCAAAGAAAAGAGTACGAACCTGCAAATTCTACTTTTAACTCAGGTGAAATCACTGTCTGAAATCAGTATATTTTCTGCTGATCTTTGTAAGGCTTTTGTATGCAACAACGTCCCACTGCATGAATGAAAAAATCCAGATCTACGGGCATTTCTTCAAAAGTACTGTGTTAATCAAGGAATGCCGGATGAATCCACCCTTAGGAAAAATTATATACTTTCTCTAAATGCTTCTCTCCTGGATTCAATTCGGTCTGACATAGGAGGGAACTGTGGATATCAGCAGATAAAAAACCGATTCGTGTGGCCAATACTTAGCGAATTTCATATTGGGAAAATTATGTCAAGAAGAACCCGGAAAACCTCATTTACTATCATGCAAAATGTTTGAGAAAGCCAACCACAGTACAGTTGCAAGATTTGTAAACGATTCCCTTCGACTTCTGTGACCTACTGAATCGGACAGCGATTGTTGCAAAGTGCGTCTCCTAATTACAGTGGCGGATCCAGGGGGGAGGGGCTAAGGGGCTCAAGCCCCCCCCCCCCAAAAAAAAGCATCTAGGTTACCCCCGACGATATTCTGGGGACCTTTCTTTAACTCTACTGTTCTTATAAGGGCGGCAATCTGAAATGAAATGTTCACGTGAGATTTCCTCCTATAAAGCCTATCCTCCACCCCACAAACCAAAATCCTCGATCCGCCACTGCTTAGTCACAGACGCAGCTGGTCAGTCGCTTCGAGTATTTCTCCGAAATCTTATCCATGTTACGTGTTTGGCGCATGGATTAGATCGCACTGCACAAGAGATACGATCTCTGTTTCCTTCTGTTAACAAAGTAATGTCAAGTGGGAAAAAGTGTTCCTAAAAGCACCAGCTCGTGTACAGATTTATAAGGATCTTCCACCGGAACCTGTTCTCACTAGATGGGGAACTTGGTTGTCTGCAGTGCTGTTCTGCCAGGGGAATTTCCTTCAAGCGAAAGAAGTGGCCACAAGTATTGATGATGATGATGATGTTCGTGAAGCAAAGTGCGCATTTGATTGTGATATTGTATATCAAGATACCAATTTCATCCATGTACACTATTCGTCACTTTCTAAGGCTACTAGTCCGGTCAAAATAGACATTCACTCTAGCATAAATTCCCAACAAGCTGAAAATTTGCATAAACGTTAGGGATACCATTATAATGAAATTGTCCACATCGATCCCATGTGTGCAAAAAATGTATTCAAGGTCAAATTTCGCAAAAATAGGTTTTTCGTATTTTTTTAGCGAAACGGTTAATTTTATGATAAAATAGCTCAGACAAAAATTGTAGATCATGTAATTTACTACCTTTTGCCCGACTCAAGCCCCCCCCCAAAACCAAAATCCACTACAGGTGAGCCCCCCCCCCCCAACCGAAGTCCGCTCAAGCCCCTCCCAAAGCAAAATCCTGGATCCGCCCCTGGGCCTACTCCACTGTCTATTTTAATGGTTTAATGGAATGTCAAGTCTTCTTATTCAACTTCTTTTTCTTCTTCTTTTACATCCTCCTGAGCCGACGTAAATTGTTGTTACAGTGATGTATCAGTTGTTTTGTCGTTAATGTAAGTATCTTCTTCTGTTGGAGATTCAACATTTGAACACGACTGGACTTGACAACTTGTGCATGCTGTTGAACAAAGTAAGCCCACTTTTTGCACCCGCATTCTGAATTACACCCCTTTTTGTAGTAATAAAAAATAGTGTTAAAGAGCTTTTCTGGTGCAGGTGGAAGTAGAGTTTGGCTTGGTTCCAATACGTTATCAATTAACTTCCAACCCCATTCTTGTGGGTCCAGTTGATAACCAAGCCATAGTTAAACTCGATAAAAATGTTGGTGAGCAGAAGCCGAGGTTGGAGGAAGACAAGCTAATTGTACACGTTTTTTATTAAGTGTATGTTTTGCAAAATATAAGTAACGTAACTTATCAATATAAGTAATTTTTGTTGGAGCTCCATAAACAAAAAGAAGAAAGCGAATTCCACTGGAGTTTCTGGAGTTCATATCCTCAATAACTTGTGCACATCCAATTAGATCTTGTTTTTCAAATAATTGAAGAACTGTCGTTTTACCCCTCCGGAACAATGCTGATGTTGTATCACAGCCAGTCATAGCATGTAAAAATAAAATGTGAGATTTACATTTAGGTTAAGCCGATAAACAACTTGTACTTGAAAAAATTTCCGACGATTGTTGAGCCTTGCCTGCTTTTAAAAAGTAAATGATTTTTAAATTTGAGTGCGAGCGGTAAGTAATACTAATAGATCAATATCTTCACCAACAACATTTAAATCAACTGGATTAAATTGATTTATTGCAGTTTCTACGATAAGTACATCAGCGTCATTGTCAGCTTGCTTGACTAAAATATGCTCACTAGTAAATTTTTCTTTGAGCATTGCAACGAGCGGAGACTTATTGTGAGTGTTTGACAGAAATTGTTGTTGGCTAGTTGGGACTGTCATAAATTGGTCAAAGAGAATATCAGAAGATGTCGATGTTTTTGTCACACGGCGACGTTGTTCTGCGGCTTTAATATTTTTTGTACTTTTTCCAGTGTAGTTTTCACGGCACTGCACATTAATTGTCACTGATTTTTGGCCTTTTAGCTAGTCAGTAAATTCATCATCTCTTTCAACACTTGCGTCAATCAACGTCTTCTTGCCACGATCAACAGTAACCATTTCACTTGCAGGCAAAGGTTTACTACAAATGAAGCAAAGTTGCGACATATTTTAAAAACTGAATAGAGTACAAACTTTAGTAAAGAATATTAGCAATAACCACGTGTTTTCATTAAGTGCGAACGATCAAAAATAACGGCATTTCATTGGGACCTTCTTAAAAAGAGCAGGTAGACGGGCACTCCCAAATAGACAGATGTTGCTCAAGGCCACGTGGTCACATAAAATGTGGAACTGGGTTTCTTTCCAGCTCATATTCATTATAAATGTATTAGTCACGAAGACTTACATTATGCTTCCAATGATATACATAGACAGCGTGGTCATGCATATTATGGAGAATACAACTTTAGTGAATTTTAGAATGACTTTTTCTCAGAAATGGTAAATCTTAGGGGAAAAAAGTATAAAAACAATTTTCGTAGATAATTATACTTTCCACGATTTTTGTCTGAGCCGTTTTTATCACAAAACTAACCGTTTCGCTAAAAAAAAATCATTTTTGCGAACTTTGACCTTGTATAAAATTTTTTGCACACACCGGATCGATAGGGACTTCTCACAATTTCATTACAATGGTATCCCTAACGTTCATTCAAATTTTAAGCTTGTTGGGAATTTATGCAAGGGTACCCCTATTTTTTGGGCTAATCTGACCGGACTATACTACGAGTCTAGAAACTCGCGGTGTACCCCTTCACGAGTCTATTCAGTTGCATCACAATACAATTTCTTCTTTAGATGCCGTCCCTGGTGAAATTGGAGAAAAAGTTAAAAGTAAACTTAATAGGGTGTTGGATTCAAACCCAGGACTGAAAAAGATTCAATCAATCAACAAACATTTAAGTGGAATCACACAATCTTTGCCAGATGAATGTTCCGAGCAGTCAGTATCATTGTACAAGTACTTCCCAATCACGTCCGTTGACGTGGAACGATCATTTTCGGCTTATAAACTAATTCCGTCCAACAATAGGAAATCTTTGACTCCTGAAAACATTGAAAACCTCTTTGTAGCATATTGTGATTCATCATTTTGTAAGGAAAACAAAACATATATATATCGGTGGGTTGAAATAAAATAAATCATTTGATAAGTGCATATTATTTAATTGTTAGTGCATATAGGTCTGGGCAACAGGACGGACACAGCACCTAATTAAAACCACCCATGCTCTAGGCCGGATTCGAACCGGCGACCCCTGCCCCGCGCTACCGGGACCGGCATTAGATACGCAGATAAGAAAGTAAGTTAATACCATGTAACGGGCAGGGTGGATTGATACTGGCCCAACTTCATTATGGGTGGCCAAGAGAAGAAACTGATGTGGGTGGTGATGAAGATTGGATGGATCTTGCTCCCAAAAGAGCGACACTACCACGACAATAAGTACTAGCACTGAATGATACTGGTCGCATTGTAACAGGTTGCCTGAAACCAACTCCTGTAAGCAAAATATACCAAATCATGGGTAGAGCACCACCTGACATTCGAAGGAAAACAGCTACAGAGATGGAGAAGAGGAAACAGACCACACACACCCTTTGTTTGGACACGAACCTCAACCCGCAAGGCTAAAGTCAAGAAAGAGCTTCTTACAATCAACTACAGCCATGACATCTTCACCTGGAGCATGGCGAAAATCGTTGCCTGAAAGGCACTCGATGAATATCAAAGAGATACCGGTCGCGGGTTGTAATCAGCCATATGCCATATGGAAGGCATTAAATAGATTAAGAACTGAAGTGTACCGATGCAGATCTAATATCAAAAAATGGGGTTACACTACTGAAAACGAACTATGTGAATGTGGTGAGCTGTAGGACCCACATCTTCTGGTATGCAGGAATCTACCTGAAACCTGCACTATCGACGACCTTTTTAGGGCAAATGAGAAGGCCATCAGGATTGCGGAATTCCGGCCACATTTCATTTAATTGTGTTCTATAGTCCATAAGCTTAATATTAATTAATTAATTTTAATTGTTTTGTTTCAACTTGCAATGTTATGTCCTGGACATGAGAAATAAATAAATAAGTACACGTTTTAACGCAAAAAGGAAGTTACAAACGGAACTGTGTTTGATTTCCAAAAGTAAAGTTATTCGGAATACGATTTTTCATTTCATTTACAAAGTTGGATGAAAACATCTTTGCTGGCAATAATAAATCAATACTACTGACAGTGCCATGTAAACGACACCAGACCCATCCGTGTGTGCATGGCTGACTCCAATAGTGAAGAGGTCGATTCACTTAACCGTATTCAAAATTAGTAATAACTTCATCATTCCACAACACGAATTGGTTTAAATCTCAGGAACAATTAGAATTTTCATTCCGTGATCAAAACAATCGAAGGAATCACTGTTCTCACGAAATATGGTTGAAAATAGTTTATTTACACTTTTATTTCGGGAAATTTTATTTGAAAATCATGTCAAATTGTTACTTCAAGAAACACTGGTAATAACGTAAGACTAGCATTTATAAATAGGGCACTTGCGTGTCATGACAACTGTTAAAGCGGAAGATGTAATTTATCGTTGCTCATTAACTCCAGTTTAATTAAGTATTGTGTACTCGGGTCCTGCTCTTATAGTAAAAATCCCGAATTACGTCGACTTTCCCTCATCGAGTTTCCTAATAAAATGTATATTTTGTACAATATAATGCATAAAAAACGTGATACGTTATCACACCACATTAATTAAAAATTATTTAATGAAATTTTTTCGATAATAAATGTCATACAGTTTCCTAAAAAATTTAGCACCTATCTACAATAATGAAAGGTTGCCAGGTCTAAACAGGTAAGCGTGTACGATTAATTTATCCTCATCAAGTTTCTTTACATAATTTTATATATAAATATAGATAATTTTATTGCAAACACGATGGTATATAGTTGTCTTACCAACAGTAGGCAAATCTCCGGGTTGTCGCGATTTAAATTTTTAGTAAAGAGCCACAGAATAACAGCTGTTTGTGGTAATAAAAAATATAATTTATTGTACAATTTAAAATATAAAGAGTTGATACACTAATAATTAACCAGAATCAGATTCTTCACAAAGTGTAAAAACGAAATCAAATTCTGAGGGGTTGTCGTCCTGTCTGTCTCCAGGATAACATTCCCGAGGAACCCTATTAGCTTTCAATAGCCATCCGCAAGATTCAGGTCTTAGTTTTACATAGCAAGAACTGGTAGCATTAAGCCACATAGAATTAACATATATCATGGGTAATTTTTTTGTTTTAAAAATTTTCAGCATGGTGGAATCATATTCGAATTTAAGCTTTTAATTTTTTTCATAAATTGCTCATTATTCTTCTTGGCCGAATAATTCGTTTGGAACATACGAAATCTCGCTTCATTAACATTGCTTTATGCCACATATATACTGTATAAGAGCAGTAAACTCTTGAACCACTTCAATTTTTTTTGACATAACGAGGATCCTAACTCTGAAGATAATTCTGTGCAAGTGATGCAGTTAAGTTTTTTTTTTTTTTTTTTTGTCTTAGTTGTTGAACCTGCCGACCAAATTTCAAATTCAGGAACTTTATGCATACTGGCTAGCAAATTTATTAACACATCAGTATTAGAGGCTTTTAGTAAAATTTAGGAAGTTTCTAGCACTTTGCTAACATAAAACATAATTCGCGTATCCGTTGACATTCATACCGGGGTTCTTCAATTTTGACATGATTTTCCTTTGTTTGTTAAGAGTAATATCGACTTCCAACGTTTATAAAGACTTTCTTCGTTTGTATTATTGATTCCAAACGATCACTCTCCAAACAATCGGCTAATTGTAGAAAAGCCTCTTTAAAACGATAATTTTTAAGATTCAAAAGTCGGCAGGTCTAGGTTGTAGAGGTCCTGTAATTTTATATGGAATATCAAACCCGTGTTGATTTTGTCGTTTACGATCGAAGGGGATAAATGGCGATCAAACACACTATGTATATCAGTAGCATCACTTGAACAAAGTTACGAGAATAGATTCAGCTAATTTATCCAAGGTTTGTGGCAATGAGGATCCAGTCATCTTCAATTTAAACGTCGATATGTGTCAATATATATATATATAAGATTCAATCGGTACGCACTGGCCCCGGACGCGGCATATCACCTCAATTTTACAAATACACGGATTTCCCTTCATTTGTCGGAGTTGACTCCTCCTTGCAGTGAAATAGTGTGTGTGTGTTTTTTTAGTACAATGCACTTTGTCCAATATTTCTTCCATCCTAAAGAATAAAATATCCATTTGCAGCTGCTATTGCCTCTTCATTTGACTCAAAATATTTTCCAGCCTTAAATTTCTTTAGCTTCAGAAACAGGAAGTCGGAGGGGGTGAAATTTGATGAGCACTATGGATGTGTTGGCATGTGTATTGTCGTGATTGCAGCTGTGTTCCAGAAGATTTGCGTAGTATTCGCCAGTTTTTTTTTACGCTTTTCAAGGTCATTTGCAGAAAGAATCCCTCTTGCACCCCAGAAAACACAGGCTCAGACTTTACTGGTAAATGAAATCGACTCCACTTGATCTGTTTCGGTTCTGTCGTGCCGTGGTGGACCCATGTCCTGATCCATAGTAACAAATCGGTGCACAATACTTAATACGGTTCAAACACTATGGAGAAAGTCGTTTTTGCATTTAGCCGAAAACTTTTCACCTTCCTCTCCTATATAGAGAAAATTATTTGAACATTTCTAACAACAATTTATCTCCAATCGACGTCCCGGAGAAAAAATTAAGTTAAAAAGACATCGAGCACATAGAGAAACCGTAAATAACTACAGCGTCTGGCGTGGGGAGACTGATCAATAGTGACCGACGCCATCTCTAAAATAAAGAAAAACTGCTAACCTCGTTAGCAGGGTTTGCTTGATTCCGCTGGCAGCCAATCACACCTATCTACGATGATTACATACTTGAGAACCAGAAAAATAAATTGGCTTCGAAAATAAAACAATTTCTAATCTGGGCCCTTATCTCCATTATTTTTACATGCATATAAATTTATATCTTATGTATTTAACGTACAACGAATGGAAGATAATTTAAGTTTCAATGTCAGACTACTTCACTACTACTACTACTACTACTACTATTTGACAACCGCATTTATTTTTCTTGTTGTTGACTGGGTCCCGGACGGCTCGGAAGCAGTCTGTTCTCATTTCACACGCACTGCTGAGAGGATTGAGATTTAACAATCTGTTGGCCGCGTCCTGGATCATGAATATTTATTCCACCACAAGCAAACCCTACATGCGAGCACTCGGACAAACAAAGTGTTTCGAATGCATCGTAAATTGCATCTGATATTTGGCGCCGGGACGTCGTCACATACTCCTTTTCTCTTATAATATTGACCATACGAGGACTGATAAAAAATAACGGGAATTTTTCACACAGAATATTTATTTATTAATAATAATAAGCATCAACGGTCTGATCATAAAATAACGGGAACTTTTGAATTTAGCAAGCTTTATAAACACGATTTTCAATTTTTTATTTTGCTGGTACACATGTTTCTGAAGTACTTTGCAATTGGCAGCCATTTTGACTGTTAGTTTATTTTCCACAGTCTGTTAAGTGTGTGTTGGTGTGCTTGGTGATTTTGTTCTTTCTAAAAACAAGTAACAAAGAATTTGTACAAAATTTTGCTTGAAAAATGGAATAAAGTGCAGTATCGCATTCGAATATTAACAGTATCTTTTGGCGAGTCTAACATAAGTAAAATAAGAGTTTACGAGTGGTGAGAGGGCCGTGAAGGCCTAACGCATCAACAACCAAAGACAACGTCGATCAACTTTAAAAAAAAATAAAGGTTCTGGAAAATCGTCGTATCACTATTAGAAAGGTAGCTGATGATGTCGAAATATCATTTGACTCATGCCAACCAATATTTTCGGATGTTTTGCGCATGAAACTTATTGGCAGCAAAGTTTTTTCCTAAAATTGTCGAATTTCGACCAAAAATAACAACGCGTTGACACCGCTCAGGACTTGCTGAATGAAGTCAAAAACGATCAAGAACTTCTTAAAACGATCATAATAGACGACGAAACATGGGTGTATGGGTATGACGTCGAAATCAGGGTCTTATCGTCCCAATGGAAGATGATGAACAGCCAAGACCGAAAAAGTTCCACCAAATATGAAGGTTCTCCTCACTGTTTTCTTTGATTTCAATGGAATTGTGCATCATGAATTCTTGCCAAATGGTCGCAGGAATACTACCTGGAAGTCGTGGAAATTGCATCACGATACAGAACCTTACAGGTACGTAGTTTTGACGAGACAAAAACAGAATCGTTGAAGGAGCTGAGTGCCAAAAAACGCCGGAACAAGTATATTTTATCTGAGGGCGATTAGTTTGAAGAGGAAGAAATGGGTCCCGATTAATAAATAAATATTCTTTAATAAAAACAAAAATTCCAGTTATTTTTTGATCAGACCTCGTATCTGAAAACAGAGAGGATTCCTAAGTGTATGCAGTACTTTGTGAATGGTATCAGGAACATGCGACGAGCTGAAATCTGAAGTGGATCGAACATTTCCAAGTTTACTTTTTGGATGCGGCATAAATATTTTAGGTAACAACAATAGCCGGGTTCTTTTCTATTACTGTTATTATAAGTCTTCTTGTTATATTAAGTTCAAAAAAACATGGTTCGTCACGTATATTTGGTTTTATTCCTCCATATTGATTTCCTCTGCTGAGCTATGTCTGGGATACATGCACCGTAGTTGAAGTAAAATCGTTCTCGGAAACATCTGAAAGACCTTGGAATTGTCATTCTTGATAGCCTTCATGATCGCAGACACGTTTACACATTCTTTCACAGGAGTCCAGACCAAGATATTTGAATCAAACGATCGAAGCAGATCAATTTTCTGTAAAGTGTACTTACAGTTTTAAAAATTTGCACGGTAAAAGCAGAATGTTAATAACTTCATTTTGCCAAGTAAATAGTACGAGGTAGAACATTTGTAAGATGATTTGAAAGCATTCTGAAGTCAAAATGCACAAGGTGTAATTTTCTGAGTTTTTTTTAATGACGAATATATATGAATAAAATCCATCCTTTCGATGACCATTAACTGAAAAAATATTTCATATTAAACTTTTTTTAATCATTTTCGGCAAAATACCCGCTAGCGTCTCTGCATGTGGTCTACATTCGAAAAAGAGACTTTTTAGTACGTTGGCTCATATTCTCACTCGATGACAAATTTGGGTTCCTGACCTCATATTATTTTGGAATTTAAACTTTAATTGTGATAACCGTATTTAGATTTCTTTATTCCCGCAATAGCTTCCTATACATTGATAAAACAAGCTTCAGAACTGACTAAAAGAAACTATGATTTGTAGTAGTATAGCTAGCGATTGTGATTGAGGTCGATGATTAACAGTAATCATGCGATTTTTGTTAAGTTTTGTAACATTTTTGTTTTTAGCTTATGGTCATTAGAGACGGGAAATGACTGTAGACAAGGAACGGGAAGGAATTCGTGCTTGGCCTTTTGTAGGAACTATTCCGGCATTCGCCTGGAATGATTTCGCGAAAGCATAAAAAACCGAAATCTGAATGGTTGGACAGGGATTCGAACCCGCATCATCCGCAATGCCACCCCCGAGCGTTACTGTTCATTCAGCGCACTCAGTTGACAAAAAGTGATGCAAGACACAAAATTTAAAAGAAGTGTCCGTGGAAGCTAAACATAAAGTTTTCCTACTTTTATTTTCTGAACTTCAAAATCTCAAACCGCTAATTGACATTGGAGAGGGGTTTATTATTATTATTGCTACGTTGTGTATGGCGTGGATGGTGGTGGCGTAGGCATGTATATTGTTTGGCATGCCCATGTGTTACCCGGGGCGCACATTGAGCTGCGTAGTGCAGTAGGGGCAGCGCAGAGCTGGGCAAGGCAGCACGAAAACAGAAACTGTGTCGAGCAGTTACCCGCGCATATGTATTGTGCGAGAAACCGACAAAAACATGTCGATGCAAAAACTCGATTTTTGATTTCTGAATCAGACTGGGATGCCGAGCTTGGAAAATTATTACTTTAACAGAAGCTGAGTTAGATTAAACTATGCAAAAGTGAGTATATGAAAAGAAGAAACTCTCATCTGGATTTTGCAGTGAAAAGATTATTTTCGGATGACGCGAGCGTAGATTCACGGCATAATCTAACCCGTTATTTTCTCGACAACGCTCAAATACCTATTTGAACTGAAGAAAATCTCGCAGTATTTTCGTGTTTATTTAATTATTTAGCGTTTGACGGTACATGACATTTATAAGAATGTATTTCTCTTTTATTTCATATTATATTTTTAAGAAAACTACATAACAGAACGTAAGAAATACTTGAAACTAAAAAAGCAGTGTTCAACATATTATTCGGGAAATTGTCTTCACAAGAATCCTCCAAAAAAAATTCTCGGGGACACTATTGAAAGATGTACAAATAATAAGAAAACAAATACTGTAATAATAGCCCATATATCAATCTTTTTTAAAAGTTTTAATAAAAATTAATGCAAAAAGAGAAATTAAAAGTGAAAATTGTAAGTGGACAATTGTATGATAAATAAATACTGAATTTACTCGCCATTGTTGGGCTCATTGACCAAATTTATTGTTTAAATTTATTTTTTATGCATTAATTACGACTGATATTGTGAATCGCTGGTTGGTTACGCACCAGTTTGATCAATTTTTCTTATTCCATAGTTGAAAATGATTATAAGTAAAGCAAGATTATAAATAACGCAAGAAGTGTTACGGCAAAAAACCGGCACGAGTGAGCTGCGTGGCACAGTTTCTGTGCCGGATCACAACGTGGCGCAGTGCACGTGCGGCGCGGTACTGCGTGCGCTGCCCTGCCCTGCGTCTCAATACGCGCTGTTCCTCCCCAAAAGATAGACACACAAACTGTGCTGCGCCGCTTGCGTCAACTGCGCGTCAATGTGCCCCCGGCCTTAGAGGTATGTGCTTGTGTGAGAAGGGCATCGTCAACTTTGTCCTCTTATTAGCATTTTTTTAAAACTCGATTCATTACTTTGTAGTGTCATCAGATGGGAAACGTACGAGAGTAGCCCGGAAAGCTTTTGCTGGCTTGCATGGGATATTTTTTATTATTATTATTTTAAAAAATGGCATTTGGCAACTGAGTCCATTCAGCCAGCAAATGTGATTATCATAGCTTCCAGTGAATCAGTCATCCAGCATGTCGGACAGGACATTCACACAGACACACAACATCCATGCCCTCGACCGGACTAGAACCCGCGACCTTCGGCACGCGGGGCTATGCATGGGATACCTGATAAAAGAATTAGACGCCTCTCCAATCTGTTTGTACGAGGTGACATGTCAAAGAACATGCATGGACTTCTATTAGTGGATCATTTATTCCCTATATATAAAGGATACATTACTCAAGGAGGGAAATCAGCAATCTAGATGTGAAAAAATGCATAATCTATTCAGAAGAAAAGGATTTTGTCAATGTCAAGTACTAGATTTACTAAATGTTTTCTAATAGCAACTTTTCCTTGAGATTCTGATACCCTGACGTTGATACTTGCATAATATAGGTGAATTAGACGTGAAGATTAAATGTGTGTTTTCATTATGAGAGTCTGTTATTGCAGAACTGAAGATTCACAGATATAGGGTCAAAAAAATTTAATCTAAGATTAAAACTCGTTATTGAAATGTAATAGAGATGAGATGAGATCGTGGAGATAAGTTTTGATTTCATGGAAAACCTTGCCCTTCCAAATATTCCTGTACAAGATACAGATCTTTGCCCGCTGTGGGTTAATTGCTTCGGCATTTATGACTTCAAAACTCGGTTACCTACGTATTTCATCTACCATGAATATTGCGAAGAAAGGTGCAAATGTGGTTTTCTCTATGCTTTTGAAATAAATTACTTCTATTGTCAAACAACAACACATTTTCACGGACGGATGCCACGGCCATAATAAAAGCCGTTCAGTAGAAAGCAAACTGAAAAATCTCCTCAACTGCGAGAAAATTAACAATCATAAAAACTGCGCCAAGTTCGAACTCTACACCACCCAGTATCTCACTGCTGGCAGCTACTCGAAAGCACTACTCTTCAGGCTAGAACCTCAGGTAGATCCGCAAACAGGAATATAATGCATCGAACACTCCTGTAGATAAGGCAAACTAACAAGAAGGCATACGACTCCATCGACAAACACTCTTTAACATAATGAAAGAATACGGCATAGACAAGAAGACAAGGGCTCTGATACAACAAACACATCTAATAAATAAAATCGAGCGTGGTGGGTGAACGGTTAACATTCTGACCTCACATTCGGGAGAACGCGGGTTCGAATCCCCGTCCGGGCATCCAGATTTGGGTTTTCCATGGTTTCCCCAAATCCAGGCGAATGCCGGGATGCTTCCTTCAAAAATGTCATGGCCGAATTCCTTCCCGTTCCTTGTCCCCAGTCCCATCCCGCCTCTAATGACCTTAGCCGTCGACGAGGCGTAAAAAACAAAAATAAATAAATAAAATTTACGGGAGAAATATCAGAACCATTCGAAATTTGCACAGGAGTCAGGCGAGGAGACAGGTTATCACCGATTTTATTCAACATGGTATTGGACAAAGTTATCAAACAATGGGACACGCAGGTCAAAGGAATACAGTTAGGAAGAACACGTGATACCAAAACAACCATAAAATACCTGGCATTTGCGGATGACCCGGAAATACTCAGCAACAGTAGGCAGGAAGCACAAGACGCATTGGAACATTTACATCAAATTGCTGCCAAAACAGGAGTACAAATTTCATACGAAAAAACGCAGTATATGGAACAACAAAACAAGCAACACACACAAAATTTGGAGACATAAAAGAGTCGAGAAATTCAAATATGTATGGGAATCCATACAAGAATCTAACAAGCTATCAAATGCGAAAAGATCAGAAAAACTTCAGAAGGCATACAGACCCACATGGGCATATTATAACAAAAGAAATATATCAAGCCAGACCAAACTCAGACATTAAAATTCAGTTGTACTACCAGAAGCAATGTGCATCAAAAACAATCACGATTGAGGCTTCAGGCATCACGGAACCGGAAAAAGTTGAGTGCAAAATCCTTAGAAATTTCTTTTGAGCAATACATAGAGAAGGATGAAAAGACCAACGAAAGAACTAAATAAACATACAGATAGACTGACAGACAAAAATCAGAAGATGCAGATTACTATTCTATGAACATTTACAGAGAATGAACAACACTGGAACCACAAAGGGGCTCTTAGATGTGGTAAATGGCTCAATCAGGAAAACAAATTGGTTCCATGAAATACGACTTAAATCATGCAGGGATCAGCAAGGAAACGACACAAAGGGGACAATTCAGGAACAAAGTAATGAACACAAAATTTAAGACACAGAAGAAATCAGGAACACTGTGAACGTATAAAGATGTTTTGGGAAGAAGATAAATACAGGAAAAAACTGAATAATCATGATAATTTGAGTTTGAACACTGTCCTCACGGGCAATAATGACTAGGGTTCGGATCATTATGACCAAAAAATAGAGAAAAATAAATGAAAATATGAACTTAAAAATGACCTAATCTTGACAAAATATGGCCAAACATTTCAATTTACTATACATTAAAACATACTCAGTTGCACATAATTTATTTTATCCGGTAGTGTTGCTTTCATGTAGTCAACATAATTTGCTTCCGTGCACCAACTGCACCATTGGGAAATTGATTTTTTTTTCGAAATTATTTTCAGTTTCCTGTAAAAGAATAGATTACTAGATTTTTACTTTTATAAATGGGAATTTATTGTGGATTAGTGTATATACCATTGATTATTCTTGTTGAATTCCAGCATTGCAGTATCTCACCACATGTACAGTAGAACTCCAATTATCCAAACTCCGATTACCCGAATCGCCGATTATCTGAATCGCTTTTTTAACTAAGACGGAAACGTAATGCGAAAAGGCTTCCCCTCTTTTAGAAAAACCAACCCAAATTTCGGATTACTGCAGCTTTGTTTACCGAGTGGTACGGCGAAATTTTCATCCCTGAAGTGGAAAAACACCAAAATCTCTTGGGGAAAAAAAGGCGTTTTCAACATACACACAATAATTAATTAAAATAGAACCTTTTTCGGAAAAAATCCGACTATCTGAATGGGGTCCGGTCCCAACTGATTGGGATAATTGGAGTTTTACTGTATCTTCAAGTTCTCGAAGAGGAATAAAAAGGTGTAACTATTATCTTGGACAAGATCTTTCAATTTGATAACTACTGAGTGTCAAAAGGTCTAGACTCTAAAATTTTAAAATTTGCATAAATTTGTAAATTTTTTTGTTTAAGCTCTCAGATGGTCCACTGTGGGCACGGCTTTCAATATATGCATTCTGACCTGAGCTACAGGGGGCGACTTTGTGGTGTGACTGCGTTGCAGCACGTTACCAAGTGTTGGTGGATGTCTGTTCGTGTGCGAGTTGTGAATGTATTTTTGTTATCCCCCCCCCCCCTTATAGGTTTACGTCTCGTCGACGTGGTGGAGGATTCGGCCATTCGCCTGGAATGATTACGCGAGGTCTGCAACGGCGCTTCGGACTGTCGCGCATGCCAGGACTTCGGGTGGAGAGTACGAACGTAAAGTGTCGGTGTAAACAAAATTTCCGAAAGGTTTGGCTCGGCGCGTGGACTTTCCGCCGGCTGGGAAAGTTTTGTAGGTGTTCCAAGCTGGCGTAATCCAGTTTTCACATCGTTGTTGTTTTTCGAGACGTAGTTGTATTTATAAGTGCGAGTAAAATGTTCGTAAATGAAATCAGAGAAACAGAGTAATAGCATGTGCTGCTATATACATACACAGACGGAAAAAAAAATCCCAACACCAAGAAAAAATTATTGTAGAGTAATGAAATTTGGACAATGCATTTGTCAAGTTAACATGTTTAATTGATTAAATTTTCAAGATCACAGGTTAATTTAAGCTCAAGAAAATGCATTTCAAATGTGAAATACTGTTAAATTAATAGCCGGTGTAACCTCCAGAATTTTGAATGCAAGCCTGCAAACGTGAATGCATTGTGTCATACAGGTTTCGAATGTCACTTTGTGGTATGGAGTTCCATGCTTGTTGTACTTGTGCTGTCAATACTGGGACGGTCAGTGCTGGCTGTGGATGATGCTGGAGTTGTCGTCCAATGATATCCCATACGTGTTCAATTGGAGACAGATCTGGTGATCTCGCAGGCCAAGGTAACATGTCGACACTCTGTAGAGCACGTTGCGAGACAACAGCGGTATGAGGGCGAGCGTTATCCTGTTGAAAAACTCCCCCTTGAATGCTGTTCATGAATGGCAGCACTACAGTTTGAATTACCAGACTGACGTACAAATTTGCAGTCAGTGTGTTTGGTATAACCACAAGAGTGCTCCTGCTGTCATAGGAAATTGCTCCCCAGACCATGACTCCAGGTGTAGGTCCAGTGTGTCTAGGCCGCAGACAGTTTGGTTGCAGGCGTTCCCCTGGCCTCCTTCTGACCAACACTCGGCCATCACTGGCACCAAGGCAGAACCTGCTTTCATCAGAAAACACAACAGATCTCCAGTGTTGGTCAGAAGGAGGCCAGGGGAACGCCTGCAACCAAACTTTCTGCGGCCTAGACACACTGGACCTACACCTGGAGTCATGGTCTGGGGAGCAATTTCCTATGACAGCAGGAGCACTCTTGTGGTTATACCAAACACACTGACTGCAAATTTGTACGTCAGTCTGGTAATTCAAACTGTAGTGCTGCCATTCATGAACAGCATTAAAGGGGGAGTTTTTCAACAGGATAACGCTCGCCCTCATACCCGCTGTTGTCTCGCAACGTGCTCTACAGAGTGTCGACATGTTACCTTGGCCTGCAAGATCACCAGATCTGTCTCCAATTGAACACGTATGGGATATCATTGGACGACAACTCCAGCATCATCCACAGCCAGCACTGACCGTCCCAGTATTGACAGCACAAGTACAACAAGCATGGAACTCCATACCACAAAGTGACATTCGAAACCTGTATGACACAATGCATTCACGTTTGCAGGCTTGCATTCAAAATTCTGGAGGTTACACCGGCTATTAATTTAACAGTATTTCACATTTGAAATGCATTTTCTTGAGCTTAAATTAACCTGTGATCTTGAAAATTTAATCAATTAAACATGTTAACTTGACAAATGCATTGTCCAAATTTCATTACTCTACAATAATTTTTTCTTGGTGTTGGGATTTTTTTTTTCCGTCTGTGTATTTTTTTTCGGTGCAGAAGGAACTATAAAAACAAAATATAAAAATATTGCTTCAAAGTATGAATCACTATGAACAAATGCTTCTTTTGAGGGAGCTTCGGGAAAAATTCAAAAATGATTTTCGATTGTATAGTTTGATATTTGATTATATTTTATAATCGGTAGCTCCAAACATTACAAAAAGGAAAGAATGTACAGCTGCGAGGCAAGAGAACGTTTGGTCGATACTTCTGCACGATTCCCACAAGATCTGAAATTTTTAACTAGTATTTCTACACCGTTTCTGTTAAGCTATATACGAAATATGCCTGCCACTTTATACCGCTTCCATTACTAGACCGCAAGCTTCACCTTAAACTTTAAACTCCAGCATATTCATTTTATCCTGCATTTGATGAAATAAGAATTTCTATTGGTTCTTCTTGATATCTGGTAAAGGTTAAAAGATAAAAATTTTCACTTCTTCTGCAGAACCAGTCCGATACTTGTATTAATATTTTTCAGTTCTTTTCCTGGTTCTTTTCCTAAGACTTCTCGTATTCCTAGAATTTTTTTGTGGCGAAATCTTTTTTTCACTTGCATAATCATTTATCCTACACAATTATTTGGTACTTTGGTATTAGCCGGATCTCACTTTCTTCTAACGTTATTTTTTCCTGGCCGGCAACAACCGGAATTTGTTTAACTAATAGTTTTTTTTTTTTTACTTACGGCTTTACGCCTCGTCGACGTCGAGGTCATTAGAGCCGGGATGGGACAGGGGTAAGGAACTGGAAGGAATTTTGCCATGGCCTTTTGAAGGAAGCATCCTGGCATTTGCCTGGAGTGATTTGGGGAAACCATGGAAAACCCAAATCTGGATGCCCGGACGGCAATTCGAACCGGCGTCCTCCCGAATGCGAGGCCAGAGCGTTAACCACTCACTCACCACGCTCGGTAACATAGTTTAGGCCTCGTGGAAGTGAGGTTATGTCGCCAACATCTTTGAACTTTAGCGTGACCCAACAGTCAATTAAAGTTCTGCTGTGAGTTGTTTATGTATTAAATAACATTTTATCTGAAATATAATTGCTTTAAGTTACCATGGAAAAACTTAGAAATAAGCAGTGAAGTCCAGCTTATATCAAAGTACCCGACTTACCACAAACTGAAAACTTTCGTAGAGTTCTATAAATTCTTCTAAATTATCTCGTGATCACATTTTCAAGTTTTATATTTGTATGTGTTAATACAGTCTTCGTGCAAGAACTTCAGACAAAAAACGAACAAGTATTGACGCATCAAACCTACAATGCACGTGTAAACAGCAGGTACAGATCGCGTGATGCTACGCGGCGGCGGCGCTGTTGTCGAAACTGTTGATAGAGGCAGTCGGGGAGCAAAGAGCTTTATGATACAAAAAAAATACAACTTACGTGAAGATAAAACTGAAGAGTACGATAAGTATTATCTATATTTCCATGAATAGTCATTTCACAATGTTCCATTAAAACATTTGGTAGCAATTAAGGAAAGGGTGTTTCTAATTAGTACATCAAAAAGTAGCTAACTTTATAACAAGTACCAACGCAACCTATAAAATATAAAACTTCTACAAATGAACCGTGATATTTTGTCAATATTGATGATGACATTCAGTGATAGTCTTCACTCTGCCCTAGTGTTGTAAAAAAACGTTTTTTTTATGACTTGGAAAAAAAAACTGAAAAAAAAAACTTTTTTTTCTGGGAAATGTTTTTTTTTTCATTACTAAATCTCAAATTTGTAAGGCATTTATCGTTTAATATGACTGTTTTAGAGTTTATTCTAAGTACTTATCTTAATTTTTAAATCTACTATATTTTTCTAGTTCAGTAGTAAAAAAAAAAAAAAAAAAAAACGAAAATATTGGCAACATTGACTGTAATTTTCTTTTATGAACGGGAACTTCCCGAAGAGGCTAGGTTGCACGAGAAGGAATCCCCGTTCCCCGTTGTTTGAATTGATACTCGCTATTTAAACTAGTGCTGCCAGCCCTACGGATCTTTTCAAAAAATTAGGAATTTAAAATTTATCTACGGTTTTTTGCCTCCTTTTATTACTTACTAGCAGTTACCCGCGACTTCGTCCGCGTTGAAGAGTGTTGTAAGATTTTTGTGAGAGGTCTGGTTGCTCAGTGGTTAGGGCGTCCAACTGGAGATGGAAAAAGTCCCCAGCTTCAATCCTAATCTTGGCGAGGATTTTCAAAGGTCCTTAGCTCGACCTTCACCTCTGGCACAAGTTGTTGTGTGATGAGAATTACGCCAGAATGCTCACCTGGTTCTGATTCCGTGTCGAACTGTGTGTCCTCTATGTCCGGTAGGATTACTGGGTTACGTTAAGAGGCTACGAAAGGGGCTGATTGCGGAGACGTTAAGAAGCCTTGTCACCATGCCAATACGACCATACATTTTATTTTAAAGCTATTTTTATTAGTAATAAATGTTGCAATAAAAGAACAAAAATTTGTTTATGTTCCACAACTACTTCATTGAATTTTTAAAACAACAAAAATATTCTGTTTGTTAGGAGTATTCTCAGTTTAAAATATCCGTATATACAATATTGAGGATTTGTCTCCTAGGTTTTGGCTATTTTCATAGCCCTAGTTTTCCTACATTTCTTTGAAAGATTTGAATTTCGTTTACCCAGCATCTCTTAAAATTACTAATTTCAACTCGCGAATAAAAATTAATATAGTTTTAATTAATGGAAGCTCAAAACGTCAAAATATTAGCAATACATTGATGGAATCGACTAAATATCAACAACAACAAAATACTAACATCCAAACAGCAAATAAATACTTAAGTGGCCCAAGGACGTTCATTTCCATTAAAAAAAATTGCGATACTAAAAATGAATAATTTTATTTGATTTGAATATCTGAAAAAAAGAGAACTTAATTAGCTCTTTGAATATTGATTTTGTTTTGAGGATATATTGGTTCCATCAACAGAAATTTACATATTGCAGTAGTAAGTATAGTAGTAATTGATTCTTTTATCCATAATGTTCAGTGGTATTATGGTAATGGTTTCTCTATCTGTGGAGACAGATGAATTGCCTGTAGACCAGTTTACTATATTTCATTCGTTTCTATCCATTAAGTCTGCGCTAAAATATAAATTTCAATGTTAAAGTAGTAATTGATTCTTTCTTCATAATTTGTTTCTCACTACGCCTGTCTGCCACTCCACTATCTGAATAAAACAATTATAAATTTCAAAAATTTACTGCGCTCAATGCCTCGTGTTCTGCTAGAAAATCAAAGCTTCTGTCAGTTGCGCATAAACATTCACTATAGGGCCTATTGCATGTCAGTGACGTTATGAATGGAGAAATAAACTTGACTCATTATTTCAGATCGCGATACTAAATGAACCAGAATAATGACGTTGGCAATGTGGCGCTCGGAAAAATGAAGTAAATTAAATACTGAATTCGTCTGAAACTACATTAATCCGCATGAACTATGTCATCAGTATCATGACAGTTATTGGAGTAATGTAATTAAAAAAAATTATACTAAAATGTTTGTAAGTTACAGTGTACTTTAAGACAACTTTCTTTAATATTGCTGGTCAAGTTAACATATCGATAAAGTGACTGTTACTGCTCATGATTTAGTAAGGTGTATTATTGCGTTTAATATGTTGAGGTGTGTTCGTATAGTTTGACGTTGTAGCGGCAATATTAACAGCAATAGTGGTTTGGTTGAAATGATGCCTGGACCAGAATGATTTTTGTTATAGCATAAGGCAGAAGGAATTTAGTTATTATTAGTAATAAGTAAGCAGCTTTAATACGCTCCGTGCAAATGATGTGTATTGTGTTGAAAACGACTACCAGTGTTGCTTTATGAAACAATAAGTTTCTACATTAGCCCATTGAATACATTCGTTTTAAGTGTAGCATTCTATAGATACTTGCAGAATATTGAACAGTAGGTAAAAAGCACTGTTTCGCGAATCATAGTCTCTAGTATTTGTACAAAAATTCTGAACAAAAACTAAAAAGGGTTAGTTAAGTTTTAAATTTCGACAAAAATAATTTGTAATACAGAGACTGTATAATAACAAAAAAGAAACAGTAAATAAATTAAACCGAGATAGAATGGAATCCTTTGCATTTTTATAAATACGTCATGGGGGGCACGACCATTTTGCACTTTTAGTGAACCGACTTTCGTGCTGGTATACTCATAGCATTTTACGTTATTTTATTTTCAAGCTTTGATTTTTCATATTTATTATGACGCATATATCACGAACGAAATTATGGTTTAATATCTGAGATTTCATACTATTTTATGTAAGCAAATGAAAACATCTCTTTGCGAACTTAACAACAGTACCAACCTTTTTTTTAAATTTAAGGTTAAGTACAGATTTATATTTTCTGCTTCCAAACTATTATTTGTCAAGTGCGTCGGTTTTATGGCTTTTAAACTAAACACAAACTTGCGTATGTAAGACGGTTTTTGCTTTTATTTCCGAAAAGTAGTGTTTGCGATTTACGTAAAAATCAAAGAGTAAACGTGGCATGGCTATCTACGTAGTATGAAACTCTTTGTTGTTTGCGAATTGATATTAATGGCAATTTCTAAAAGAACTATGCGTTTTTGCGGGGTAAAATCTATCCTATGCCACTTCGCACACAATCAACTGACTTCATGCCAAATTTCATTTAAATATGTTGAGTTATTAAGGCGTGATTGATTCCAGAAGTACATCCAAACACAAATCCTAACTTTCTCATTTTCTCATTTATAGATATATAGATTGTGCTTTCCTTATATTCCTATACTTGTTAAACTCTCAGCGTATAGTGATATTGACTCATTTAATTGTCAGTAATTATGAACCGTTTCCTTGCAACCGTTGGCGTAAAGCAACGACTGAAAAGAAATAAAGCTCCTATTTTGTATGCTAATAGATTTAAATTCAAACTTAAAAGACCATAATACAGAACTGTCGGCGCAGTCTTTATGCACAGTGTGTACTTTGCTCATAATTTAAAATTGCAATCTCAAAATCTTTTGCGTACAATACAAGAACAACCAGTAAAAGAAAATGTAACTACTTCTGAAGTTAGGGATCTAGAGGAGACAGAAAAAGAAACAGAAAATTCCGACACCGGTAGTGCTGATTTTTTTTTTTTTTTTTAACAGCTTTACGTCTCTCAACAGCGAGGTCTTTAGAGACGGGAAAGGATGGGGGCAAGGAATGGGAAGGAATTTGGCCATGGCCTTTTTAAGGAAGCATCCCGGCATTTGCCTGGAGTGATTTGGGAAACCATGGAAAACCCAAATCTGGATGCCCGGACGGGGATCCGAACCGCCGTCCTCCCGAATGCGAGGCCAGAACGCTATCCGTTACACCACCACGCTCGGTGGTAGTGCTGATGCTAGTGAATGTGGTACTGACATAGAGGATGAATAAAATTATGTTATCTATATAGATACATTTATGAATCATTATGTAAGACATTATATGATTTAGTAAGATTTAAAACACACATGTAAAATGTAAGTTCCATAAATAAAACTATAATTTATTAAATATACAGCATTCTGAGAAAAAAAATTAGAAAAAAAAACAAGGGTGCTAGGTTTTTTTACATGTTTTTTTCACAAATCTGAAAAAAAACTTTTTTTTTCAATTTGCAACACTACTCTGCCCCCTTTTACATGCAGTCTTCTAACACTGCTGAGTGTAGTAAAGTAATTGTGCAAATCGCAAGCTCTTCTTATATCTCTCACTGTGCCCACTTTATTTTCAAATGGTTTGCTGACCACACAAAATCGTGAAAATAATTGATGGAAGGCACATTCCACGGTTTGTCAAACACGAGAGAAGCGGGCGCTGAAAACTTGGTAGCAATCGTAAGTAAACGGAAGTACTAACGTGTGTTTCGCCATTTTCTTTCCCAAACCACTACTACCAAATATATTTCCATCGCTCCGGTGATAAATTTGCAATCCGCGCCTACTGCTTTTCCTTTCTGACAAAATATATTTATTAGAAGATTTAAATTTCTTATATAGCAAGGAATAAAGCAAAACATCCTCTTCGGCATCATCCGATCCTTAATGTTTTCTTCAGGTGTCACTACGCACGTGCTATACGTGTCTCAACATGCGCGCGCCTGATGCGTACTGTGTGTAAACGGAAATCATGGAAAATCGCAATCTGGATGGCCGGACGGAGATTAGAACCAGCGTCCTTCTGAATGCGAGGCCAGAGCGCTACCACTCACCAACCACGCTTGGTCTGATGTACGAGGGTTAGTCGAAAACTAATGCCTCCTATTTTTTCCCCTTAAATAAGTTAGTCAATGAAAAATTTCATTTGGCGCAATTCCTCAAACCTTCTACCCGAATTCACTGCAGAAGCAACTTCCTGCGTCAACAGATGCCAGCACTGCTTCCGCTTACATAATGGCTGACATCGACGTTTAGACAGCGTTCACTGGCTTACGACTGCAGTGACTCCACGCAACATTCAACGAGTCGATGACATTATTCTTGGTTCATCAAAGAGGAAGTCAACGGAATGGAATCACATAACCTGAAAGAGGTAGAAAAAATGCAAATCTGTGCAATCAGCAGGGAAAGTTCTAGGATGCAGAGGATGTGATTATGGTTGATTTTTTGGAGAAAGGATATACGTTAAAATCTGTCCAATACGTCGAAGGGGTCGGAGGCTGGTATTGCCTCAATGATCTCAGCTTATGCTGGACGGGCTGACAACTGCCTCTGCTATTTACTTTAGCAGCTTTGCCAGCAAACCCTACTCCCACGTCCATGAAGGCGGAAGCCGCGTGGCTCTGAACAATGCGAGGTGACGGGAGAGGACGGAAGGCGAGCCCCCCACTTCCTTAAAACTGCGAAACTCTGGTTAAGGGATGATGTTGTTGTTGTTGATACTTTAGGGCGCGTAAACGACTGGGTTATTTGCGCCCTGAATAAACCATGAAATGACAGCGTGACTGAACACAATTACCGCCTGCATTACTTTTACTTTTTTTTTTTTTTGGCTGTCGTCAGTCTTTCGACTGGTTTGATGCAATCCTTCATCCCTTCCTATCTTGTGCTAACCTTTTTATCTTTACATATCCCTTACGACCCACGTCCTCAATTATCTGCTTCATATATTCTAATCTCTGTCTTCCTCTACAGTTCTTACTTTCGACTGTTCCCATCCACCAGCAAATTAACTAATCCAGCATGTCTCAAAATATGACCTACCAGCCTGTCTTTTCTTTCTGTAAGCTTCTTCCACAAACTTCTTTCAGCACCCATCATTTCCAAAACTCGTTCATTTCATACTTTGTCCACTTAATTTTCAGCATTCTTCTGTAGCACCACATTTCAAATGCTTCAATTTTCCTTCTTTCCGGTATTCCTAAAGTCCAAGTTTCGCTACCATGAAGTATTGTGCTCCAGTTTTAAACAGTTTTTGCAATTCATAGATCAATATTTCAAACTAAAAGATTTTTCTTTTCATGAAGACTCTTTTTGCTAGTGCTATTCTGCTTTTAACATCATTCCTGCTTCGGCCATCGGTTGTAATTTTGCTTCCTGAGTAACAAAATTCACTTACTTCTCCAATCCCATTAGATCCTATTTTTATATTTAATCTACTAGTATTTGTATCATTTCTGCTACATTTCATCGCTTTAGTCTTTCTTTGATTTATATTTAGTCCAAAATCTTCCTTCAGTATTTTGTTCATGCCATTCAGTAAATTCTCAATGTCCTCAGCCCTTTCTGCTAACAAGACAATGTCATCAGCAAATTGTAGCATACTGATTTTTTCTCCCTGAACACTTATGCCACATGGAAATTTTTCTTTGACTTATTGCTTCTTCTACATACAAGTTGAATATTAACGGGGATAGACTACAACCTTGTCTCACACCCTTTTTAACTGATGCATGTCTCTCGTGATTCTCTACTTTTATTACAGCCACTTGATTCTTATATAGTTTATACTTTATACCTGACTTCTTTAAAATTTTGAACATCTTGTCCCACCTAACATTATCAAAAGCTTTTTCTAAATCGACAAATGCCATAAAAGTATCTTTGTTTTTCTCGATCCGCCCTTCAAGTATTAATCTTAAAGCCAGAAGTGCTTCTGTTGTACCGCGATTTTTCCTAAACCCAAAAAGGGTTTCACCTACTATCTCATCTACTATCCTTTCCATTCTTCTGTATATTATTCTGGTCAGTAATTTTGAAGCATGTGATGTCAGACTAATGGTGCGATAATTCTCACATTTGCCAGCTTTTGTTTACTTTGGAAGTGTGAAGATGATATTTTTGCTGATGATGCACTTATTGGTTAGGGAAGTGAGGTGCTCTGAAATTGCTTAGAAATTCAGCGCGATCTGGATGTTATTTCGGAATGGTGCCGTAAATGGCAGCTCACACTTAACTGTAAAAAGTGCAAGGCAATGCACATAAGTAGTAAAAAGACCCCGCTTGCTCACGAGTACAACGTAAACAATTCAGTTGTTGACACAGTAGATTCCCTGAAGTATCTAGGCATAACAGTACAAAGCAACATGAAATGGGACTTGCACATAACTTCAGTCGTAGGCAAAGCTAATTTTAAAGTACGTTTTATAGGTCGTATTTTGAACAGTTGTAATGCTCATACAAAAGAAATAGCGTACAAAACACTAGTGCGTCCGCATTTGGAATACTGTTATGGAATTTGGGATCCGTATCGCAAGGGATTGATTGACACGGTAGAGAAAGTACAGAGGAGAGCCGCTCGATTCGTGACTAATAGTTACAGTACTTACGTAAGTGTCACAGAGCTGATACGCGGGTTGGGCTGGGATTGTTTGGCGGACAGACGACGTCGTTTTCGTTTGAATTTGTTGGAGAATATGCTAAAAATGTTTAATTTACGAGTGCAACGAAATACTTCTTCCGCCAACCTATTTAGGTCGCAATGACAGGAGGGATAAGATTCGAGAAATAAGATGCCGTACTGATACATTTATGTATTCCTTCTTTCCTCGTTCTGTTCGGGATTGGAATGCACTGAATTAGGATTGGTGCTTAGCACCCTCTGCCACCCACAGTATTTGTGATTTGCAGAGTACAGATGTAGATCTCAGAAGAATGGAGGAAGTTATTTCACCATTTAAGAAAGGGGGCGTCCATTAATTGAGGTGTTTTTCCGGAATTCCTGACCCCCTCCCCCGCCCCTCCTAATCGACCTCGCAGTTTTTTTAGATCCTTTTTTTTTAGCTCTCTTGCTTCCGAGGTTATAACCCCCCCCCCCCCCAACGTCGGTTTCCGCGCCGTTTGTAGACCTTATTCACCCCCCACCCCCACCCCCGCTCTCAAGTCGACATCAGCGTTGTTTGTAGACATTTTTTTTTTTTTAAAAAAAAAAAAGATACTCTACTGTCCTTCAAGAATTTCAAAAGCTCACGTGAGATTTCCGTCGACCTCCTCCCCCCCCCCTCCTCTTGGTGAGATTTCGCCCCCCCCCCCATTTCACCTCACGTAATTAATGGACGCCCCCAAATGAGATAGAAATTCATGTGATAACTATTCAGAATTTAGTTTGTTAAATAGTGGATATAAGAAACAGTATATGCAAAAATAATAAATAACAGGCTCCAAGTAATAACAGATGCTCTTCTTTTAGAAGAAAAATGTGGGTTTCGGAAAGGAATATCCTGTAAGGATAACATATTTTGCCTCAAACAGTTCATAACGAAGATAATTTAAGTTAATTACTTACACTGCTAGAAAGAATTGTTATTATAAGCTAAATATTGTTATATGGGACCAATATTAACACAGGCAATAGGCAAGTTGAAAATATTGCTTAACTGCTGTGCACATAAGTAGCTGCAATCATTCGTCACGACACTATACCATCATTCAGAAGAGATGATTTATTAATTGGGATGATAAAATATAACTAAATCTATCGCAGTGTAACTATATTTGTATTTGAAAATGATAAATAAATTTAAAAAAATCACAGATATTGTTGGTGATAAACAGAGTAGTGACGATAAGAAAATTACGGTCACATTCTGGAAAGAATTGATAATTTGCTAGATGAGCTATTTACTTGCATTCATTTAAATCTTATCAGATCATATAGATTGTGACACAACAGAAATATTTTTTATAAGAAAATCATATTTCTCCATTGAGCGTGGAAGAAAATCAATAATATTTACTCTTAGAGAAAAAGAATAGGAGAGTGTAGGTTGCTATGGAGATAGATCAAGAGGGTTGAGGCTAACGGCGTAGAAGCATAGATCGGTTGCTTAGAATAGTCACTGCCGAAAGAACCTTGCATCTTTGGATATTACATACTTTCAATGTAGTTCCTAGAGGAGTAGAGGAAGTACATTAATAAACTCTTAAAACTGTTTGAAACAAAAGGACTGAATTCTTTAATAGTTATAATCACATCGGTTATGCGACTTGGCGACGTGCCGTTGACTAGGCAAAGAGAAAAGTGTATTCACCGAAGCAACTAGTCTACGGAATAAAAAACATTTAACAGTTATGACTGCCGCTAGCAGAGTCGCAGTTCACAACACTGCAGACGACGGGAACAACTGGTATAATCTCTGGCTGTTGGAGCATGTTTTCGACGGATAGCAGACTCGACAACGCCTAAGCTACAATCTTTGGAATAATGTTTACAAACATTTGAGTTAAGTGTAATCTACAGTTGAATGCATCCTATAATCTCTTAAAAAGTTTTGAAACAGTGACTTTGTTGTTAATTGTGAAGATATCACATTTTAACATCAGCAAATTCACTGTTCACAAACTCTCATGTAACCAGCGCCTATTTTACGAAATAGTACTACTAAAATTGGTTGCGTCGGTGACTTACATTTCGCATCTTCGGCAACTACTTTTTGTGGGAGTTATCGTCGCATTTTGAACACTAACCTACTAAAGGTTTATAGTCAAAGTAATTTTAGAGTAGCTCGCGTCTCGAATAGATTATATTTAGGTAAGTTTGAATTATATTGTATCTTTGACAGTTGATTTTAAGGTTATTGTGACTATCATTTGTGTGAGTTATTCCCTTTTCATTTGGCAATAGAGTCTCTCTGTTTTCTCAGTATGGGGAGAAAAGACCAATTAACTGATGAATTGCCACTAGTAGGTGGAGTTATTTCACATGCAGGATCAAATGTTACAACTAACACAATAACAGATACTGGGGGTAACCCTCCCATCAACAGCATTATGCTGAATACCCCGGATAGGGATTCTCTGGACATGACTCACTGTTCTACTGCACTCCTGGACAGGATTTTCTTGGGTTTTCAGTTACACAAAAGTACTCAGCAAACTCCCGGCACAAGGGTACAAACCACCACATCTTCCACAGATGAGCTTCTTGTCTTACTGATAGCACAGATGAAGGACCAAACTGAAAAGCTGACGCAGATAAATGACCTCCTAGCTAATCCCACTTCACAAAACACCCTTGAGGAAAACGTGAACCAACAGTCATACTCCCTCTCAAAGGGTATTAAGAATGTTGAAACTAAATGGTCTCACAACATTTCCACCATTACTAAAAAAGTTACCACACACATTTCTCTGTGTGATGATGTACACTCGAAACTACAACAGGAAATTAATGCAGGTTTACAGAAAGTCTCTAACACATACAACGAACAAATTAAGGAATGTCATGAGACTTTGCAAATACACTCCCAAGAACTTAAGTCTGAATTTCATAGTTTTCAAACAGAACTAACTGTTACCGTTTAAGACATAGGAGCAGAAGTGAACAGGACACTACAGTACAAGAGATAAGGAATACGCTTGAGTCAATTCAAAACCATGGCATTTCTGTTTCCCTAGAAAAAATAAAGCAGCCCCAGAAAGATTTTATGTTTCTACTTTTAATGGTACTAGTGATGTAAATCCAGATAGTTTTATTAACAGCTTTGAGATATACTCTTCCTTTAACTGTATGACTGATAGGGAAAAAATAAATTGTGTTTATCAACACCTCAGGGGAACACCGAAAGCATAGGGAGAAATACAAATCATAAACTGTGCTACCCACGATGAGCTCAAGGAAAATTTCTTGCATAAGTTATGGTCTACAGACAGACAGTGTGATGTCAAACACAAGTTACAGTCACAAGATGTGAAACCCCCAGAGATACAGGACAAATACAAAGAGGCACAAACCAACGGCCTCAACAAGAAAAAAGTAAAGAAGAAGACTTCTTCAAGAAACCATTACCTGAACTAGAAAAAAGTTAAGCAGAAAAGCAAAATTTCTTCCCAAACCTACTTTCTGAAGAAGAAGATAATGATAGTAAAAAGAAAACAATGAATTCCTCACAGACTAATTACATGAAGAAGAAAAATGTTAAGTTGAAAAGCCAAAGGTTAGCAAAACAGGCTCTGGAGAGTATCAGAGAGTATCAACGGGTTTGGAAGTAATATTAAAAGAAAAGAAAAAGAAAGATGTTATTAGCGGTAAGATATGTAGCAATAAGACATGAGGATGAAGCTGACATTGAGAAAATATTACCATAGCAGGAAATGGAATATTCACTATTGAAAGAGATACAGAATGATTGTTATAAAGAAAAATGTAGTAATAATCAAGAGGAAATAGTAAGTAATGAAGTTTGTGACAATACACAAGAAGATATTGCTGCAAATGATATTGATCATAGTGAAAAATCAATTGGAAGCAAGTAAAATTTGGCTAAGCAATGAAAAAGGGTGCCTTAGAATTGAAAGAGTAGAAAATAAAGATGAATTAATTTGTAACAAAATGAAAATAAGGGAAAAAGCTCAGAGAAGCAGACTAACAGATCTTTGAATGTCAAAAAAAGACACCAAAAAAGTAGTGATTAAAAGGAATGTCAGATGTACTTGTTTAAAAGCAGACAATATTTACTATAAATAGTTAGAAATATTGAAGACTCCTCATATATAGTGATTGCCAATGAATATGAAGGCAAGGTTATGTGAACTGTATCCTATTGAAGAGAAAAGGAACAGTAAAGATACATAATATTTGCAAGATTGCATAGAGTAATATTTTCAATATTTATTGTTAAACACCACTTCTTACAAAACAAAGGAAGTGAAGTATGTCAAATAGTTTAATGCTATATAATTTTCAAGTTCCAGGTACCGTTTCCTTGTGGGGTAACTACTTCCAGGTAACTAATCTATTGTTCCTTACATACACAAACATGGTTGAAACTGACAATTAAAATGTCATTTTAATAGGAAATAATTCATAATTTTTATTTTTGATCAAACGTATTGCCAGTTTTGTTAACTGATCAATGCTTGATAAATGAAGCTACTTAGGCCAGGAAATGCAGCTTTATATTGTGGTTAGCTTAAATTTTTGTTCTGATACCATAGTAATGTGATGTGAAGCCAGAATTTTGTTCATTACTCTATGTATATTTCAAGACACTACTGTGACGGGACTTGAATTTGTGTGTGCTTTCTGTAATGTTTTTTAGTCTTTTAGTTTGTTTTTGTGTTTGTTGTTAATATTAGGAAGAGAATGTCTTTTGTAAAATGTGTGAAAAAATCCTACTAGGAACAAGAAGAATGGGTGTCACTGGATGCAAGGTTTATTTTATAAATTTTATGAAAATTGTAACGCCAATGCAATCGAAAAAAAACACAACAATTTCAATTGTATTGGCATTACAATTATTCATAAAATTGATCCTATCGCAATTGAGGAAATGGCCCACAATATCCAGATGTTTATTTTATAAGTTTACCAGTGACTTTCTACACAAATCCATGGTAAATTTGAGGAGGGTTGTGACACATCAGAAATATTTCTCATAAGAAAAAAATATTTCTCTGTTTAGCGTGGAAGAAAATCAATAATATTTACTATAAAGAATAGGACAGTGTAGGTTGCTATGGAGATAGATCAAGAGAGTGAGGCTAACAGCGTAGAGGCATAGATCGGTTGCTTAGAATAGTCATGGCTGAAAGAAACTTGCATTTTCGGATATTACATAATTTCAATGTAGTTCCTAGAGGAGAAGAGGAAGTTCAATAATAAACTCTTAAAACTGTTTGAAACAAAAGGACTGAATTCTTTAATAGTTATAAGTAGAACAAACCATACGTTTATGCGACAAGATGATGTGCTACTAATTTCAACTGGTTACAAAGACATTGCGTTTACGGGAGCACACGATACTCAACTTCGAAAGTGATAATTCATTTATCAATAGACACTTAAGTTTATCACAGAAAAAAATAGCTAGGTACACAGTTTATTAAACAGGATAAAATATTAAGTAAAAACTTTCGTCAAAGTGGCCTTCGCAAATAAACAGGATAGAAACGACGTGCAAGATGCGTGGAGTAGAAATAAAAGTAAATTAAAAGAGTGTAACATCCCGATTAAAGGATTAAAAAAGATCCTGATCTAGGTTTTCCAAGTTTTCCCAGATCACTCCAGGCGAATGCCGGGATGGTTCCTCAAAATAACCCATGGGCACCTCCTGCCATATCCCGTATATTCCTTCCAAACTATTACACTTTCGGATAGAAGCAATGTATCCTCCGCCAGCTACAGTGAATTGCGGAGTAATAGTAATACTATAATGAACAACTTAATATATAAGAAGTTATGTAGTACAATTAAAAAAATTATGAAGACGGATAGTGGTGCACGCGATATTTATAAGCCTGGTCGTTTTATAATGTCATGTCCACATTTTTAGATGATCTAAATAATCCGGAAAAAACGAAAAATTCGTAAGTCAGTACATTTATTCATATTTTGCAATAATAAATATTTTAGTTATTATTTTCTGAAACAGTTTTAATAACTACTTTGCCATGCAACTCCCCACTCGTTTTAAAGATTTCTGTTACGGCCTTGGCCTCTTCTTGGTGAACAAATTACTTCTTTCTTTGTATCGAAGGAAATAACGGTTGTGTATACTGATGTAGAAATTTTGATCATCTTAACTACGTCAGTTACATTTTCATCTCATCTCTCCCACACTACTTCCTACCTCTAAGAATTCCTCCTTCCGGTAAGACGTTGTTATTTACCTCAATGGTTCCGCAGCATCATATTGCTTACTCTGCAAATGCCTTCAGAAGGAAACTCGCCTGTGTCGATTTCGTTTTATTCGGGCGAATAGCTTTGCCAAAACGAATATTTCTGATTTACGTTTTTCGCAAAGTGGTGTAGCAAATAGTTTTTCTTTCCGTCTACGAATATCGTATGTACTACCATCTAATCACGAGACACGAAGCACTTTCATATTACTTATCTAAAATAATCAGAAACTATGTACTGCAGACGACACTGAACCGAATCTGAAAATTATTTAAATTGGTCGTGGCATAATATTCAATAGAAAAGTCCCTTTGGCCCGGTTGGTTTTTGCGCGCCAAGGGACCACGGAAGACGTAAGTAGAGGAGATGCTTAAGACTGGTCGCCGAGGGAAGACAGTGGCAAACTGTAGACGTTCCGGTTTTTTGAATAGATGGTAGTGCACCAGTTTATGTGCATTATTTGTTTAGGTGATCTCACACAAGTGGTTCATATCAGTGATAACTAATATTCTTCATCGGTCTGAGAGGCCAGACACCGACATCGACAAGTTACAGTTCATTTTTCGTGTTTAAGTTTCTTTATCATCCAAGAACGATGTTTTTCTTCTGTTTTCAAATATCCTGCATGACATGCAGTATAGTATATTGGAAAAGATAAACTGGAAGCCCTCCCTTAAATTGTGAATAAATATTAGATACTTATAAAGCCTAGAAAGAATTGTTGCTATAAGCTAACTATTGTTTTATGGGACCAATATTCGCAGACGCAGTAATTAAGTTTAAAATATAGCTTAGTTGCAGAGCACATAAGTAGATACAGAGCTAAGAGCAAGCATTCTTCGCGACAAAATACCAATATTAAGATGAGATGGTATATTAATTGCGATAGTAAATTTTGGCTAAACCTATCAAAATGTATCTGTATTAGCCACAAGCTTTTTGCTGTCATCAGTCTTTCGACGCTTGTGAGGGAGAGGTTTCGGTACACCAGACGTGAATTAGACTCCGTCTCTCAAGCTCTGCTAGCTGTCCATTTGTTCTTGTCTAACCACCTGCATCGGGACGCCTGGGACTGGGTAGATACCTGCATGGTTGTAGAAAGCCACGACAATGCGGCAAGTTCTCCCGCCTTGCCCGCAGCTCAAATGGTTCGTCGGAATCAGATAGTAAAACAGCCATTAATCTAAGTGGTGAGGAAATTGACGCTGACACCATATCGGTGCTATCCAAAGGGCTTAACTTCGCTCCAGTACCGAGGTCCATACCGTATAGGGAAATTCTTACTGGAGTTGAGCAGGCCGTCCACGGTTTACCTTCAGAGGCGGCAGAAGAAATGAGACGTGAAACCTGCCGTATTTTATGCAAAGCCGCCGCGGTCCAACATCTCAGCCGCTGAACGAAGAGCGCTTTGGGCACTAAGGAACAACAAAGACATTATTGTCTTACCGGCTGACAAGGGAAACGCCTCTGTATTCCTGACTACGGTGGAATATCGACGAAAGGTGGAAGATCTCCTGATGGACGAATCCTACCGCAAGATTCCAAGGAAGACGACAGTCCTACTAAACAATTCTTGTCTGCCTGAGGATACAGTTAAACTGCTACAGCCCCATGCGGCTGTTCCACCCTAGCTTCTACGGACTTCCTAAGGTACATAAAGAAGGCAACCCGTTAAGGCCAATAGTGAGTGCCATCGGATCAGCCATGTACCATCTGGCCCGATACTTAACTGGGCTGCTGCCCCCACTTGTGGAAAGATGTCCTCACCATGTGACAAACTCTGCAAGGTTTATCGACATTATCAAGGAACTCTGCCTTGGTCAGCATGACTTACTGGTGAGCTTCGATGTGGTGTGTCTGTTCACCAGGGTCCCTCTGAATGAGACGCTGGCTCAATTAGAACAGCATTTTGAGCCCGGAGTAGTTGACTTGTTCCGGCACACACTCCAATCGGCTTACTTCCTGTATAACGGGGAATACTACGAACAGGTTGATGGAGTAGCCATGGGCAGCCGCTTGTCGCCAACGGTCGCCAATTTCTTCATGGAGTACTTCGAAGATAAAGCGTTAGCAAGTGCTCCCATGCAGCCAATCGCGTTTTACCGATACGTGGACGACAGCATTGTCGTTTGGCCCCACGGCAGGGACAGCCTTGAAGGCTTTCTCCAGCATCTGAACAGCATCAACAAAAACATCAAGTTCACGATGGAGGTGGAAGAGAATGGCCGGCTTCCTTTCTTAGACATTCTTATAGAATGGAAACCAGACGGGACACTCTGTGTAAAGAAACCCCGCGCACACAGACCCGTATCTGAACGCGCGTATTCATCGCCACCCAGCACAGCGCAATACGGTGCTCACCACGCTGGTTCACAGGGCGCGAGCGATAGCCTACCGGACGAAGTTAACCATCTTTGGCAGACATTCAGACGCAACGGGTACTCGGAGCATCAGATAAGATTGGCATTCCGAGAACCAAGAAGCAGGCTTAATAATACCGAGAACGAGCCACAGGATCGCCTAGCCTTCTTGCCATACTCTGGTGCTACAACGTCGAGGCATGGTAAGAGTTAGAAAAACTACGCTCTTATGTACTTTTATGGCGTTTGTTGATTCAGAAAAAGATTTTGATAATGTTGGGTGGGACAAGATGTTCAAAATTTTAAAGGAGGTGGGTCTAAAATACCAAGATAGATGAATAGTTTATGAACTATATAAGGATCAAGTAGCTATAATAAAAGTAGAGAATCATGAGAGACACGAATCAGTTAAAAAGGGTGTGAGATGAGGTTTTAGTCTATCCACATTCATATTCAACTTGTATGTACAAGAAGCACTAAAGGAAGTAAAAGGTTTGAATGTGGCATAATCGTTCAAGGAGAAAAACATCAGTATGCCACGATTTTCTGACGACAGTCTTGTTAGCAGGACAGGCTGAGGATATTGAGAAGTTACTGAATGGCATGGTCAAAATACTGAAGGTAGATTTTGGACTAAATATTAACCAAAGCAAGACAAAATTGATGAAATGTAGCATAAATAATACCAATAATAGTTGATTAAAATTATCTATAGGGTCGGATGCGGTAGAAGAGGTTAGTGAATTTTGCTACTTAGGAATTAAAATTAAAACCCATGGCCGAAGCAAGAATGATGTTAAAAGCAGAAAGGCACTAGCAAAAGGAGCCTTCATGAAAAAGAGAAATCTTTTAGTTTCAAATATTGATTGGAGTACAGCACTTTATGGCAGCGAAGCATGGACTTTATGAATACCAGTAAGAAGGAAAACTAAAGCATTTGAAATGTGGTACTATTAGAGGATGCTGAAAATTAAGTGGACAGATAAAGTACGAAACGAACGAGTTTTCGAAATGGTGGGCGAGGAAAGAAGTTTGTGGAAGAGTCTTAAAGAAAGAAGAGAGAGGATGGTAGGTCATACTTTGAGACACGTTGTGTTGGTTAATTTGTTAGTAGAGGGAACAGTAGAAGATAAGAACTGCAGAGGAAAACAGAGATTAGAATATATGAAGCAGATAATTGAAAACGTGGGTAGTAAGGGGTATGTTGAGATGAAAAGGTTAGCACAGGATAGGAAGGGATGGAGAATTGCATCAAACCAATCGAGAGACTGATGACAGAAAAAAAAATTAAAAAAATATGTAGGTATGGATAGGAAGATTTGACGCTATACGGTAAGAATTTTATAGTACAGGTTATCAACAGGGTTCAGATATTTATGACCAAAAAATATAGAAATATACAGGCAAATATGACCTTAAAAATGGATAAATATGATCTAAAAATGACAAAATATGACCAAACATTTAAATTTACTATACATCAAAACATGCGCATCGTTTATTTTATCTAGTAGTGTCGCTTCCATGTAGACAGCATAATTTGCTTCCGTGAACTCGCTGCACCATTGGGAAATTAAATTTTAAATCGTTTTGTTGAAGTCACTTTAATTTCAGATAATTTACAGAATAGAACTCTTTCATCTGTACTAAAACTCTCCTCTCTAAATTTCCTTATGTAACTTAGCTCTTTCAGAAAATTTTACTTTTGGCATGGCGGTAGGTCTACTCACTGATCCACTGCAGATTTCACGATGACTGAGGATATTTAATTGAGATATTGATTAACGAGGATCGACACAGGTATGTTTCTGCTGCATTGTCGAGATTAAAAGGCGGGCGAAACTTTAGTTTAGAGAGTGACAGTAATGCATAACTTTAATTCTTGACTGGTGAAATCTGACCACAGTGAAAATCAGTTTTCTTTCTTTCCGCCACCCGTATAGCAGAAGAACAGTTTTGTGAATAGTTATCTTAATTTCTTCTCATATATATCTACATCTACATCCATACTCTGCAATTCACAAATATTGTGGATGGCAGAGGGTGCTAGGTGCCAATCTTAATTCTGCGCATTCCAATCCCGAATAGCATGAGGAAAGAAAGAATACATAAAAGTATCAGTACGGCATCTTATCCCTCCGGTCATTGCGACCCAAATAGGTTGGCGGCAGAAATATCTCATTGCACTCGTAGGTCATAGAATTTCGCATATTCCCTAACAAAGCAAATGACGTCGTCTCCCTTCCAAACGATCCCAGCACAATCTATATATCAATTCTGTGACACTTTCATAAGGGCTGTAGCAACCCGTCACGAATCGAGCGGTTCTCCTCTGTACCCTCTCCACTGAGTCAATCAGGCCCTTGCGATACGGATCCCAAACTCGACAACAGTAATCCAGATGCGGACGCAATAGTGTTTTATACGCTATTTCCTTTGTATGATCATTACAATTCCTCAGAATACGACCTATGAATCGTAATTTAGAATTGGCTTTACCTACGACAAGGTATGTGCAAGTCCCATTTCATGTTGCTTTATACTATTACCCCCAGATACTTCAGGGAATCAACCGTGTCAACAACTGAATTGTTTGGTTTGCACTCGTGAGCAAATTGATTCTTTTTGTTACTTATATGCATTGCATTGCACTTATTGCAATTAAGTGTAAGCTGCCATTTACGACACCATTCGGAAATAGGAAAAATAGCGCTGAATTTCTAAGCAATCTTTAGAGCACCTTATTTCCCTATAGATAACTGCATCGTCGGCAAAAAATCGCAACCAGGATTTAACGTTGTCACCTAGATCGTTTATAAAAATTAAGAAAAGAAATGGTCCTATTACACTTCCTTAGGAACGCCAGAAGTAACATCTAGCTTAGAAGAGGCTTCCCCGTCAACGGCATACTGTGATCTACCAGTTAGAAAATCGCAAATCAGATTCGATATACCGTATGCTCGAATGTGTGGTACAGAATCAAAAGCTTTCTGAAAATCCAAGAATATTGCATCAACTTGTGATCCTGCATCGATAACTTTCATTGCGTCATGGGAAAATAGGGCCAATTGTGTTTCACACGATCTCTTCTTCCGAAATCCGTGTTGACATGGTGTAAGTAACTCGTTCTCATCTAGAAACTTCATTATGTTCCAGCATATGACATGTTCCAGAATTCTGCTGCAGACCGATGTTAGAGATATGGGTCGATAATTCCTAGGATCACTACGATCTCCTTTCTTAAAAACGGGAATTACCTGGGCTATTTTCCAGCTAGAAGGTACTTTTCTCTCTTCTAGTGATTTACGGAATATATCTGACAGAAATGGTTCAATATCCTCCGCGTATTCAGAAAATACTCTTACCGGTATACCGTCGGGATCTGGCGCATTACATGTTGTGATAAAGTGGGAATGTTTTCCATGTTTTCGCGCGTGAATGAATTTTTAAATTCCGTGTTAAATACGGTAGCATTGACGCGGTTGTCGTCAACTTCCCGACCGTCTTGTATTAGAACTGGTTTATTGTTGTCACTACAACTTACTTTTTTTACATACGACCAAAATTTCTTAGGGTTTTCGGTGAGGCTCTTAGAGAGGGAATTGCAACGAAAGTCATTAAAGGCCTCACGCATCGCATTCATATCTTCCCTTATCTCATCTAACTTATCTGCTGCATCGTCCTTCTTGATCGTGCATGTATCTTCCGTTGCTTTTTAAGTAACCGTTTAACGTCACGTGTATACCATGGAGGATCATTTCCTTCCCTGATTGTCCGTTTCGGTATATGCAAGTCCATACTTTCCCTGACTATATGTATGAATCGATGCCACATCTCTTCAACGGTGCCTCTTGCTACTATGAAGGTATGGTAATTAAGCCTAAAAAACGTTCTACGAAGTGCATTCAAGTTCTAAGGCCTCAGATTTTTTTTTTGGTCCAGGCTGGAAAGAAATATGTGCATTGTTTTAAAATGAGCGTGCACTCGTTGTCAATACGTGACATAGATGGCAGCACTGTATGACAGATGGAACTCTAGCAGCAGCGTCGAGGATGAGAACCAGTACCGGATTAACCACGTAGCAGGAGGTAGCAAATGCTACAGGCCTCGCGCCTTCTGGGGGGCCTCACGCCTCCTATGGGGGGCCCGCACCTAGGCTAGATATGGGCGACCATTTTTTTTTTAGTTCTACAATTTTCCCCCGGACGGCAAAAATCAAGGGCCTCTTCTTCACATTTGCTACGGGCCCCGCGTTGTCTTAATCCGGCCCTGATGAGAACTGTTTTAGATACTTAAAATGGCAACATTTTCCTTACTTCAACAGCGTGCAATCATTTGTTTTCTGAATTTGCGTGGTGTGACACGATCGTGTGACAACAAACCAAAATACCTCGGCCTCGCACAAGCCGGTTGACGACATGATCGAGCAAGTGGAGAGACTTGTTTTGGGGAATCGCCGAATGACTGTTGAACAGACCGCCTCCAGTGTTAGCATTTCCGTGGGTTCTGTGCATACAATCCTACATGACGACCTGAAAATGCGAAAAGTGTCCTCCAGGTGGATGCCACGAATGTGACGGACGACCACAAGGCTGCTCGTGAAGCGTGTTGCCAAGCAATGTTGACGCGCAACGAAGGCATGAATGGGACTTTCTTTTCGTCGATTGTGACAATGGATGAGACGTGGATGCCATTTTTCAACCCAGAAACAAAGCGCCAGTCAGCTCAATGGAAGCACACAGATTCACCGACATCAAAAAAAATTCGGGTAACCGTCAGTGCTGAAAAAATGATGGTGGCCATGTTCTGGGACAGCGAGGACGTAATCCTTACCCACTGCGTTCCACTGTGGCGACAGGTGCATCCTACGAAAATGTTTTGAAAAACAAGTTCCTTCCTGCACTGCAACAAAAACGTCCGGGAAAGGCTGCGCGTGTGCTGTTTCACCAAGACAACGCACCCGCACATCGGGCTAATGTTACGCAACAGTTTCTTCGGGAAAACAACTCTGAAGAGATTTCTTGTGCTCCCTACTCACCTGACCTGGCTCATAGTGACTTTTGGCTGTTTCCAACAATGAAACACACTCTCCGTGGCCGCTCATTCACCAGCCGATCTGCTATTGCTTCGGAGATTTTCCAGTGGTTAAAACAGACTCCTAAATAAGCCTTCGCCGCGGCTATGGAATCATGGCGTCGACGTTGTGAAAAATGTGTAAGTCTGCAGGGAGATTACGTCCAGAAGTAACTCCAGTTTCATAGTTTTCGGGTGAATAGTTAGTTAGAAAAAATATCGGAGGCCTTAGAACTTGAATGCGCCTTGTAAAACACTCTTTTGAAGCCTTTTCGAACCCGTAAACGATCCTTCCTTTTTTCTTTTTGCGCGTGGTTGTAAATTTTACTGTACCAATTACAGATTTGTGATCACTTATTCCCGTAGTAGTAGAAATGTACGTGAATAATTCAGGCCTATTTGTGATGAGAATATCTAAAATATTTTCTTTACCGTTGAGGAATCACGTTGGTTCAGTTACGAGATGCTCAAGATTGTGATCTGAGAAAAGGTCTAGAATGATTTCACAAGAGCTGCTTTTTCCCTACCACCAGTAACGTGAACGTAATTAGTCCAGCAGATATATGGCAAGTCACCACCTAGCATTATTGTATGGTCCGGAAATTGACTAGCTATATTACTTCCATTATTCCTTAAGGCCTCGGCAATAGTTACGCCTGCATCTGGTGGACGATAGAAGGAGCCGATCACAAGTTTTGTCCTAGCTACGTTGAGCTTAATCCATAAGATTTCGCAACCAGTATCGACAACTATTTCGTTACATGACAGGTACTTACAAACAGCTATAAATACACCGCCGCCATGGGAATGCAACCTATCCTTACGGAAAACGTTCATGCTGCTATTAAAGTTTTCCGTGGAACTTATATCCGATTTTAACTTACTTTCTGTGCCTATTACGATTTCAGCATCTGTATTATGTATAACGTTTTCGAGTGCAGGCTGTTTATTACACTTCTGCAGTTAACTACTAGAACTTTTAATGTTCGAGATTCTTTTAAGCTACCCCTAATACGCAGAGTTTAATTTATTAGGACTGTCCATAAGTGAATTTCCTATTAAGGGTCATCCGTCCGCAGTCCAAAAAAGAAAAAAAAAACAATGCACTCCCCTACCACCCGTGTAGCCGATTCACGTCTGTAGTGCACACCTGATCTATCCAAGGGATCTCTAGATGACTCAAGCCCAGGGCGAAGACCGAGGAATCTGCAGCCATGACTATCACAGAAACGCCCTAGTCTCTGGGTCAGCCCCTCAACACGGCTCTGATCCAGAGGTCCTCATTCAGTTCTATCGACAATGCTGCAGACAGTTAGCTCAGCCGAAATCTTGCAGCGAATGGCCACAGAGTTCACCCTTTCTGCAAGTCGCCCAAAGGAAGAGAGGATAACCTACGACCTTAGGCGGCAAGCATCATTGGAGCCGACATGAGCCACAATCCGTAGCTGGGATGGCCTGTTCCACATCTCGGAACAGACCCCCCCGGAATACACAATGAATGGATACCAGATTTCATTCCCGACCTATTCGCCATTTCCCTTAGGGGCTCGATAAACCGCCTAACGTTAGAGTTGCCGACCACTTGAATCCCCTTCTGCAGTTGCCCAGACCTAGCGTGTTGAGGGGCTGCCAACTCACAGAATGACGATATCAGGACTGAATCAGTTCCAGACAATACGTCGAACCGGTTGGACAGTGGTACAAGCTAGCCTTCCTGGGAATCAGGCTTGTACGACTGACCCCGCATGCGGCATCGACATTCAGAAACCACACGCCAGTTACCACCAGGCGACCGCCGCACAGATTCCAACGTCTCTGCCAGGACTGCAGGTACGATGACTAGTAGCGGAGAACCACTTAGCTTCTCCAAGGTCAACAATACCATATCTACTGCACTCACTTGCGGCAGCTTCCAGCTGTGTAACTCTCGTTAATAAGGCTGCTAGCTGGGTGCGCAGATCGGCCACCTCAATCTGCGTTTGCACACAACAGCCACAGTCCCTACATATGCTACCTTTCGTGACACAAAGAAAAACTGAGAAGTATACGGTGAAAAAAAACCGAACACACTAACCATTCTCAATAGCAGGCTTTTTTGGTGGCAAATATATATACAAAGCTGAAGCTAAAGCTACGTACACACTTTAAATTTACACAGAACGTAGTACTTCGCCTAACGGTTAACGGCGAACGACTGACTGCTGCTGGTAATCAAATATACAAAAACTATCAACACACTTTAAATTCAAATAACACAGAAGGTAGTACTTTACGTAACGGATGCCGAAGAACGATTGACTATTGGTGCTGCTAAACAAATATGCAAAGATGAAACAAAAGCTATCTACACACTTTAAATTAAATTATCACAGAAGGCACTACTTCACGTAATGGTTGCCGAAGAACGACTACATCTTGTGAATTCCCGGTACTATTAAAAAACTAGTAGATTTTTCCATAAAATATGACCATACGACCGTAAATATTATAGAAATATGACCAAAACTAGGAAAATGGTCTGCATATGCATTTATATGCTATACAAAATACATTTAAATACAATCTGAAACGTTGAATCGGTGTTTAATTCGGTTATATGGTAAAAGCGCCCAGTGGCAAAAGCACTCAACTGCAGGTAGGCTAGGGTAGGTATAACCACCCACCCTCGCCTACCTGCAGTTGAGAATTCCAAGAAAAATTCTTCCCTGAATATCTAGCGCATCTCATCTGTTTAGGCTCTTATTACTTTCGTGTCATTCGTACAGTGAAGTTTATTGGCAGCAGTGCCACTTGTGCTATACAGTTCTACTGTGAAAAGTATTTGTAGTGTGTTGTCATGAAAGTGCTAACAACTAATAAGGGTAAAACCTGCCGTCCGTTATAAAGGTTATTCGTATCGGAAATACAGAAATAAAGAAGACGGGCTAACGCTATGGCGGTGTCAGAAGGAAAGGTCGAAAAGTTGTTGTGGAACGCTCAAAACAAAAAATTGGGAAGTTTTACGTGCAACCGAACATTCATCCGAAGCAGCGGACACAGTTTGCTTGGAAGTTGCAAAAGAATAAATCATGCGAGGAAGAGGTCCCGCGATGAAGACACGTCCATTTATAAAATTTACCCGGAAGAACTGGGAGACTTACACAGTAAAGGCTACGAATATGTAGCCAAATTGCCCCACCAGGTGACTGTCAAGAGGACCTTATTTCGACAGAGAAGCAAAGCTCGTGGGAACGGAAAGGAACCGAAGAGCTGAGACAAAGTAGTCTTAGATAAAGATATGCTTCAGATGAAAGATGGTTCAAGTTTCCTTTTGACAGATGACAGCTCAGGAGAGCGAATAATAATATTTTTGTGGACAGAAAGGAAGAGAATGTCTGAAGAGACAGCAAGATTTCTTCATGGAGGGGGCACTTAAAAGTTGTAGTAAACAATTTGCTCAAATTTATAGTATCCACGCTGATTAGGGAAACTCCAAGGAAGAAACTAACGTGTATCCAGTAGCGTTTGTACTGTTGCAAAACAAAAAGAAAGCAACGTATATTCATTATTTCGACATATTCTACATATAGTTCCAGAATGTAAACAAAAAAAAACAAAAATTAACACTGATTTTGAGGGAAGTGCAATATCCGCACTTGGAGAAGTTTTTCCAACCGTTGAAATTAATGGCTGTTACTCCCATATGAAAAAATGTCTGTGGAGGAAACTGCAGGAAATTGGATTGACCAGTATCATACAAATGAAGAAATTAGAGTGCATGTTAGGATGTGTGCTGCGCTAGCATTCCTCAAAAGTGAACACATCATAGACGGCTGGCTCGAGATATATTCTGAGGCTCCAGCAAATCCGAAATTCTCAGGTTTTTTATTATTTCGTCAAACAATGGTTGGAGAATGAAGAAATTCCTCCTAAACTGTGGACTTGTTACGGTAGGCGACACCGCACTACGAACGTCGTGGAAGGTAGGAACAACAAAATCAACAATCTTCTCGGGCGACCAAATCCCAAGATCAAAGAAGTGATAATGTGTTTAAAGCGCGAAGCTGAAAATTTAGCTTGTATGTATATGAGAACGGAGATCAGTCTTGCTGGGAAAAGAGGAAAAACTCCTATATTAAATTAGATGAATGTTTGGAAAGAACTGTAAAAAAGTATGAGGAAAACGGTGATATTAGTTCTTGTTTGAAAGCGATATCATACTTACAAAAACTGGGCTAGACCTGCTTTTTTAACACACAAAAAATGTATATAATGTAAATAAAGAGGCAGTGTAAATATGTAAATAAATAAATATTGACGAAGCTTAATTCAAGATGATTTTAAACACGCCTTAAACGATTGTGTGCTACGTGCATTTCAGTCACTAAGCCTGGAAATAGTCTGATGAAAATCAGTTATTAAAATGAGTTATTGAATATTAGAAATTTACTGAATTATTTCCGGAAAATGTATGGCTTCAACAACTCTTAAGGCTAGACGCATTCTAACGATTTTCTGTCACTGCGATAGAAAAATAGGTCGCAAAAAATGTTAGTGCGCACACTTGCGACTAATTAGTCGCAACACATGAAGCCAGAATGCATTGTCGAGATATAAATCGTCTCTGTGTAAGTAGGTTCAAAAAATAAACGTAATAATAACTATACTGGGCATATCTTCTTACTGGTCAAAAGTTTACTTAAACGAAAATTTCAAGATGTTCCAGATAAGAAAATATCATTTGTTTTAGCAAACGGTTTTGTTACAAATATATAATGTTGTTCAATATAAAAATTAACATAGTAGATAGAATATTTATTTTTTCTGAATTGACAAATCGCTTCAATGTGGATGTTGGTTATTGAGAAGTGGAGTAATTTTCATAATAATTTTTTCTCTTAATCCAAGCTTCGCAGAACTGAAATGCATTTGATACAGGCATTGTAACTGTTGTGGTTGGATTAGATTAGATATGCTTGCATTGATCGCAAGTGAAAAAGAGTTTCGGGAAATTTAGACAGTACATATAACCATTAATAAATAAACATAACCCCAGCTACTGATTAGCGGTTAGCTATTTAACATGACATTAGTATGTTCCATTTCGAATGTAGTAAACAAAATAAAATTTATCACATAAGTCAGTTTTCGATAGTTGTGTTGCTTGAAAAATTGGTCTTTAATCGCCCGCCAATAAATCTCAAGTGCTCAACCAGCCTTAGGGGTCATCAGGGCTTCACTGTGCGTTTTTAGTCAGTCACCGTTTAATTCAGCATTTCAGCCAAAAAAGAAGGCAGGAAAAAAATATGACTTGTCCTAAAGACCCGAACCATAGTTATCATTAGGGTTCGGATCTTTAGGAAAAGTCATATTTTTTTCCTGCCTTCTTTTTGAGCTGAAATGCTGAAATAAACACTGATTCAACTTTCCTGATGGTATTTAAATGTATTTTTATAGCCTATAAATGCATATTCGGGCCATTTTCCTAATTCTGGTCATATTTCAACAATTTTTATGGTCATATTTTGAGGAAAAATATGGTAATTTTTTGATAGAAGTTTTAGATGAAAAGAAATTAAGATAATTATTCAAAGAAATATACTCCTGTTATACACTGGAAAAAAACCGAAACTAATTGTCACTAAATTGTTCAGAATTCACCAGTCAAGAATTAAAGTTATAAATTATTAGCCGTATCAATCAATGTCTCACTTGCGACGGTATCGCTGGAGTTGAGTCCACTGCAGTGACCCACCGACGAATTGAGAGGAATCAATTGTCTTCCTATGATTCAGTATGGCGAAACTGCTACTTAACGGGAAATCCCTCCCTACCAAGGTCAGGTATTCTCCACATACCAGACTCTCCGCGTCGAAACAAGCACAAAGCCTTCAGCCATTCACGCACTGTCACCAATGCTTTTGAAAATAATCCTGAACCAGTGTTAAATCTGCTGTGGATCAGTGAGTACCGCCAAGCCGAAAATAAAAATTTCTGAAAGTGCAAAGTTACGGAATTACGTAAAGGAATTTGGAGAGGAGTATTTTAGCACAGATGAAAGAGTTCTTTTCTGTAAATTATGTGAAACTAAAGTGAATGCAAGAAAATGATTTCAGGTGCAGCAGCACTGCAATACATCAAGACACAAGAATAACGTAATACGACATTCAACTCGACAAAGCAAACAGCGACTTTTCTTGGATACATCTACAGCTTCGTATTCCAAATTGTCCATTTTTTTAAAGAACACTGTGAAATGATGGTATCAGCCAACATCCCACTTAATAAAGTGAACAATGAGAATTTCAAATCGTTCTTGGGGAAATATACAACACAGACGAATCCAACCGAATCAACATCGAGGAAGAACTATTTACCGTCTTGTTATGAAAATATATTGCAGATAATCAGGACTAAGATAGGCACCAGTAAGATCTGGGTATCAATGGATGAAAGTACTGATACTTGTGGGAGATACGTTGTAAATGTTATCGTTGGAACCCTACTTTCTGACAGACCGGGTGATATATTTTTACTGAACTGTGAAGCTCTACAATCAGTAAACCACTCAACAATTGCCGTCCGTTTCGACAACACTATGAAACTGTTATGGAGCGGTGATGTTAAGCGAGAACATGTTTTACTATTTGTGACCGACGCTGCGCCGTACATGGTAAAGGCTGGGAAATGTCTGAAGATGTGCATTTAACTTGTCTCGCTCATAGATTACATAGAGTTGCCGAGGAAGTAACACTAAATTTCCCTGATGTTGATAGCTTAATATCAAATGTAAAAAAGATTTTTGTTAAGGCTCCAATGAGAGTGGCAAATTTAAAGAAAACCCACCTTCCGTATCTCTTCCACCACAACTAGTACTTACTCGTTGGGGCACATGGCTCGATGCAGTTAGCTATTGCTGTGAATTTTATGAAAACATAAAGAAAATAGTTTCTAATTTTGATAGCAGTGAAGCATCTTCCATAAAAATTGACCAACAACTCTTTTCCAGTAATTTGTTCAGAAATTTGGCGTACATAAAGTCAAGTTTTTCAGGCATCACAACTGCGATTTCGCGTCTTGAAGAAATTGGTCTAGAACTGAATGAAAGTTTGCGGTCGTTAAAAGTGTGGAAATCGAAATAGGCCAAGCAGGGGGCAGTGTGGCTAGTTTGCTGAAAAACAAATTTGATAAAGTGTTGTATGGGAATAAGGGATATAAAACAATTTGTAAAATTAGTGAAATTTTACATGGTGGCGAATCTGTTTTGACTGAAGACGACCCACAATTAAATTGCAGTGACCTGACTCTGTTTAAGTACGCTCTCGTCACATCTTGCGATGTCGAACTAAGCTTCTCACACTACAAGACAGTTTTAAGTGACAACCGGAGAAAATTCCTCTTCGAGAATTTGAAGATGCATGTGGTGATATACTGCAATGCTGGCATCAACAAGAATAAAAAAAAAAATTCGCAACAAATTTGTAGTAAATTTCCATTTTTAAAAGTAAAATTCTAGTAATCCATTGTTTTACAGGAACAAGAAAATAACTTTCAAAAAATTAATTTCCCAATCGTACAGTGAGTGCATAGAAGCAAATTATGTTGTCTACATGAAAGCGTCACAGCTACATAAAATAAATTATGTACATTTGAGCAGTTTTAAAGTACAAAAAATTTAATGTTTGGTCATATTTTGTCTCTTTTAGGTCATATTTACCTATCTTTAAGGTCCTATTTGCCTGCATATTTCTCGATTTTTTTGGTCATAAAGATCCGAACCCTAGTTATCATAATGTAATACTAAAAATATTGTGATTGAGCACTATGTCAATACACACTAAGTACAGTCACAGCTCTTTATTCATGGTTTCGCTATTAGAGTTTTCATTATTCACGGATAAAATAATTGTGACAACTTTCTGTATTCGTGGCTGAAAATTTCATTATTCGCGGATCCGAAATTGTATTTGTAATTTTAACAATTGAATAGCCATCAGAACGGAATGTCATAACCTTTAACTTATTGTTACCTCAATGCGTCTGAAAGACTTATTCTTCAATAAAAGGCGCCGAGTTATACGCGACCGTATGGCTTTCAATAAATTCCGTATAACAACTCGCGTAGCTCTAGGTGTATAGGACATGTTCTTTCATGTACTCATTTTCTCGCGGTATATTATATCCCACATGGACAAAGGTCTTTCGCTACTTAAAGTAATATGGAGAAGCTTGGCCGTTTACTTACTGGTGGGTCGTTTCTTTTATTATCAGCGAATAAGCTGAACGATTAATAATAATAATAAAAAAAAACAGATGAAAGGAATTTTATGGTTTCATATCAATTTTAACCCGCTCCGTTGGCTTGATCATGGTTCGAATCCCCTTCCGGGCATCCAGATTTCCCATGGTTTCCCCAAGTCACTCCAGGCGAAAGCCGGGATGCTTCCTTCATAAATGCCATGGCCGAATCCCTTCCCGCCTCTAATGACCTCGACGTGGATGAGGCGGGATAGGACTGGGGACAAGGAACGGGAGAGAATTCGGCCATGGTCTTTTTGAAGGAAGCATCCCGGCAGAGGGGCCAGAACGTTAACCGTTCACCCTTGGAGTCTTTCATCTCTGATCCACAACACTGTCATATTGAGGAAGCCCCCCTACTTCGTCTTCCCGGACGTTCCCATGGAGAGTAAACATGGTAATCGCCTACACTCGGACACGGCGTTCATAGAAGAATCTTACTATTAGCAAAATCTGTCCTTCACCCAGAGATTGAAAACTTAAAGCTTTTTTAACCACATGACTCGAAGACAGCAATCAGAAGAGACTGCTCGTAATTGAAGTTGTAATTCACGAGAAAGCTAATTATCTTTACGCGTATTTTAAAGAACACTACAGTGAACATTCGAATAGAGGATTTAAAGCTACCGAAAATTGGTTTAATAAGGTCAAAGTGCGACAATCACTCCATATGAGCTGTAAACCCGGAAGTATCCCCTATAATCCTACACAAATTACCATTCCGTATTCACGGTTTGCGTATTCGCGGCATACTTACGGAACATATCCCCTGCGAATAAGGAGCTTTGACTATATAATTATTTTGACAATGAATTTATAGCTTTTATAATTAATAATATAACAAAATATTCATATTATAGGTTAGATTTCATTGAAAGTATTGTTACCTGCTGATTGAATAAACTTTTATAATTATTAGGAACCAAAAATAAGCGATGTTTTTAGTAATTATCATTAAATTGTAGAAATTAAAATAATAATAAAACTACCAAAACATTAAAAATCATCGATTGTGGACCGTCCTATAAAATTCTCTCTAGTAACAGCTTGATTACAACTTGGTTTCCCTATGTGATAAATTCAAATCAGGTCAGTACGATCGGCTTCAAGTAAATGTATACTAATATAGTTCTTAGTGCGTCTGACATAATGCATATTATTTAACTGAAAGGTGAAACTGACTGGACAGTATTCGAGAGTATGAAAAATCGGTCGTATAATAGACATTGACTTTTGGATTCGAGTTTCGAATACGTAAACTAAGGTTTGTGACATAACGATTCTTAGACATCTACATCTACATCTATACTCTGCAAATCACAAATACTGTGGGTGGCAGAGGGTGCTAAGCACCAATCCTAATTCTGCGCATTCCAATCCCGAACAGATCGAGGAAAGAAGGAATACATAAATGAATCAGTACGGCATCTTATTTCTCTAATCTTATCCCTCCTGTCATTGCGACCTAAATAGGTTGGTGGAAGAAGTATTTCGTTGCACTCGTAACTTAAAGATTTTCGCATATTCTCCAGCAAATTCAAATGAAAACGACGTCGTCTGTCCGCCAAACAATCCCAGCCCAACCCACGAATTAGCTCTGTGACACTTACGTAAGGACTGTAACTAGCAGTCACGAATCGAGCTGCTCTTCTCTGTACTTTCTCTAATGTGTCAATCAATCCCCTGCGATACGGATCCCAAATTCCACAACAGTATCCCAAATGCGGACGCACTAGTGTTTTTTACGCTATTTCCTTTGTATGAGCATTACAACTTCTCAACATGTTTAATAGTTAAAACAAGTTTTTAACGTATTTAGTATACCTTCGCTACGGCCCCTGTCTCGCGCGCTGTACTGCGTGGACGTGTTTAGATCGCATAAGACAGAAGATTAAAGTAGTCACTGGCACGGATGTTAATTAATATGTCATCACAAAAAAATAATTGAAAAAGAAAACTGTCGGTCACCGCCTACACAGGAAGTATACAAATAGCGGACAGTTTACGCCTCTTGGCTGGCGCGCATTGTGTTGTTTCAACCAACTGACGTGCGAAGAACAGAGAATCAACGACTTGACTCAACTTGAGACTGTGGTTACCGTACCGAAATAATTTACACAAAATAGCTATTTCCCGTATATTTAAAATCTTTGTTTAAAATGACAGATAACAAGAATCAAATTGTTATATTTCTCTACACCACCTGTTGTAAAGGACAATTGTCATACTACTTGGCGTTTCTGCTATAATAACGGATTTAATGATTTGGTAAGAATTTAGGGTGGAGTTGGTCGCATTGGATGTTATAAAGTCGACCTGCTATAAGACGAACCTCACACTCTTGGTAAAGAAAGCGAAGACGGGCGAATAATTATTGAGATTGGTCTCATCCTCCTTGTTGGTCTTTTGGAATACATAAACTTTAACAGTGAGTTAAGCTAATTTTAAACCAATATCATCACTCGCTGATCCAGTCGACTGTAATAGGTCTAGCAGTTATCCACCGATAGATGGGAGTACGCTTTTCTTTCCGTTATTTTTTGTGTTTGATTCTATCCACAGCTACTCATCCAACTAGTCTGCGGCTATTTCTCATTCATCACCGCTGTGTTTGAGATCGACTTTTAAAAAGTAATTTCTATTTTAAATAAGTCGTGTGTAGGTAAGCGATACTAGTGTTAAATATACTGATATTTGTTTAAAAAATTTGTATTTTTACTGAATGAATTCTTTTAAAAAAATCGCTGAGATTTTATTAGTAACTGCAAAACACAAGTACTTTTATTCCTCTCTCTTTCCATCAAAATTAAACAATGGTGGTAAAGACGTTGGATCAAAGAAGCGAAAAGTTACAGATGAGTTGAGAAGTTTTCAGGACATATGAAGAATTATCTTTTTTTATTAAAAAGTGTGTTTGATTTAAGGCAAGAAATGCAATCATTCCACGCAAGCAAGTCAAGGGTTTGAAGACTTGAGTGGGTTTGCGACTTAAATAATCTGAAAATTCATCTAATATGCCGCATTTGAAATGAAACTTGGGTTACGGTAACAACAGTTTCACCCCCTTTACCACACCATCGGTGCAATCAGACGTGGCACAGGAACCTCGAGTTTGAAAACCGATTTCAAAAAACATCGTGGTCTTCTATCGCATTTTAAACGCAATTCTAAGCAGATGTAAATTCATCGCCAGAAAATTTGCAAATGGAAAATTGTGAAATGCAGTGTAGCGCATAGCTTAAGGAGAAAATCCACCAGTTTGATTTGGAAACACTTATGTGTGTGAACAGCATTTCAGTCAGATGAAGAACATAGAATCACTGATGTTCATTTGGAGAACTTTTTGCGAGTGGCCATCACTCCTTTTGACGTCAACATTGATGCATATAGTTCTGCCAAAGTCAAAAGTCGCATTAAAATAATTATATTTTTAATACTTCCTGAAATATGTATACTCCATTTTTGGCGTATTTCATTCATAAAAAATATTTAACTATTTTTTCCAAGAAGGTAGTGCGTGCGGCCCGACAGAAAATTCTAAGATTTGGCGCAGCTGCTGAAAATGTCGGCCTGTACAGCGATACTAAAGAGAAAAATATTAGTAAATTAACCATTATAAAAACAAAACGAATCCATCCAAATTTAGAGAGATCGAAGAGTTTTGTAAGAAAGACGCCAAAAAATCCTTTACATGTGAAACAAAATACAGAAATTGCGTTAATCCTGTTCCGCTTGGTTAAAATTCATTACAGACAAAAATATTTAGCACGAAAAAGCTTGTTGCTTTGCTCGTCATAGTATTCGTTCTGTTTGATGGCTGCAAGGTTAAGAAGCTATAATCTATTTTCTTTGTTGACATTAAACTTAGCATATCTTCAGTAACAGGAAATGTTAAATACTGCGGACACTTTGACTCTCGCGTATTGGTTAAGCCTTCTGGAAGGCACTGCTTTGTAAGCCGTGCAAACGAGCGTGTCACCGTGCATAAAGAGTGCGCCGATAGTTCTGTATTACGGTCTTTTAAGATCTATAAAATCTATAATCAAACAAAATATGAGCTTTATTTCACACGAGCGGTTGCAAGGAAACGATTAACAATTATCGACAATTCTGTAATGCACTAACACTATACGCTCAAAGTTTAACAAAACACCAATATAAGGAAAAATCAACAAATGGTAAAAAGTGTAAAAAATCCGTAGATATTCGAACAAAATCCGAAAATCCTAACTTTTTATAAAAATCCGTAGAAATGGCAGCACTGATCCCAGCATTCGCCTGGACGGCCGGTAACAGGTAACACCAGGCCCATCTAAAGCGCGACCACGTGGTAACCTTTTAAAAGGTAATTTGAGGTTAGGCCATTTAAATGCAGAAGGGAAACAGACTATCACTGAACTGTGCTTATTCTACAGTGCCATTCTCTTTATTCCTGATGATAAATCAACTAACACAGGTACAGTGAAACACGAAATTAAACTAAAACCTCAATTTATGTAAACAGTAATTCTAGGTCTTATCAGATACCAGATGCACTACTCAGTTTTATATAAAGAGATCGACCAGAGAATTATCAAATCTGCAGATAGTGGCAGGAACTTTCCGATTTTGTTTATTTCAAAACGAGCAGATGCAAGAGGTAAATAAAATTACCAGGTGGTTGTGCCTTTAGAAAACTCAATGAGGTTACTGTAGGGTCAACATTTTCCATCCCATTAATATCTGAGATTCTAGATTCCTTAGATAGTTTTAGCCCTTGACGTCGTGATAGGCTACCCTCAGATTTTGACTGACAAAAATTATCTAGATATGACAACTTTTAGCACCAATAACGGACTCTATATATTAACATGCCTATGTGCCGATGTCCAACACCAGCAACGTTTCAAAAACTGATGAACATCGTTCCTGCGAAAAGGCAATCGTGTTTCTTGGTGATGTGTTAGTTTATAGTAGCACTTTAAAACATAAGGATATACTGATGGAAAAACTACCCAGAACCTGAAACCACTAAACAACTCCATTTTTTTGTATTTAAAGGATACTACCACAGATTTACAGAGAATTGCAGTAAGTATGTAAAACCCCCATACGAGCTGTTAAAGAAATATGTTGCTATTGCATGGAACCATCGTGGCGGTAAACTATTAAAGAAAAGTTACTTTTCCCTCTCCATGTTTGTTAGAATCATTTAGCACAGACCAATGCCATGTGGCGCTGTGATATCGAAAGGCAACACAGGCTCTAATAAACCAATAGCTTATGACTCCATAACTTTGAACAAGGCTACAGTGTGAGCGAGAAGAATGTTAGCTTGCGTATATGGGTGGATAAACCTTTTGTCCCTATGTCTTCAGAAGACAATTTAAAATTTTTGGAGATCACAAAGCTTTTTGTGAATCTCCTGCGTCTAAGTTCCGTCCTACAGGATAGTGAAATTTTGAATGAAGGTCGAAGAATACCAATAGAGGCTGGTATCTATAAACGAGGGAAGTAAAATTCCAATGCAGATGTTCTTAGTAGGATTAGGGAAATACAAACAACTCTTGAATCGCCCATTGATGATGTAGACCAAAATGAACAGGTATAAAACTCAGAAAACATAGCTAACATCTCAGTAACAACACAGAGAGTAGATGCGCAGATACAGACCATAGACTATGAGTTTCAGGTCATCCACAGATCACAATATTAGAGACTGGCTCTGTGGGATGTGAAAGATATACAATTGTATAAGAAAATAAATTAATACACCACATACACGGCATAATATGAACATTAATTATATCAAATACATTTACGCAAACTATTATCACTTATTTTGTAGATACCTTAGAAATAAATTCTTAGATAGGAGTTGCCAATAAATTTGGCAACTCCTATGGAAAAATGTTAATGTTCCCGAATTTAATCTTATCACCTGCTAAACATTTAAGATGTGTTAAGGTCTTATTGAAGATACACTGATGGAAACACAATCCCTAAACCAAGAAATAATTATTATAGAGTAATGAAATGTCAGCAAATCCATTTGTCTATGTAACATATTTAACTGATTAAAGTTGCAAGATCACAGGAAAATGTAAAAGCGAGCGAGCCATCGCAAATGTGAAATGCTGGTACATTAATAACCGCTGTAACCGCCAGAATGTTCAATGCAAGCATGCAAACGTACAGGTGCCGGATGTCAGCTTGTGGGATGGCGTTCCATGCCTGGTCGATCAATACAGGGACGGTTAACGCCGCTTGTGGCTGACCCTAGACTATACCATAAGTGCTCGACTGGAGAAAGATTTGGTGATCGAGAAGGCCAAGGCAACATGTCGACACTCTGTAGAGTATGTTGGGTTACAACAGCGATATGGGGGCGAGCGTTATCTTGTTGGAAAACACCCCCTGAAACGCTGTTCATGAATGGCAGCACAATAGGTTGAATCACCAGACCGACGTACAAATTTGCAGTCATGGTGCGTAAGATAAACATTAAGCAGCGTTCCCACGGCGCGTTGTTTGGTAAGCTGTGCCGCGCGGGACGAGTAGGGACCGGGCCGCGCCGATTCTCAAAGGAGCCGGGCGTGGTCACGGACGGCGCGCCTCTACCCATCGCCAGGCGGTAAAGATGAAAGGCGCGTAGCTGAAACGACACAGTGGTGTTGAAGCGGCGAGGGCTAACCTGCGGCGCGCGCTGATCCGTACACTTCGGCTAATGAGGTGCGGTCTCCCTTACAACGCGCCGTGGGAACGCGGCTTTAGAGTGCTCCTGCTACTCCATGTCCCTAGACCATAACTGCAGGTGTAAGTTCAGTGTGTTTAGGTCGCACGCGCTCATCTGGCCTCCTCCTAACACACACAGCCATCAGAACAAGCTTTCATCAAAATACACACGTCAGACCTCCACTCCATTCTCCAATGAGCTCTCGCGGTGGTTTGTGGCAAGTGGAATGAACGCCACAGGGCGTCTGGCTCGGAGCTGTCCTTGTAACAGTTGGTTGCGCTAGTGACCACTGCACAGTGGTTACATTCCTGCAATATCGCGGAAGGAAAATACACCTTCTCGCAGCCCTATTACAAGACCTGTGAGCTGCTGATAATGGCATTCTTCACCAACTCACTGTCACTACGCCCAATCTCACAGGTAACTAACGCTCATGAAAATAGTTTCCTTATATGGAGATTATGTATTGCTGGAATTGAAATCGTACACTTTACCTGAATTACCTTCGGAAATATTATAAATTTCATCAAAATTAAATGTAGGGGTATCATGAGACTGTCCAAACCCATTTTGTTTTTGAAGTTACAAAATATAATAGACATATACAGGGCTTTAATTTTTATGTGAATAGATATAGGGAACACTTTAGGCATAGCAACATACACTATAGAGAATATTTTTCAACTGTGTGGTGTAGTAGTGCTTTCATTTGAGTGCAGTGGAATTTTCTGATAAATTTTATTAATTTTGAATATCTAAAAGTTTCAGACTATTAACGAATTTACTTGGATTATATCAGTTGTTTTAGACTCCCTTTCTCTTTCTGTTGGTTTTTGAAGTTGCCTGAAGTCTGTATTGAATGCAGCCGCTAAACATATAACACTTACTATCCTTTTAAATACACAACAATCTGTAAACATTTAAGGTCACTTGCAGATTTATAAAGGGAAAAACTGTTATAAGGCGCTGTTTTACGACGATTACTCAAATTCTACGTTGTTTCCTACACATACATATGACCGGAATTTAAGTAGTTAACATCTATTTAAAAGTAACTCAATTGTTTTGAACGCGGATGCAAATTGTACTTTATTCTTTACAGATGTGCATCTTCTAATGTACTTTGCTATTTCTTCATCTGTATTTTGCTTCCCAAGACATTAATGTGGGAAAATATGAACATTCCCCAGTATTTTCCAATTGACTATGACGACGTGAAGTGGCGAAATTTAGGGAAACGCCCAACGAAATTTGCTGAAACTGAACATTATTCCACAATATCTATTGCTTTCTGTAAGAATAAACTAGCTGAACTCAATATATCCACTGTTAAGTAAAATTAAATGGCTCTAAAGCTCTCATGGCATATTAACCAAGTCAAATACTTGATAAAGCACGAACCAACTCTAAAGAAAAGAGCCGTGTTTAATTTCCCTGGAGAGATAAGCAAAATTCTTTTTGGGACTATAAAGCAAACCGAACTATCGCGGAAACGAAACAAAGAACTTGGTTAAAATTTGGTAAAGAACAGCTGACGGTAGTGAATACAATACCTGGCCGAGATAACAGGCAGTTTCACTGGATGCGATGAGAAAAATGGAGCGATATGCTGAAAATTATGCCAACCAAATGGATAACGCGTCCTGACAATTATCTATGATGGTGTCCGTCATTTGATGGGGGAAAATAGTTATCTTCTCACGAAAATCGTTAAAAGCGATGTATTAATGTTTAACAATATTTTAAGTTATATATGGACCATTCCTTTAATAGAAAAACAATTATTTTAATTTGAAAAAAATGTTACCTTTGTCTACAGCTATTAGTAACAATGGTAATCTTTATTTGCAGTCTGATAAGGAATTTATTTTGATTTATCACTGTAAGAGGACGTACGCGAAGCTAAACCATAACCAGCCGAGTTGAAAAAAAATTACTGCAGGCTCATGTAACTGTAAGCAAAACTTTGTATTAAAAGTTACATATGATACACATATAGAATACGGCAAAGCTCAATTACTGAATAGAGTTTCTCATGAGTCCACTTCATCACGTCTTCACTACCGGCTCTCTGCTTCCTGGACGCCGGCATGTCTACGCGGGGAAGTGGTAGGATTTGTCGGGTAACGAACCGGCGAGTTCCCGCTTGTTTGTTGAGTGAATTGAGGCAAAATAACATATTTCGCATTAAGTACACTACGGCTGACAATTTAACACCGTTTCAAGACCGATAAAAGTAAATTTCGAAAAATTGTGGCACTTTGAAAGTGAAAAATGTCGAAGTATATTGTTAGAAAGTGGAAGCAGAACAAGCGGAACGAAGGCAAAACTAGTTTCCCTTAGAAAAGCGGAGAAATGTCCGATTTACCGATTTAGCAAGATAGTTGAGCTACAGAAAACCAAGCGGAGCCACGAAATTGACAGAGCAGAGTTTGTATGAACTACACTACGGCGGATAATTTAAAACTATTTCAAGGTTGATAAAAGTAAATTTATAAACATTGTGACACACTGAAAGTGAAAAAGTATATGTTAAGCAGGTGGAATTGAAACAAACACGCCGGAAATACGGGAGGTGTCGGCTCTACCGATTGAGAAAGACAGCCGAGCGAAAGAAAGCCCCTGAGAAGGGGGGAAGAGATCCAGTGGTGTGGGGGAGGGAGTTACAATAATACCACAGTCGATCAGCCTGGTCTTTTTTGTTTCTATAAACGACCTCTGAAAAATGTGCTGTAGCAGTTGTGAACTGTAGTTTCTCATGTGAACCCAAATAAAATGTTAAGTTACAAACAGTGATTATTGTTTCACTAGCTATTGGGCAACAGAAATAGGTATTCGAGTTCATACTTACGGTAGTAGCACCAACAGATACCAACCCACTTTTTTAAAAAATCGAAACTGAACGATTGGCCAGGCTCACTCAGCCTGCTGTCAATTGAGTACTGTGGAGGAAAGTAGAGTGTCTGGAGCGTAGGACTCACTTCATCCCATAGTGCCGCAGGTAAATGATGGAATTACGGAACTTTACCTCCGCGTATTCCAGCGCGCATTAGTCTGGGCCTAATCGTGACTTCGTTTTATTTTTTAACAGGAAACTGGAAGGTATTGAAAACAAGAATTGCATTAGTTCAGGAGTGCCCCCAGTGAAAACCAAACTGTAAAGGTGGGATCTTATAAATGAAGATGAAATAAACTAAAACTGCGGACTCGCACAAACTACAAACATCTGCTGGCCTGCTCAAATTGTCCTGCCACCTGTACCCCCGTATAAGGGTCCAAATATTATTATGGGTTTGAGTAGAAATGTCGTAAGATTGATACATGAACATTCGAGAGCGGCATCGCATGTTGCAGAGCAATGGCCTAGCGAGACTACGCCGTCTGGCCTCGCTCTGCAGACCGACACTACGTAGCATGGTAAGGATTACGAGTCTGTTTCTAGTCTTCTCGTAGTATTAGTAGTTAATGCTGGTCTTTAGTTCCAGAATTATAACGCTTTCCTAAATTCATACTTTAATTTATAGCTTCAAGTCCCTTGCATCAATACTTTCATAATGTTCGCGTTCGGTTCTAATCGGTTATTCAGAACTTTAATAATTATCATTGTTTCCATGACACGCTACAGTTAAATCAGTATCTCACGTCTGAAGAAGACTTAGTTCAACTATTGTTCAATACCGTGTTGGTAAACCAGCGAGCCTACTGCACGTGTTATTCTCTCGTCATAACTTAGTCGGATATACGGACGTACGTACGAGGGCGAGTCAAATGAAAACCTCAAATTTTTTTTAAAAAATATTATTTATTGTGCAGAAGTGGTACAAAGCTCTATCACTATTCAACATAATCTCCCCCGCGCTCAAAGCAAGTCTTTGAGCGCTTACAAAGTGCATAAATTCCTTTAGAAAAAAATTCTCTTGGTAGTCCGCGCATCTACTCATGCACCGCGTGGCGTACCACTTTACAGGAACGGAACTTTTTTCCTCCCATTGCTTCTTTGAGTGGTCCAAACATATGGAAATCACTTGAGGCAAGGTCTGGTGAGTATGGTGGATAAGGAAGACACTCAAAATTCATGTCTGTGATTGTTGCAACTGTTTTACGGGCAGTGTGCGGCCTTGCATTGTCATGTTTCAAAAGGACACCTGACGACAGCAATCCACGTCACTTTGATTTGATTGAAAGCCGAAGATGATTTTCTAAGAGATCTGTGTATGATGCACTGGTGACAGTGGTCCCTCTAGGCATGTAATGCTCCAAAATGACGCTTTTTTCGTCCCAAAAGAGAGTCAGCATAACCTTCCCCTGCTGATGGTTCTGTTCGAAACTTCTTTGATTTTGGTCATGAGGAATGGCGCCATTCCTTGCTCGCTCTCTTCGTTTCCGGTTGGTGGAAGTGAACCCAGGTTTCGTCCCCAGTAACGATTCTTGCAAGGAAGCCATCACCTTCTCGTTCAAAGCGCCGAAGAAGTTCTTCACAAGCATCAACACGTCGTTTTCTCATTTCAGTAGTCAGCTGCCGTGGCACCCATCTTGCAGACACTTTGTGAAACTGGAGCACATCAGGCACAATGTGGTGTGCTGAACCATGACTAATCTTTAAACATGCTGCAATGTCATTCAGTGTCACTCGGCGGTTTTCCATCACTATGGCTTCAACTGCTGCAATGTTCTGTGGAGTCACAACTCGTTGTACCTGACCTGGACGAGGAGCTTCTTCCACTGAAGTCACACCATTTGCGAACTTCCTACTCCATTGAATGCTGCTGTGACAAACATGCATTACCGTACTGAACCTTCATTCTTTGATGAATTTCAATAGGTTTCACACCTTCACTACTCAAAAACCGAATAACAGAACGCTGTTCTTCTCTGGTGCGTCTCAAGTGGGGCAGCCATCTTTATACTGATACTGCGACGGTATTTGTGCATCTGCACTATGCTGCCACCTACAGGCCATTCTTCACGCTGTTTGTAGCACGCTTACCAACTTACAGGATAACGGCGCGAAATTTCAATTTTTTATTACAAATTTAAGATTTTCATTTGACTCACCTTCGTATGTTAGGCATCTAAAGAATAAATACTCTCATTCAATCCATTCCGCTGGTGTTCCCAAATCATTTATCAGTCGTCAGAGTAAGTTACCCAGTTTTTTAGGTACAAATGTCTATGATGTCAGTAATAGGTTTGGGAGACTATACTGGCCTTTTCCAACCAAATGTCAACCTCTCCTTTACGTGGTGCACCCTGTTTGCAACTGAAAGATTCCCGGTATAAGGAGTCACCCACGGCTTGCCAACGGCCTCCGAAAGGAGGGCGGAAGAGCATGGAGTGGTCCAGGGCACCCTCTTGCCCTTGCGGTTGGAAACGGTCCCTAAAGGCGGATGAATCAGAAATGATCAACGGCATGGGGATGCAGAAGGCAACGGGAAACGACTGCAATGGGTATCCCGCGTACATTTAATCCTCTCAAATTACATATATCATGATGGTTTCTTCCAGGGTAAAATATTCCGGAGGTAAAATAGTCCCCAATCAGATATCTGGGTGGGGACTGCTCAGGGAGGAATCATCAGAATGGATAGAAACATTCTATGAGTCGGAGCGTGGAATTTTAGAAGTTTGAATAGGGCATGTAGGTTAGAAATCTTAAAAAGGAAGATGGAACAACTTAAGTTAGATGTTGTTGCGATTAGTTAGATTAAGGATGCACATGATTTCTGGTCTGGGGAACACAGGATAACTAGCACACAAGCTGTCAATGGAATCACTGGTGTAGAATTTGTAATGAATAAGAGAGTAGGGAAACGGGTGAGTTATTATGAACAGTTTAGTGACAGGATTATTTTGATGAGGTTAGAAACTAAGCCCGCCCCAACCACGCTAGTACAAGTGTATATGGCAACGTCACAGGAAGATGACGAAGAAATAAAGAAAAAATACACTGAAATTGAAGAGTTAATCCAATATGTGAAGGGGGAGGAAAATCTAATAATCATGGGTAATTGCATTGCGATAGTGGGAGAAGGAAAAGAGGGGAATACTGCAGGAAGCTTTGGTCTAGGAGAATGAAATAAGCGAGGAAGCAGGTTGTTAGAATTTTCTGAAAGATATAAGCTAGTTGTGGCAAACACACTGTTTAAGAACCATGCAAGAAGAATATACACCTGGAAACGTCCTGTGGATACAGGCATATATCAGCTAGATTATATCATGGTCAAACAGAGATTTAGGAATCAAGTTCTAGACTGTAAAGTGTACCCAGGAGCAGCCATAGATTCTGACCATAACTTGATAGTAATGAAGTACAGGCTGAAATTCAAGCGAATAAGGAAGCAGCATAAGCAGAACAGACTGGAAGTGAATAAACTGAAACAATCTAATACGAGAGAAAAATTTGCAGAAATGGTAGACTTAGGTCTAAGAACTAACTCCGAAAGGAGCTCAACCGAGGACGGACGGAAAGCATTAAAGACCGAAATAATGAATGCTGGTAAAGAAACATTAGGCTTTAGGGAACAAGCTGCCCGAAAACCTTGGAAAATTGGAACTGATGGATCAGAGGAGAAGGTACAAAAAAGCTCAGGAAGAGAGCAATACATGCAATTTAGAAATCAAATAAACAGGAAATGCAAAAAAGCAAAAGAAAAATGGCTAGAAGAAAAGTGTGAAGAAGTAAAAAAGGAAATGGTCGTAGGAAAAGTAGATGTTGCATATAGGAAGATCAAACAGAATTTTGGAGAAATAAAGAAAAGAGGTGTGAACATTAAAGCTGCCGATGAGAAACCTTTTTTAAGCTCAGACGATAGAGCTAACCGATGGAAGGAATAGATTGAGAAACTGCATGATGGTGACGACTTGAACAATAGCGTAATGGAAAAGGAAGGCGATGTCAACATTGATGACTTAGGAGGTCCTGTGTTGAGGACAGAATTTAATAAAGCTCTGAATGACTTGAAAGCAAATAAGGCAGTTGGAATTGATGAGATCCCTGCAAAACTTCTTAAATCGATAGGAGAAGGACTTGAAAGATTATTCAAGCTGTTTTTTTTTTTTTTTTTTTTTTTTTTTTTTTTTTTTTTTTACTGCTTCACGCCTCGTCGACGGTTAAGGCAATTAGAGGCGGGATGGGATTGAGGACAAGGAACGGGAAGGAATTCAGCCATGGCCTTTTTGAGGGAAGCATCCCGGCATTCGCCTGGAGTGATTTGGCGAAACCATGGAAAACCCAAATCTGGATGCCCGGACGGGGATTCAAACCCGCGTCCTCCCGAATGCGAGGCCAGAACGTTTACCGTTCACCCACCACGCTCGGTTTCAAGCTGATATCACCACGCTCGGTTTCAATCTGATATCAAAAAGTTAGGAACAAGAGAAATTCCAACTGATTTTAATAAAAATATCATCTTCACACTTCCTAAGAAAGTACAAGTCGACAAATGTGAGAATTATCGCACCATTAATCTAACATCACATGCTTCAAAATTACTGACCAGAATAATATACAGAAGAATGGAAAGGATAGTAGATGACATAGTAGGTGAAGATCAGTTTGGGTTTAGGAAAAATCGCGGTACAACGGAAGCAATTCTAGCTTTAAAATTAATACTTGAAGGGCGGATCAAGGAAAACAAAGATACTTTTATGGCATTTGTTGATTTAGAAAAAGCTTTTGATAATGTTAGGTGGGGACAAGATGTTCAAAATTTTAAAGAAGTCAGGTCTAAAGTATCGAAATAGAATAATACTTTATAAACTATATAAGAATCAAGTGGTTGTAATAAAAGTAGAGAATCATGAGAGGCAAGCTAGAGTTAAAAAGGGGGCGAGACAAGGTTGTAGTCTATCCCCTAATATTGAACTTGTATGTACAGGAAGAAATAAAGAAAGTAAAAGAAAAATTTCCATATGGCATAAGTGTTCAGGGAGAAAAAGTCAGTATGCTACGATTTGCTAATGACATTGTCTTGTTAGCAGAAAGGGCTGAGGATATTGAGAAATTACTGAATGGCATAAAAAAAATATTGAAGGAAGATTTTGCACTGAATATAAATCGAAGCAAGACTAAAGTTATGAAATGTAGCAGAAATGATACCAGTACTAGTAGATTAGATATAAAAATAGGATCGAATGCAATAGGCTATTTGACACTATTGAAAATATATTCCAAATTGTAGTCATTCGCGTAGAATAATGCTTAAGGAAGCTATTTCTGTTAAATTTGAAAAGAAAGGTAGATTGTTTTTACTTTAAAAAAAAAAAGCAAAATAAAAATCAGATTTACACTGCCTCTTGTCACGTGACAGAAAACGCTCTGGGATTGGCGATCGCTTTAGTGAGGTCACCTGCCTGTAGACGCTGCGGCTGCGTATGGAGCGTTTCATAGTATCCAAGTTTTCAACTATTTTTATTATTTGTTGCTGGTTACCTCTTGTTACTAATGAGATTTTGTGTTGAATATATAATGAAGAACAATTTGTAGAAGCCTACAGCGGAAAAATACCTAAAATTATTTGTCGGGCTAGCAATAGAAACAACGCCTGCATTTTATTCTACGGAGCTTGAAAATGTAATAACTTCAATTCGAGAATCATTTATATTTAAACTGGAAGTTAAAGATTAACAGAAATCCTTCATAAGAGTGACTAAAATTTTAAATTAAGTTGGTTGTTTTAGGATATATTACAGAACAATGCAAGTGTAGTATAAGGTAAGCACAACAATTAAATAACTGGATTTTGTGGACAATTTTTCTTAACTGCAGATAAATAATTATAGATAAATGATAATTTCTTCCAACGAAATTGAATTTATTGTTTATTTATTTACCGACCGCGTTCACTTCAACGCACGTAGAAACTGTGATGTTTAAGTATTCACTATTAACGAGAAGATAAGTAACGATGCCATGGTGTCCAGGCAGCTGCAGGGTTAAAGAATGCCATAGGAATTTGAAGATCCTTTATTCGAACCTTGATTAGGATTATATTTTTTTCGTGTGTACATTTTTTTTTCGTTTCTGTTTGCTGCTTTACAGTATCTTTTTTTATTTGAAGAAGTCATAAAACGTCATGCAAACGTTTGACACATAAATTGCTGTCATACAAGAAAACTTTTTATAAAAACATAACCTCCAGCTTTTAATTTTGAAACATACCAGCGATACATTATCATGCCAAAAAAAAAAGTGCTCGGCGGTAAAAAATAGAATTTACTTTAACAATAACATTTCACGCTAATCTCGCAACAGTTCTGGAACGCTTTGAACACCTTTTGTTGGAATTTTTACGTGACGATATAACTGTATATTGCCTTTCTGACATAAATGCATCTAATTAGGCGGCATTTACTTTTAATGCGCAGTAATTTTCAGTTTCCTTAAAACTTTTAATCGGTGTGCAAGTAACGTCGAGTTTCGGTTTTGAAGTCTTTTTTGGTTATGTTTGGAATGTTTATTATACGCTTGCTATCCAAAAATTTGTGAAACATTCGGGAAAAAAATAATTTTTTGGTGGATTGCAGAAAACGAATATGCGGCGCTAACAACAGCAGCCAGTATCTAAAGAAAACGCTCACAAATATCAAAACATATTCCAAAGCGAGGATCTAAACTAAGAACCCTAACTTGACTGATTCTCGCCTTGAACAGCGTACTACATTATCTCAAAGAAATTATGGTGCAAATGATATTTACAACAAATGATATGCGACTTAGTCGCAATGTCGTCCGCGTTTCTACGAGCAAGTTGCAGCGACTTTTTTCCTATTTCAGCCAATGTGGGAAAACTTACGTTTATTTGGAGAGTTTTTATTGTTGTGGTTGTAGATTGATGTACTACACACTATTTATAAACCATATTTCCAACAGTTAATACACAAATTCAGAGAAACAAGCCAGATGTTACTTATGTAGAGTGAGGGCTTGCTGGCACGTGACGTCACGAGTGTTGTTGGCCCGCGCCAGGCAGCAAAGGAGCGTTTTGGCGGGCTTTCAAATACTCTAAATTTTAACATTGAATTTGACGTAAAATAAGCACTTTCGTCAAAAATAAATACTACCCGGTAAATAACGTGTATCAATAAACTATTTAAAACCATTTTCAAAAAATAGTCAAATAGCCTATTGGAGAAGTAAGTGAATTCTGTTACATGGGAAGCAAAATTACAACCGATGGCCGAAGCAGGAATGATGTTAAAAGCAGAATAGCATTAACAAAAAGAGCCTTCATGAAAAAGAGAAATCTTTTAGTTTCAAATACTAATCTAGGAATTAGAAAAAACTTTTTAAAACTCTATATGTGGAGCACAGCACGTTACGGTACCGAAACATGGACTTTAGGAATACCAGAAAAACGGAAAATTGAAGCATTTGAAATGTGGTGCTATAGAAGAATGCTGAAAATTAAGTGGACAGACAAAGTAAGAAATGAACGAATTTTGGAAATGATGGGTGAGGAAAGAAGTTTGTGGAAGCAGCTTACAGAAAGAAGAGAGAGGCTGGCAGGTCATATTTTGAGACATGCTGGATTTTTTTTTTTTTAACGACTCTTAACAGCGAGGTCTTTAGAGACGGGCCATGCTGGATTGGTTAATTTGCTGGTGGAGGGAACAGTCGAAGGTAAGAACTGTAGAGGAAGACAGAGATTATAATATATGAAGCACTTAATTAAGGACGTGAGTTGTAAGGGATATGTAGAGATGAAGAGGTTAGCATAAAATAGGAAGGGATGGAGGATTGCATCAAGGCAGTCGAAAGACTGATGACAGCAAAAAAAAAAAAAAAATGTTCCTACGGTAAGAAGTACATATTTCTATCTATTTGTTAAGAGTAAAGTTTACCATCAATGATTACTAATCAACGCAGTTGGCGATTCTGCTTCAGTTAAACTCGTCTGGTGTCAGACTAACTAATTTAATACAATTCTATAAAGGAAATAATCTTGCCCACCTGATAGTTGCTCAATTTAATATCATCATAAAACGCCCGCAAAGTAAACCACCACTACTATCACGGCCAATCCTTTACACCAGACTACCTATGGACTCGCAACAAAGAAGCATTTGACATAGCTCAGTATTAGGCAGAGTTCTGGACACGAAATGACAAAGTAAAGTTTGAACAGTTCAGATGTATGAATCGGATATAATAAGCGTATTGTCAAAGAAATGCATAGGTTATACAGGTAGAGCTACGCTAAAGGCACTGATAGAAGAAAGTAAAAGAAAAGTTGTACGAGTATGCTGCGACCTTTTGTTGTCATATTTGCAGAGAAAGGTAAAGATACAGATAAAATAGTTGTGCAATAATCTGCACAAAATTTAAATAAATGTAACAGAAAGGGAATAGTAATAACAAATGACTATCAAGAAATGATGGATGTAAAAGAAGAAAATTATAACTGATGATATAAAAAAAAGGTTTCTCATATAATGAACAGTTGGAGGACAATAGTTTAACCCATCAGCTATCGAACATGGCTAACCGAAAATCATTTATCATTGAGCTTTGTGCTACTCAATACACTTTCCTATACTCAGACACAAATCTTTAATTCCCGCATCAGTCTGAAATCCTGGCGCTACCATTTTTTTGCATGCTCTATGCCTAACTTTATTCTTTAACACATACAAATCGGGATTTCTAACACAGTGTATTAATCACTGGGGAAATTCGAGAAATACTCTGTAGTTTCAGATTTAGACCTTAAATACAGGACTTTACAAAACTGATGCTTAGGAAATGAGAACATTTGCCGATTACACGTTAACTTTTCAGAAAACCACATTTCTTCCTACCACCTCGAAATACTAAGTTAACTATCCCAAGATCCTGATGCTAAATTTTTTACTTGAATCTGAACAACAGTATTTGTAAAACAGGTACACAGTGCAGACTAATTGGTTATCCAATAGTTACAAATGACAAAGTAATAGCAGATATAACACTCCACTGTAACTCTACAATGGGCTTCCTGGTCTCATCTCCGCACTGAACAGTGAACAGCTTTGCCTACTCTTCTTGGATTCCACCTTCTGCAACTTCCTACGACGTTTAGATGCACTAGGCGTCATGTCGGGGACAATGTCGCGGATTATTTTGCAAACATACTAGTCAGTTGTTGTAGAAATGTTGGCCGAGGAGGTTGCTGCATACAAGCTTATATTAAGTAATCAAGGGAAGAGGTGGTGTTGGACGCGAAATTAATTACTACAACGAGAAATATGTTAAATTTAGATGCTGTAGGAAGACGATACTCTCAGTCTACTATGGAAATAAGAAACACTTTCGCTGAGTGTTACGTGAGTGAAAACTGCTTACTGGCAAAAATAATTTTTAAGCGTAACTGTATTATAGAAAAACAAATGAGCACTGTAGAAGTAAAATTCAGATAAATAAGTAATTAAACAGGACCTACAGATGTCTCCAAGCAAGGTAAACCCATCTCTCCAAAATTATTTTCAGCTGTCTTGAAGATTGCAATATCAAAGCTAGAATGGACGGAAAAGGGAATGGCAGAAGACTTAACTTGAGATTTTCTGAATTGCGCTTGGGGCCAATGGCATTGATGAACTCCAAATCTTGTCTCCGAGAGTAAAGCAGTTGGCCTAAGAATTAACATCACCATTATTATCAAGAGTTTGTTCAATCATTAATTTAAACAATGTGTGTTCTTCTCCATCTCTAAGCCTGTATTCTAACATCCGTCAGTATGCACGGCTTTCCGGCCCGACAGGTTGTATTTATGCCCCTACTCTTCCAAATGACATTAAACGCGCGTCAAAAAATGTGTTTTTGTAGTTCGTCGCGATTCGTAAGTAAATAGATTCACTTTTAGGCATTTAGCAGAACTTAAGAATGTTTTTGCTGTACACATTGCTATAATTTGAATTATATAACCTATTTACTAAAGTTATAGTGGACCGAGTAATAACAATCGTAAAATTCTGACCTTATTCTATACAAAGTCTAAAATTTTTAATCAATCAATATATTAATCTCTTAAAATGATTCGATATTATAAAATAACAACAACACGTGGAAGAACTAATCACCATTGGGTAAGGAGTTAGGCCTGATTTCACCCTTTCCCTTCTTCCATTCATTCACAACACACTACACTTTGCCGTCTACTCACGCTCTGAGCTGTGACTGCTAGAGCTTACCCAGCCTCGGCAATGCAGGAATAGCGCACAAGGGTGGAGAGCAGAGAAAACGAAACAAGATTTTACGGCAGAGGTATTTTCGAAACTAAAGTAAATTAATGACTTGTATCAATATTTTGGGTATGTGCCATCAACTGAGCCGTCGTAGATACAATGTGTAACGCGTATGTGTTTAATAAAAATATGTAAAGAAAGAATTAAAAATCGTGAAATCAGAACATAATATAATGAAAACCACAGCGTAAACAAGTTGTCTGCAGTTAGTGACACACAGAATTTACCCTGAATCCACATTTAGTGTATTGTAATTTATACGTAGTCTTGTAAGGACGTACGATATTGAACACAATGACATAACTGATATCACTCTCAAACGTGACTGTAAATAACGGAAAGTTCAACCATCTATTCAAGACTGTTCCAGCTCGCTTTCAGCACTTGTGCTGTAGTAGTTTCAGATACCTAATTGTACTCTATTGTTCTAAATAAGAAGAGTGTCTTCCTCTTCATCGTCATCGTTCTACATCTACATATATATACTCTGCAATTCACAAAACTGTGGGTGGCAGAGTGTGCTCAGCACCAAACCTAATCTCTTTGTTGTGCATTCCAATCCCTAATGGTACGACGGAAAAAAGGGGATAAATAGTCTAAGTAGCGTTGAACTTCGTCCGCCTTGTCTCTAGTAACATTCACTTGCCTGTATTTAAGAAACTTTCTTTCCTCTGCAGGGAGCGTATTTGAAGGGCGGAACAATAACCACAGAAATGTTGAAAGGTGGGTGCGATCTGTCGATTACCATAGAGTAGTGACCGATCTTTTAAGTATCCGAATTTTCTCAAAGTATACAATCTTATAAAATGATACAATAGCACGTAGAAAAAATTAATAATAAGAGACATACTCCACACTCTTTAATTTTCCAGGTACTTGTACCTTGCCTTCATCCCATCGCAGCACGCGTCCCACTATCAGGCTCGGTCCTGTGTACTGTATTTCCGATGAGCCAAGAGAGCGTTTGTACGACTCTAATACCCACATTCTAGGTATCAACATAAATACACTTCTATATTGGAAAAGGCTACATTAGAAAAAGTACGCACCAACAGGCCAGTTAAGGAGAAAAAGAAGAAAACAATGCAATGAATGAAGTATAATATATGCAATTAGTATAGTTAATATATCTGCTTGCATGTTGAATTATTTTTGTTCCGTTGTACGCTGTGAGGCCGCTGGCTGTATATACTGTGTATTCAGTGGTTGGAGGCGAAACAATCAATACTATTCGATTCTTAAGATCTTGCTTTCAAAAGCAGAAGTAACTGATCGATTTACAAAATATTTTCTTTTTATTATTTATTTACTATTTTAATTAGGTATCTTACACACATATACCAAATAACGAGATTATTTGACCGCTTAGCAAAAATACAGATTTTGCAAACTGATTTGCTGCAAGGCATGTAATGTGACTGAAGACTGAATACTCACCAGATCTGATTATTTACTCTAATACTAGAATTCGATTTAAAAACAAAAATGTTAAAGTACGAAGGTACTTTAAGTGTAAGGGATTATTTTTTGGTTATAGTTACAAAAGTATATTCAAGAGCGGCTTGAAATTTTAAAATTAAAGTCATTTTGCTAACTAAAGTGTTGTTGATTTGTGATTTTTATTACTTAATAACTTAGTTGTAACTACACTGCTGTGCACGTAGTCACGCCACGCTCAGTCACCTCGTCGAGTTCGTGGAACTGGAAGGTCTTTTGAAGGAAATATCTCGGCATTCACCTGGAATGATTTGGGGAAACCACGGAGAATCGAAATATGGATGGCCGGGTCCTCCCGCTCGATGCAGAGCCGCATGTGCTACAACAGTGATACCTGCGTGGCTGAACTAGTGACCAGATAACAAGAACGTCTCAAATTGCGATGGGCACATGACCGAAGTCAATGGCGTGATGAAGGCAAAATGTAATGTTTTTGGGCAAGTCCCGCTTAAACTTGCCCCGTGATACACATAATCGGGCAGACTATATTGTTGAGATGTTTTGATCTCGTTGCCATGTATTGAGTAATCTACTTCATGAGACCGAGGCAGTGCCCCTCCTGAACAGTGGCGTAGCTATCGGAGGGCTAGGCGGTGCCAGCAAATCTCATAAGAACTGGTCGAGCCAAAAAAAGGGCACAAAATATTTTTTTGCCCCGGGGGCCTTGTTAACCTAGCTACGCCACTGCTCCTGAAGGCAGCTCCACATGACATATTTCAGCAGAGCAATATTCGACCACATGTAGCGAGAAATGTGCAAGCCTTCGAACAACAATGGGTACCAAGTCACCCATCAGCGAGATTTAAGGCCAGGATACACTAGGGGACAAATCTGTCGCGCAACACTAAGTCTGGGTGGCGCTGAAACGTTCCCTGCTGTCCCACAATGTTGTGTGCAACAATTTGCGCGACATCTACGTGCCGCGGGGCATGTTGTGTGTTGCCGCTTCATTTGTCCGCGAGTGTAGTCGTGTGCGCAGCGTGCCATGTCAGTGCTGTGGGCAAATGAAATGGCTGCTTCAACTAATCGAGCTGTGTCAGTTTTATGGGTTGTTGTGGGGCACTTCAAACCGTGATTATAAAAACAAAATAAAGAAAAATGATGCGTGGGAGGATATTGCCAACGCTCTAAAATTGCCAAGAAAAGAAATAGAGGCCAAAGTGCATACTCTTCGCTCACAATTTATTCGTGAAAAGAAGAAGTTGGCATCTGCGAAAACTACTGGTTGCAGACGAGATGATATGAATTCTAGTGCATGGTTTGCATATGAGGCGATGAAATTTTTGCTGAAGGGGGCTACAAAACCTCGTGGCATGGACACATTGCAGACACAAGTAAGTCACGATTACTTATTTATTCATCTGATTCTACTGGTACAGTGTTAAAATAGTTGTTACCAGTATATGCTAGGGTGGATCATTTTTTTTCTATCTCATAATTAGGTTTAAAAATTATTCTGCCAGGAATCATTTCCTTGTTCACTTACAAAATATTCAGAAAAATTGTTTCTTATTTCCATAGCAGATTCAGAATAACGTCTTCCTCTAGCATCAACATTTTGTGACATCCAATTTCTCTGCCGCATGTTCCTTCCACAATTTCGTGATCCATATTTTCAGAATCGAAGGTTCCATGTGGGATGTGCAATGATTTGGACTGACTACTTCGCCTTAAAAACTTATGTAGGTTTACACACGCCATTACAAGTACTTCAGCATTTGCAGGCTCGAGGGCTACAGGTGTACTGAATATACGAAATATGACACATAATATTCCAAACAAATTTTCTACAACTCTTCTTGCTCTTTATAGTCTGTAGTTGAAAATGCGCTTTGTAGTACCCACATCATCATATGTTCGGTCAATACAAAAGCAATGTCTCCTATCAATACGAAAAGCATATTTGGTCCACCCTATCGTATTGGCTCTGGATCTGGCCACTTAATTTGATCAGCAGCCAGAGCTATATTAAAAAGCAGTCTCTTGGAACACTCAACTGTCAGAAGATTTTCCTTTTGCACCACAATTTGCATAAATAAAATCATAACCGGCATACACAATAGCCAATAGGACAATACTAAATTGTTCGTTGTAGTTATAATAGTCGCTGCCGGAATTGGAAGGAGCCTGAATCAAAACGTGTTTGCCATCAATAGATCCAAGGTAATTTGTGGAATTTCCAAAATATTTCATAATCACAAGCCTTTTCCTTCCACCTGAAACAGCATAAATAATTATGAATATAATAGTTTGTAAGGAAACATATAAATTTTAAGTTTCCTTGCTCTGCGCAAGAGTATATTGTCTAAGAATATATATTGATTTTGTGGACGCCTGTCAGCTGCCTAGGATCGCAGCTGTGAGGCGGAAGGAAGTAACGTCTATGTGTGACAGGGTGAGAGGCCGGGACACCCTCGCGAGGAGCGGACAGTAGGCGACTGGCAATTTAAAACTAGTTAAAAGTATTAGTAAAAGCGCGGCTTTGTGGTGGCTCGCGAAGTTTTGTCATAAAAAACATTGAATACAATTAAAGAAATTAAATAAAATCATGAGAATTTTAATATTTAAACCTCAAGAACTATCATCTAAATCCGTGTTTTTAGTTTGTTGAAAAAAAAAGGCACATTTATAATAAGACGCAATCTTTAATTATTTAAAATATAAATTTATTTAATTTGTTTTAAATCAGATATAAAATTTCTCATTCGAGTCTCTTTCTGTTTTATACGTCTTGACATACTTGATTTTTTAATATTAATAATTCTGTTATATGCTTATCGAACACGCGTCCTACGTAATTGAACTACTTGATATAAGTATGTACGCAGCACTAACCAACCTCCTCGGGCAACATTTCTGCAACAACTGACTAGTATGTCTGCTAAATGTTCCGCGGCAGTGTTCCCGGGTGTTGTCCAGCGACATGCCGCGCGGCATGTCGCTCCATTTGTCCCCTAGTGCAGTGGTTCTCAAATGGTGGTCCGCGGAACCCTGTGGTTCCGTGGAAGGGTCACAAGGGTTCCGTGTTCCGTCCGAGAATTAAATAAAATGTTCGTTGAAAAAAGTAATAATTGCGCCATGAGAAGGGTATCATGGTTCTGCTTCTGTTTGTAACGACTTACCGAAGCGAGACTGGTTTTTCAGCTTACGCTTATAAAAATGGGGATCCGCCAAAAAATGTATGATCTGTTAGGGTTACGTAGCCAAAAGGAAATTGGGAACCGCTGCCGTAGTGTATCCAAGGCTTTAGTCCGTCGGCAACTTGTTCGTTCTGGTCCTCCTGCAATGTCTAGAGCTCCGATTGCAGGATGTGGCGGCTACACATCGTAGGCCTACTGAATTTTCACGGACAAAGTGCATGTACAGTTCTGTAATTCTAATTATTTGTGCATTGTCGAGTCACTAAATGGTAAAAATGTTTAAAGGAGGAAGTATTCAAAGAAACTTTAAAAGGTTATATTTTTCGAGATTTCAAAATCTTTTTTTTTCTCTTGGCTATGGCTTTATGTCTCGTCGACGTTGAGGTCATTAGAGGCGAAGGAAAGGGGACAAGAAACGCGAAGGAATTCGACCATGGCCTTTTGCAAGAAGTATCCTCGCATTCGCCTGGAGTGATCTGACCCCCTCGAACTTGCGTCCTCCCGAATGCGAGGCCAAAGCGTTATCGGATTTCAAAGTCATCAAAGTTTGGAACAACATACGCCTGTCACTCCAGTAAGATGGCCGGAATCAGAACCATTACTAGGGGTTATAAACTATGATCTTTCGTGACCCTAAATACGAGAAATTCTTTAAATTCGAGTAATCTATGTAAACAGTGAAATAACAATGGCGGAATAATTTATGATGTTCGAAATGATGTCCATCAACTTCAAAATATTTCTGCATACAAGTAATCAAGGATTCTCCTACCATTTTTATAATTCCGTCACGAATATTACTTTTAGATCTGTCATACACTTCGGCGTAGTTGGACCTTGCTAGACTTCGCCCCCAAATAAATAAATCGTGTAGTGTAAGTGTATGTCGCAATAGATACAGCAGATAATCGGCCAAAACCGTTCTACCTAAAGAAGACTGTTCCAATTTCTATTTGAACACAAAACTCTAAAAGGCCACATTATTTCACGATTGAATTGGCTGACGATAATGCATTGTGTTTGAAAATTATTAGAGTTCTTTGTGGTAATGAGATTTTCCCCAGTAAAGCAGGTAGCTCGCTGATTAAATTTAAACTACCATAGATGAGAAATGGACCAATAATTTTATCACCTAGCACCTCACACCACGCAGTTACACTGATGTTCGACTAGCCAAAGCCAATTCCGGTTTTAAGTGAACCCATATCGCTTGTTATGCAAATTCAGTTGTCTAGATGCTTTTTTTTTTATTAGTGATAACTTTCATAGGCGCGTTAAATCTATGAGTTCGCGACTTCCCGTCACGTGTTGCGCGTTGGACGCTTTTTGGATGGGTGAAATCTTATGAGTTCGCGTCACCAACTTGCTGTAATAGCAGTATATCTGGAGCTTGAAGATCTCTCGGGCATGCGGCCGGATCAATTGACGAATTTTCGACGGCATTACATGCCATCATCTTCAGGTTGCGTCTGCTGGCCGGCGTGAGGAGCGCAGTCCAGGACGCGACTACTGGGCCGGTCCCGCCGTGTCGGGACCATCAGTCCGTATGCCACCTCCGTCGCACACTGTGCCTTGGCTCTTGTGTTTGCGGAGCCGCTGCAGTGCTGGGTTCCAAGCTTGGCTTAGTTGTAACCCGTTATATTTGTTTATGAGGTTACTCCGTAGCCGGATCTCAATGGCTTCCTTGTATACACAGTCCGAAAAGTGAGATGTGTTTCTCAGAATTTCGGGGTCCTCATATTAAATAGTAAGCCGTGTCTCTAGTCAATGCTAAGCAATTGCTGATTTTGACGGCTACTGTAGCTCGGTGTGAAGTTTATTCCCTTCAAATACCGAACTTCAGTTGACGCACAAAAGATAGAGAATCCCATTCTTTTAAACAATTTTTGTGATCATTATTGATGGAAAATGATACCTTATAAAGACTAGAAATAAATTTTTAGGACTACTTATGTGAAACTTGTACAGTGGAAGATAGGTCTACTATAAAAACCACAGGTTTTGGATGAACTGCCATTTGGCAGCATCCATTTTACAGTCATTAACAAGCCATCCAAATATTAGATTACTGTGGTTTTCAAAATCACTATTATCACAGGCCACCAATGATTTCATTTCCCTTCAAATCATGAACAGTGAGTCACGTTGTTTGTTAAGGTTTCTGAATGACCACATGGGCTACTCTGTATCAGTGCCTTTGCTGTTTATTACACTTATGACTTTATGTAGAATCTTAAAAAAAATTTTATTGATACTACGCTTTATAAGAGAATTAATTCAACTAGTACAACTACAGAAAGACCTGAACAGAATACCCGAGTAGGTTGGAGAGTATGAAACGAAATTAAATTTAAAAAGAGTCAGCTTACAACAATTTTTTTTTAAAAAAAAACCTAACTTAGTTCACAACACGAAGGTTGCTTGGATCCTCCTGACGGAGGCATTGTGTCCTCTGTGACATACAGAATGTCCTAAAGTAGCTCATACAATTGAACACAACTCTTAAAATTCCAGCCCTGGCCGGGATTTGAGCCAGAAACTTTTGAAATCAAGCGCCTTAAGCACTGAGCAGCCAGACCATTGCTTAAAAGGTGTACACACAAAAAAACAAAGTTACACACAAAAAGATACTTTATGACTCAAACATGCTGCTGAAAGTTGGGTGCAAAGGGACAAGAAATTTTGTAATATTGAGTTATACGATTCTGCCAGAACTAATTTCATCTGTGCCACTTGTCTAGGATAAAGCTAATGTAATTGTATACCACAATCAACAAAGTAGATAAAAAGACATTACAAATCAAGGTTTCATTTATATTCAAACTTACAGTACAAATTAAATGAAGCAATTTACTTTTCAATTACATATTTCAGTTTTTACCTAATCTGAAGAACAATTTTTAGAGAAACCATTTATCAGTTTTATTTTTATGTCAGCACGTCCATATAACAAAAAATAGCACCACAGCACTTCAAACCTAAAGTGGCATGATGACCGTACAGACATGATGTACCCATTCTGTAGTTTGGAAACTCGCTTTTGATATTTTACTGAGAAGATAAATTTACTTGTGAGAAAGCCGTCATTGGATTATACATTGACTGTGGAATTACCAGTAAAAAACATTAAATACAGCAACAACACTCCCACATCATTTGATGATAAAACTACTTTGATAGGCTACATTGGGAAAACGACAGAAAAAAAGAAGTTCTGCATCTACTGCAAAACGTGATGGTGGGTTGTATTACACAAGGGTACAAGTTACACCAGTTACAATACATATTCCAAATAGCGGTATTGCAAGGACAAAGAGGAAACTAAGAAAGAACAATACCGGTATGCAATAGGATCAGGTGTGTTAGTGGACTTGAGGCATTCATCAGGAGAGACAGCATAAAAAAGTAAATGAAAAGGTAGACAAACTGATAGGCAAAAAGGGTACTATACAAAATTTGAGATATTTTCATCAGAATATGAAAATTGGCAGAGCTGGACCCTAGACTGGTGTAATTTAGCATCAGATAATAAAATACATTCATTTTCCATTCACCCAACATAAGAGACTGGCTCTGTGGGATGTGGAATGTTGTCAATAAAATACATTCATTTTCCATTCATCCCAACATAAGAGACTGACTCTGTGGGATGTGGAATGTTGTCAACTTCCAGCTAACAATAGTCTAACAAAATAGATGTACGAGTATATGCCACAAGATGCACTGTCACAGAGTAATTAATACATTATTTATATCAACTATATGTACACAAACTACTGGCAATTATTTTATAGGTACCTTAGAAAAAAAAGGCTTCGATGGAGTAGAAGGAGCTGTCAATTAAAAATTCTTTTAAGTTTTTCCTGAATTAAATCTTATCCCCTGCCAGACATTTAAGATGTGTTAGGAGCTTATTGAAGATATATATCTCTGAATTTCGGACTACTTTTTGGACAAAACGATGGCAACTTGTAATCCTTGCGAAGATCATTTTTACTTCTAGTGCCATAATTGCGTATTTTACTATTTGTTACAAATAGATTTGACTCAAAATGACATTAATAAGTATACATACTCGGCCACCGATGTTAAAATTCTTAATATTTGAACAGCTCTCTGCATGAAGGTCTGCTGCTAACTTGACACATAATTCTTATTATTCGCTACTGGGATCTAGATACTTTTTCTCTAGGAGTTGAATTTCCCTAAAACACCTTTGCATATTACATTATAGAGTGAAAATGAGCAAAATAAATTAGTTTCTTCATATGGGTATTACCTATTGCTGAAATTGTATGAATTTCAAATGTGGCTCCACCCAATTGCTTTAGTAATTCAGACAGATGCATCCTACAATTTAAAAGAAGATTAATATGAAAAACCTAGAAATTTCACACACTCTACCTCTCGGATGGTATGCAAATTTTGTGTGCCTGCCTAGTGTCAATCTGTGCGATGTAATGAAGTGGATATATTGAGTTTTATCAAAGTTTAAAGACTATCCATTAACTGTGAACCAATTATTAATACCATCACAAAAGCTGAAATGTGTTTGGTACAGAAATCTAGAGTATTTTTAAATCCTAGGCTTGAGTCACCTGCAAACAGGACAAATTTTGAGTTTTAGATGTAACACAGAGTAGATCATTTATATATATTAATCACTATAGTAACCCAAATATAGAACCCTGAGGTGCTCGCATTTGATATACCCCCACATGGAAAACAGTAAATGGTGATAGCGCAATCACTAGGACTCATCAAGGAATCGTTTTGGTCTAAAAAATGTTGCACACGTTCGTTGGGTGATATTATTTAGTATATGTTGCTCTTAGAGCTGTAAAATATATCCATCCTCTCAAATTCCACTCGAAAAGTGCCATAACATAAGGTGGCAAATGAGTGGGAGAAGCCATATAGCAATGTGTACGTAATTATAACGCTATCATTCCTTTGAGTTTATTATTTAGTAATAGGTTTCTATTACACCCATCAAAATAGTGTATAATGCACCAACTTCATGCAAAATAATAATAAAAGAAAACTGCTATAACATTACACACTAAGCGATGAGAGGACGCCATTTGTTGTCATATGCAACTTCCAGTGATGCTAATATTAAGTGCAACAAACTGCATCAATGACCAACAACGACGAAAACCAAACCAACTTTATTATAAAAACCAAATTTCAATTCCATTAAGATACAAAAGGAATTGTCTATGTCCATTTTGGTCCAGGCTACATTCCAACCTATCCACAAGCGCCGCTAACGATTCTGCTTGAAAATCATGACAACTTAAATGTTTAATAAATCCAAATTTCTAGCGAATTATGCTTTAACAAAAAGAACCAAACGCCATTTTGGTATGTAAACTATAAAAACTAAATTCCTTCAACCTAATGCTGAAACATGGGTATTGCCACACATTCAACCTAAACATAAGCTACGTTAATATTACCGCAAAATACTTTGATAGATGCCGTAGAATTTTAACATCTCTGACATAACATGCTGGATATGTTTCTTGACAATGTAATACCTATTATCGCCGGACGTCGCATGTGTGTACTTAAATGAGGCAATTAACCTTCGCTTACGGTTCAAAGTTGTTTCTTTCAGCGTGTAATTTTTCCCATATACATTCTTTTGATAGCAACATATTCCCAAATAATATTGTTAAAAAGAACGTGTGCATGAGCATTACACTTCACTATAACACTACTCCCAGTTGCTCGCGGTATAGCGTTATGACACTTTTTGAGGTATCTAGATATTTTACAGCTCTAAGAGCAACATATATTAAATCTATTAAACTAACATGTGCAACAGTTTTCAGACCAGAATGACAATTCCTTGATGAGTCCCAGTGATTGGCACTAGCCCAATGAACTACAAGACACAGCATTAAAATGTTTTTAATTTTTGTATCAGAGCTTTATGATCAATTGTCAAATGCCTTAGGCAAATCACAAAAAAGTCCTAGAGGCAGTAATTTAACATATATTCCTTCTCAAATACCACCAGTGAACACAAATATAGATTGTTCTTTGCCTTTATTCATTATTTATTTAACATATTGTGACTCTAGAAATTAGAAAAAACCAACTTAAAAACAAAATTACCAACTAAACCTATTTTTTATTATTATAATTACAAGAAAAACTTTCTCCTTTGCAAAGGAATGGATAACCCTACTACTGTCACCGGCTGGCATTACTTCTATGTATAGCACAAAGAGTGAATTAAGCCATTCCTGTTCCATGGTAGATCTTAAAATAATTCATTACTCCACTTAGGACTTAAAACGACTGCTTTGCCAAAACATTTGACCCTGATGCACACAATAGCATTGTGTACACTATTCTCACATCTGAATAACTGACCAAAAAAGCCCCCCCCTCTCCCCCAGGATATGCTTGTACATCTCCAGTGACGTTGTAGCCTCAGGTAACAAAAATGAGCTCAGAATCGTAGACACTCATTTCGCAAAAACCAAATCTCTGGATTAAAGGATGTCTTGAGATTCCATACTATATAGCTTCTTGAGAAGGTCAAATTCTTAAGTTCTTAAGCAGCACCAATATGCACTGGAAAATGTTATAGAATGAAGTCAGCTGCTGTGCAAATAAAAAAGAAAAATTGACACTTTACATGTCCGCAATTTCCTAAAGATTAGGCTCCAGGCAGGAGACTTATTTGGTAAGTTCACATCTGGTAATCAATAACGGCACCAACAATTTTGGTTGGTAGGAAACTGGGTAGAAGCATCAACACAAAACAGATGTAAGAAAAAAACACCTCTATATATGTATGATTGACAAATATGGTCAAGATGAACTTTGAGAACTAGATGCTTAAAATTTACCCAAGGAAAAAGTATGTTGCATAACAAAATGAAGTATCTGCAGATATGTCTAAATTCAAAGACTACTGTAGGCCTACTATTAGCAACAATGTACTGTATTGTAAACACTTCATTGTTGTTGTAAAATATTCTTAAAATGTATAAAAAGATATTGTTTTTCAATTTATTCACGTCCACTGAATTGTTAATAAATAACTAGTCTTGTGGATATCATGATTCCGATACTACAAATAAGCTGATGATGTCAGAATACTACAGTGTTCAATTGCAAGACATGTTATTTTCAAGCAGTAATTAGGTTGTATTCCTGGGTCTACTGGAGATCGCGATTCCGCTACAACAACATATAGTAATATCGTTGGAATACTGATGTAGTCAGTTGCAAGACGTATTATTATCAAGCAGTAATTCCGTTGTAATACAGCCTGGACCATTATTTTCAAGCACAAATTAGGTTGTAATACAGCCTGGACCAGTATGAAACAGTTAAATGTACTTAGGGAAGAATTTATAGTGGAGTCTTGCGTTTGACCACTGCAGTATTATGATGACAACTCCTGGCGGAATCGCGATCTCCAGTAATCGCGTATTCCTTGTATGGGGGAAAGTTATTATAGTGCAACTACCATCCCCACTAAGATCTATTATTTTTAAGCAATTATTAGGTTGCGATTCACCTTAGATGATACACCTTGCAACTGGTTAGTAACTAGTGAAATCATAATTTCCACTAATCTCAATAACTTAAATGCAAGTGTTTTTTAACTATTTATTTGCTTAGGAGTTATTTGTCAATTATTAAATTAATCAAGTGAGTGTGGAAAAATGACCTGCGACAATATTGCAATAGTTATGTTCATTTTATATATATTTCTAGTTAGTACCTAGTGTATCCAATGTTCATATCTCCTTTAGTACTTTGTATGGCTCAATCTCTTTTTGTAATTCCAAAGTAACATCCCTTGATTTTGTTCCTTAGTATGATGCATGTTAAGGAGGAAAGTAGAGATCGCGATTCAGCTATATCATTCACTAATGACGACATAATACTGCAGTAGTCAATCACAAGACATATTATTTTCAAGCAGAAATTTGACTGTAATACTTCCTGGACCAGCATGAAACAGTTAAATGTGCTTCAGAAAGTATTTCTAGCAGTGTCTTGAATTTGAATACTCCAGTATTAAGGCACGAATTCCTTGCAGAATCGCGATCTCCAGTAATCACAATATTTTTATCACTTCTTTAAAACTAATACACTATCTGAGAAACATTACATTTAACTAAGAATGTAAATGAATGTGTCAATATCATCTCCACCAGTAGTTTGTCCCTTCAATTTTTCATAAAATTTCACTCTGTTGTAAAAAAAAAAAACAAAAAAAAAAAACGAGTAGCTACCTTACATTGCAACACACATCATGTCACTAACATTGCGCTCAAGAAATTAGTAATTACTAATAATAACTGAATTCCTCTTGCCTTATGCTGTAACAAGAGCATTCTTGTAGAGGCTAGGTTTCAACCTAACCACAATCTCAACTAATATTGCCGCTACAAAATAAAACGATGCAGACACCCCAAAGCACATGAAATGCATGCCGAACTACCTTTCAGGTAATAACAACATTGTATACATCCAGAATCCTAAATCGCGCAGCATATATTATCACTAATTTCATCATACAAATTCAGTATGAACAGCAGCTGGGCTAACCACTGTGTAATGATAGATGCATTGTATCGCTACGTAAACATGACAAAAAAAAAACAACACACACAAACACCCGACGGCGTGGTGAATCTAGTTTCGTTTCAGAGATTCAGTCACCGAAAAAACATCAAATAAACTTTTTACAGTTTACAAATCGATCTCTGCAATACTTTCTTAAGATGATTTCCGGCGACATAGTTTACTGTTTGTTAAATGCAGTTTGCTGTGATGCCTTTGCTGGTACCTCTATCAAATACATCGCTCAACTAACATTGTTGATAGATTCAAATATCCTCTGCAATTAACTATTGTCAAGTTTCTCCACGAATTAACATGAGTGTACCCTATCTCCTCCCTTCCCTTTTGTTTATAGTTCCTTGCGCCGTTTAATTACATACTTCACACAACCTTCAATGCAACGTTCATTTCAAAATGCTGTAAAATGATCAGATAACAAAGAACATGCACTCTTAAGTGTTACAAAGCTGAGGCGATATCGACTGGAAGCTTAAGGACCACACCTTAAACAACAGATGCAGGTCAGCAATAATAAAGTATGAATTACTAAATCTTTCACCAGCATGTTACATGGTTGACGCCTACGTCACAGTGTTTCACTATACAAATATAAGCAATAGGAACATCGCGTATGGTTAAACTCTTGTGCAGAATGCAATTTTTGCGTCAGAATAATTAAAAGTAGTAAATGTACGACAGGAAAAATTCTTTTGCTTCTTTTGTTAGACGGCTGAAATCTCACGCTTCAGTATGGATTTGGTCTTCATTTTCCATGATCTGTCTGAAACACGTTAAGGGCAAACTGTCTCCTACGTACCTCTTGTCATAAGCAACCTTGACGAATAGTTATACATTAAGGATATATTAAATATTTCGAAGGCGACATCTCTCTAAATATGTTGAATTTCGTGTTATCCTAGACTAGTTACAAAAACACTACTTTTCACCGAGACTGAACCGGAAAATTCAAGAAATTGCTACTTACAAACGTAAAGAAATTCTCTCTATAAATCAGTCAACTAATTAATAAAGCTACTCCAGGAAATTCGAAACTATGATCCAATTACCCCAGCAGATGCAATAAACATCTCAGCTATAAACAAACAAACCAATACAAGTTAAATATTATAAACATTCCGAATAAAGATCACAAATATTCATCATAGCAAGCATCATAAGTAGTATACTTCAATTTCATACTTCGTTCCTCACCTGCATGAAATTGCAAAGTTTATATGACGCCTAAGCTACATTAATGTTTAACCCGTTCTTTATAACGTTTTTACATACTTGATATAATCGATAATGATATTTTAAAAATCAATCAACCGGATATATTTGAAACACAAAAGTATTGGCAAACAGTAAAACTTACTTTACAAACAGAAACTGGCTTCCTCCGTGGCAGTACTGCAGGTACTAGAATTGTTCCATTCACGAAATTTAACCTCTTTCCTTTTTCATGTTTTCAAACACACACTTCTTCCACTATCAGAAATAACCTCAAATTTTAACACTGGGAAGAGATGTTACTTATATTTTTTGGCATCCCTTTTAATCATAACACTATTTAATAAAACATGTTTTGTGCAAAAAACACCATCGATTCAAAGACGCCATTCAAAGGTTTTACTAAGTTATAAACATTAGAAAATAGACATACAACATCAGAATTTGTAGTTTCCATATATCTCACTGCCTTTACACTTCACTATTCACAAATTTATAAACATTTACGTCACAAACGCTGTTGACTCTCTCACATCAGACATTGCGCCCGCCATTTTGTTATCACTAAGCTATCCCAGACATGACAGCACAGATGTTTTCTCTTCATTGGAAAATGTAATATCTTTACTTCTGTAGGGATGATACAAGTATTTGTACTTGATAATGGCGGGGAACTGCATCTAATTTACAATACCAGCCGTGCAAAAAAGATACATTATTATGCGTAATAATAACAGTAATTAGACAGGCCCGCATTGCAATAATTTTGACATTTACTGAAGAATGCAGATGGCATTCCGGGCGTACGTTGGTTAGGTGTATTTGCAACCACCATGTGCGCTACACAAATGCACTTTTTAAAAAGGAATTTCATCTTTATATTAACTTTCTCAACATCATGTACATAATATAGACAAATTAGTTACTAACATAATATTTTGATTCTATCATGTCATCGACTTTTTATAAAATAAAAACGGTGGTAAATATTTCAACAGTACAATTATTTTAAATAAGTTTTTGGCTACATACTCATCAGTTTGAGTTTATATCAGTCAGAAATGTGCTGATGCTTCCAGTATATTAGTAAGCAAACTAAATATCGAAAACTTATTTTATTTACTGTACTTTGAGCCGAAGAAACAGGCAACATAAAGCGACAATTGTTTTGTCACTAAAAATATTACGCTTCTTATGATGATTAGCGCAGAAAATATATTTCCTCGGAACGCGAAATAAAAATGTATATTCAAGGCTACTTCTAAGCATTTTAGGTGAAAAAACCTTTAACCTACTTGAGATGTAGCAAATTTGCTTTCTCAACTCTAGATGCTATTTTTCATAAATGTATACTTGCACATTGTAGATCGGAGTATACATGGATAGCCTATTTACCAGAACTGGAAGGCATCAGATATGTAGATGTCCATTTAAAAGATAGGGGCAAATAGGCCTTCCCTACATCTTGTGCACCAGCAATGAATTGGCTCAGAGAACAAACAGAAATTTTACACATAAGAAATGGCAAAAATTATTATGTAACATTGTCAACAATATTTAGGGCTTCGGCAATTTTGCTACTCGGTTAAAATTTAAGCATACCTTTTTTTTTTTAAAAAAAAAAAAAAAAATCCTTATCACCCCCCACCCCCTCCCCCATGCCATGCAAGTTAGACTTTAATATACTTGCATATAAGGAGAAATTACATGCTCCCTTGTGTCTGAAATAAATGCTAATTTATGGTCATGGTCTTCGTTTCCCTGCTCATACTGCTCCCAAATACACTTACAATATTTTACACAGGACTCACTGTTGCTATATGTCACATACATGCCCACCATTCTAATTTCCACTGGTTTCCAGCCAAACTCCTTAAGGGTTTCAGTTAACAAGTGCACCCTACAGTAATTTCCACATACAAATTTGCCCTGCTTTCCTACATCTCTCTAACTCCATTATTTGGTACTAATTATGTGGATTTCATACCCAACTCCATTAATGTAAAGACGGTGTGACCACAGTTTAGTGAATCAGCTTTCATACCACATCCTCAGATGATGCAATAATTCAAGACCTTTCAATAACTCCCCAGTGTGCCCTTACAATACATTTTTTTCCTTCAACGATCAATTCCCATTCCCTTTACCTAATAAGCCATCTTCTCTTGGTATTTATTTTCATTTCCTCACCTAACCAATCACATATCCCACCTAGATCCTTCCATCCCCTGTTTCTGAGTGGAAATTAATCAGATGTGGAGTAGGTACCTAAGGGTTCTATATTGGGGCCACTATTGTATTTAATATTTATAAATGATGTACCCTGTGTTTCATCTAAAAAGTCAAAATTTGTCCAATTTGCAGATGACACAAACATAGGAATTAAAAATACTCCAGATTTATCTACAGAATATATTTCAATTTATGTCTTTGAACTAATTAATAAATTGTTTACAGCTAATGGCTTTGTCTTTAAACTTTGATAAAACTCAGTATATGCAATTCAGTACATCACACAGATTAACACCAGATATAGACATAAAATTTGCAGGCCAGTCCATTTAAGAGGTAGAGAGTGTGAAATTTCTAGGTTTGTATATTGATCATAATTTAAATTGGAAAGTACATGTTTCTGACTCACTAAAGCGATTGGGTGCAACCATATTTGCAATTCGTACAATTTCAGCTATAGGTGATCTCCGTATGAGGCAGCTAGTTTATTTTGCTTATTTTCACTCCTTATTGTCATATGGAATAATATTCTGGGGCAATTCTACCCATAGAGACAAAATGTTCAGAGCCCAAAAGCGTGTAATAAGAATTATGTGTGGGGTTAGCAATAGAACTTCATGTAGAGAGCTGTTCAAGAAGTTATGGATTTTAACATTAGCAGCTGAGTATATAAACACATTATGTCCTTTGTAGTCACAAATTATACTTTGTTTGAAACAAATAGTAAAATACACAATTATGGCACTAGAAGTAAAATGATCTTCACAAGGATTACAAGTCATAGTAATTTGTTCAAAAAGGGGTCCGATATTCAGGGATACATATCTTCAGTAAGCTCCAAACACATTAAATGTCTAGCAGATGATAAGAATAAATTCAGGAAAAAATTGAAAGATTTTTAATTGACAACTCCTTCTACTCTGTCGAAGAATTTATTTCTGAGGTATCTAAAAAATAACTACCAGTAGCTTGTGTAAATGTAGTTTACATAATTAATTTACCATGTATGCTATGACTATAATCTTCTGGTGTATGTATTATTTTGTTATGGAATTGTTTAATGGACCATGTATGCTATGACTGTACATCTACTGGTGTACATATTATTTTGTTATGCAACTGTATATCTATAAATTGGCAACTTTCCATATGCCACAGAGCCAGTCTGTTATATTGGGATCAATGGAAAATGAATGTATTGTATTGTATAATTGCTCGTAATATGTCCTCAGTGTAATCCCATTATACGACATTATGTTAACAATTGTTTAGATTTTTTAAGCAGTAGTCTGCAAGGGTTCTGATTAAATTTCGTCAAAATTATTTTTCAATATTAGAAGAAGAAATTTTTATCTTCATATACTTTTCACTTGACTAATTGAGGGAGGGACCCAAGGTGGGGCAAGCCCCCCACCCTGGCAACAACAATGGTCCCACTGCACTACCCCACTGTCTCTCCTGATACTGCATATCCTAATGTGACTCTTTGATTCATACCTCTTAAAATTCCTCCACCAAGCAAGTCATTCTTGTTTACTCTTTCACTTGATTCAACACAATTCCATGGCCAACTCTGTCAATGCCTTGAGCGGATCTAGTCCCACACTATCTACTCAACATTCCTTGTCAGGTTCATTTGAAATAGTTTGTACGTAATCTACTGACATTCGCACGAATAATGTCTTCTAATTCCATGCTGCAGACTTTAAAATCACGTCTTTTCCCCACAGATATTTCAAATGAATTTGGTCGTCAAGCAATCTGTCACATTGCTCTCCATTGAGATCAAACTAATAGGTCTGTTGTTCTCACTCTTATTTGTACACCTTCTTTCATGAACTTGTACTTATAAGATGTTACTCTGAAATACAACACATCTCCAGAAAACTAAATAATAGTTCCCGCTATGGTGAAATATCACCCCCACATTTCTTTAACTCATCTGTGGTAATATTGTCAGTGCCAGTCACTTTTTTCAGTACTGTGCTGCTCATTTGTAGTAAACTGAAACACTATTTTCAATCTGCTTATTCCTATTGTCATGAAAAAGTTCCTGCTCGGTTATTTCTGTAATATCCCTACATGACTGCCCGTTAAACCTAATGCTACTATAATGGAAGATTTTGTATTATTTGCACATACTGAGAAGACTACTTGAATAAGGAAAGTTAAGGCAGTATAGAAAGTGTAAGCAAACAAGTGAAATAATTTTGAGAGACAAAAAATGATCTTAATGGCATAAGTGATTAGCTGAAGGTAAAATGAGGTGATAGCTTTCAGTTAGTAAAATCACCAAAAAAATTCATCAAATAATGGTGACAATTTGTTATTGTAAGTTTTCATAAGAATCAGTAACATGTGCACCCATTTCCAGAGATTTTTAACCTCCTTAATGGCAGCTTGCTAAGTTTACACCACTGCGAGCATATCAATTTTGAAACCATAGCTATTGTGTGTTTATCCAATTTCCAAATTCTGTTATTTCACAAATCAAAACAATGTTCAAGGTTAGGTGAGAGCAGGTCAATAATCAAACCAAACAAAATTAAGGATGCATGAATTAGCCAAATCAATACAAGGAGCAAATTGAATATCTGTTATTTGAAAAGTAAATGTCAGCAAAAGTATTAATGAAAAACTATTTCAAAACCAATCCAATGAACAACATCCATTATTTAATTCTTTTGCTTATAGCTTTATGCCTCGTCGACATCGAGGTCATTAGAGGTGGAAGAGGATGGGGATGGGGGGGGGGGCAAAGAACAGGAAGGAATTCGGTCATTGCCTTTTTATAGGAAACATCCCTGCATTTGCCTGGTGTGATTTGGGGAAAACATGGAAAACCCAAATCAGGATGTCCGGATGGGGATTTGAACCCATGTCCTCCCAAATGCAAGGCCAGAGCATTATTGCTCACCCACCACGCTCAGAATTTTTACAAAATACAAAGTTTAGTCAACAATTAGAGAGTGAAGGTATCACAATTTCAACATTAAGAATGAGATCATCATCTTCTTCTTCACCACCTTTTCCCAACATTACAGGTCAGCAGCCTTTGGTGAGCTTTACTCAACATTGGCATGGTCAAATTTAGAGCTTTGGTTTTATTGACACCAAGCATTTTATACCAACTGTCAGGTTGTACCATGCACTAATGGGGGATTTAAAGTGTTGCCATCTGTCTGTGAAAAGTGTAACTATGTTCAGTGTGTGTTAGGTGTATTTTTATTTCCGAAATTTGTAGTTTACAAAGTGACTATCCCAGCATTTGCCTTGATAACAATGGAAAACTACCTAAAACCACAATCAGGACAGCTGGTACGTGGTGACTTGGGCTTTTGCCCGGACCTGTTGTATCCTTCCAATCTAGAGTGTGGTGCCTTAGTGCACTAATCAGGGTCTGAGGAAGAGATCGTCACTTGTTGCTATAATCAATCAGTTCACAAACGGTGTTGTCGGCATTGGGGATACGTAAACTTTGTCCTTCACATAAACCCACAAGACGAAATCGCATGGAGTCAGATCTGGTGACCTGGAGGGGCCTTGACAACAGAGGAACATCATTCGAACTCCCAGTGTGGCAGTTCTCTATTGAGAAAGGTGCGGATATTTGAATTCCAGTGAGGCGGAAACCAACGTAAAATGCTCTGGTGAATAGGTGCAGCTTTTCCGAATTTTTGTACGAATGCACTCTGCACATACTAACACACAAAAACTTTCCTCCCGCTTTTCTGCCATCTAGCATGGACGCCGAGCAAGCATTTAAATTTGGTGAATTTATGTATGTTTTCATGTATCACTCATCTTCGTAGGTTTTATACTTTTCAATACACTTTGAAACTCGATGAATCACTTAGGCTAACCCTATATAGTATTGCAAAACAGAATCCACGCACCATGATCATGTAATTTTACTTTTCAGCCACCAATATGTCATATCATTATTAAAAATGATTTATTAAGGCAAGTCATTAATATATGATTCATAAAATTTTACTTGCCTTTCAAATGTTTTACATGCAGTTTTAAACAGCTCACTTTAATTAAATTATTATGGCCTAAGCTTATATGGAGAAAGACATAACTGCTCCATTCTCAGATTCACTACACTTGCATTGGTATATGCTTTTGAGCAAGTGCTATCAACTTAAATTTTGTGAGCTCCCATTACAGGGAAGGGGAGGGGGAATTGTAGGAAATAGGTGTATCGGTCACCTATATCACAGTTGTGAATGTTACTAGTAGTAATATTATTCTTTATAGAACACAAAGAGTAGTAGAATTATAAAAAAAATTATATAGTTTTATTTCATATCATTTTATTTAGAAAAATACAGTTATTTTGAACAGCATCATACCAAAATGATCAGTACATTTCCCCATACTGTAAAATAAAGTACTGTCATCAGCAGTTTCATTATTATTTACCGATATAAGAAAGTGTTGAGAGATTCTACCAATACATATCACAGATGCAAGGATATGTGAGCTGAATAAAAGTTATGACTTGCAATTTATTTAAGTTCTACAGTTTACAATATGCATCACTTCATCAATAATATAAATTTAGTTTTACAAAAAACATCAGTTCATCACTCTTCTAATGAAAGTCATTCTCAGTTTTATAAATTTAAAACTCTTTATAATATTTTAAAATGCTGCATTTGTAGTATTTACTTGAAGCCCTCAATTAACAAACATAACCTTGCACTAATAACTGCGCTAATAAAAGGAAACTTTGTTACTTTCTATTAAATCCGAGGCATGGAAGCCAAAGTATCATCTAAATAACAACAATTATAAAGAAGATTTTTTAAAAAAATCCCCCTTGTACCACTTGTATCCTAAATGCCCACACAAAATGCTTTAGATTCAAATTTTAACTTTTTATTTAAATCCATCCAATAAGATACAAAAGCCCCATGTAACCATCATGTTAACACATCATAAACTTTTCCCCATTTTTTTTTTTTTTTTTTTTTTTTTTTTTAGCATGTTAGCATGTTAGGAGTTCTATAAGTAATAACAAAAATTGGTAAACTTAACATACATCAAAGTTCACTTTGCTAAATGTCAGTATAACTTCTAATAACCATGATAATATTTGGTGCCAAACTATCATGTGTGCCATTAGTCACTATACATTTTAATACAGAACATTTATTATTTGAAGGCACCTCACAGAACTACAGACTTTAATATATTGCTTTCATTATGAGCATATTAAAAAGCCACTTTGTTTTGAAAGAAGGTGGCATCCGTGTGTAAACAGCCAAGATATTTTTCCAACTTACAAGAAATAGAAAAGTTGACTGCATTTACAGTTTAGCTAAATGAAACAAGTTTTTCAATACAGCTTTAAGTGCACTCATTAGAATAAACTGTAGCTGTACACAAACAAAATTTTACAGTCTACTTCTTAACTGATATAGCATATGACTGGCCTTACAGCATGCCATGTAACAAAGAAGAAACTAAGCCAACACAAATTTAAGAGCAGTCAGTTATGCCTTTCACAATCTTCTGTAGTTCTTGTGGTAAGAGGAAAAAGTGATCATTTCATTCAAAAAATTAAAATTATGATCACGCATAAATATACAGGAAGACAATGTGACTAGAGATAAAGCCTGTTTTACAAAATCTAATATATTTACATACTTACACATTTTAAATGCAACACAAAATTGGCAGCAAGTCACTGAAATTAATTTAAACAATCTTTTCATTACGTACTGTGTCTAAGGTATATCTGAAACTGAAGGTGAAATTCAACTGAGCAATGGTCTGGTACAGTTAACCTCAGCCAAATGGAAATGGCAGGAATACACTGAAAAGTCAGAACATTACATGCAGCAAGAATAAAACCTTTGGCAAGTACTGCACAATCAAATTAATTGTGTGTGTCAGGAATTTTTAAGAGTTTTGTTTGACCATATGAGCAATGCCAGGCTGCTCTGTGGTTTGGATCCACGTTAAACTGTAGGGCCCAGAGGAAAGGAACAGACCGTCCTAACTCTGGTACAATGGCTTAGTATGCCTCCTTAGGGAGGATCCAACCTACCTTCGACTTGTAGACTAAGTTAGTTTTTTTTTTATTAATAGATATAAGCTTAAGTGCTATTTCACCTCTGAAAGAAATTATTATTGCAAGATTTCAGAAGTAAAGAGAAAATTTTGTGTTAAACAAAGGGATTTCTCTGTTAAATTAGTAACTAAGCCACCTTATTTAATTAAAGGACTGTTGAAAATACTTTGCCCACTACTCAATGTTAAAATAGTTTAATACAATATAAATTTGATTTTCTGAGGGCAAGAGAAAATTTTATGAAAATTTCAGAATGTTGCCCAGGCTAATCATATCAACAATCTTAACTTGGTTGTTACATATTCTAACAATGCAGCACCAAACAAGGATTTTGAATAGGCATAAGGCACTTAATCAAATTTCTTGAGCACAATCAAATATTCTGTAAACTAAGGGTAGAGTTTTATATGTACAAAGGAAAGATAAAAATTACTCATCACTCACCAAAGGTGAAGGGAGGAGGGCAGCCATCCTCTCTCCAACTGTGGTGAGTGATGGGTGATGTTTATCTTTCCTTTCCATATTAATATTGCCTAATGACAGTACTTCCTACTCCATTGTTGCTATTCTTGTACACACACACAAGAAAGGATAGGGAAATTTCACCCAATACTTACCATAGATGACAGGAGCTGGGTTCAACCAACACAAGTAACACAATATTTCAGTACTGAACCTTATTCTTGCAAGTAGACGAGACATTTGGCAAGGAGGTTCAATGTGGTCACACTGACACTGGTCGAGAAAATTTGGAACACAGGTAGCAAGGCTAGGATGGCTCGGGTGGTGGTGAAAAAGGGGGGGGGGTGAGAAAATAATGAATAGATAATTCTGGAGAAATATTTTGGTGTTGAACCTTATTCTTGCAAGTAGATGAGTCACTTAAGAATAAAGTCAAATGTGATCACACCTACACCTGCTGAGTGAATTGAGCGTGGCAAGGGTGGTGGTAGAGGGAGGTGAGAAAATACTGGATTGATAATTCTGAAGAAATATTATTGTAGAATGTGGGGAACAACACCAAAGTAAATATCATGACAGCATATAAATATTAATAGAAAACTTCTGACTCCTAAGACAACCCCGAGCACCCACCCTGTATTTTCTATCCAAGATATATAAGGCGAGCAATCCTGGACACCTCATAGTCACTGCCTAAAAGTTTCCTGAAGAGCGCATATGTGTGTACAACCTTTTGTCCAGGCACTTCCTTCATATGTCAGACACACTCCTCACTTCTTACAGCATCTGTCAGTAGATTGCTTCCTGGTCGCCATAGAAGTCACCGATATTCCCCATTTCCAGAGCCTTGACAGATATCCTTCACACATTCTCCCTAGCACTGCCTTCCTCACATCATTGGCTCATTTCATTCTCGAAAAAAATTTCTTTACCTTTCAATATCATGTCCACTATCAAATATGAAGCATGCGGATGGCACCTTTCTATGCCAACCTATTCCTGGGCAGATTATAGGAATGTTTTCTTCAAAAGTTTACTGTACAACACACCGTGTGGATCAGATCTATATATATATATATATATATAGATATATATGACATCTTTATGCTCTGGACTCACGGTGAAAATCTCCTTGATTTCATAACCTCTCTGGACAACATCCACTCCCTAAACTTCACCTGGTTCTACTCTCATTCCAACATCATATTCCTGGATGTAGACACCTCTGTACATAATAGCCACTTATACACCTCTGTCCACATCAAAATCCTAGGGACCAACAATAATATCTCCACTTTGATAGTGCCATCCATATCACACAAAATGTTCCCTCCCCTGCAGCTTAACACTCTGAGGCAGACACATCTGCTCTGACCAAGAATCCTTTATCCTATACTCTAAAAACCTGACCCGAGCCATTATATACTGTGATTATCCTCCAGAATTGGTCCACAAACTGATATCCCAAGCCAAATACTGTTCACCACACTGACACACACAACCCAAAACCAACTTCAATCCTATTTTTCTCACCCAGTTCTTTCCTTGTTTAGCAATTCCTATTGCTAAACAAGATTCTTTGTCTTGGTTACAATTTTGTCAGATCTTTTCCTTAAATGTGCTGACTTCTCCCCCCAGCCCTTTCCACTATGCCCCATGTCATGTTCAGCAGGCTACCTCACCTACAAAATATACTTGTGTGCAAATACCAACCCCCTAATGCTCCTAAATTACCCTAGAACTCCTTCTGTAACATGCCTCAAACTATGCAATATGCATCCACTTACCACTAGTGAAACCTTCCCCTTCACCTGTACCACATACCATCTTACATACCAGCTCACCTGCCTCCATTGCCAAAGTTCTTACATCGGTCTCACCACAAACTCATTAGTGGTCAGAATGAATGTTCACAGTTTACCCCCAAAATCTAGACCACCATGTTGCTCTCCACACCAACTCTCACAAAACTCATGACTTCAATAACTGTTTCACAATAAGTAATTAGAGCACTCCCCAATACCACTTCCAAATCTGATCTTCGCAGGTGGGAACTGGCCTAACAACACATTCTGGAGACCAGACACTTCATAGGCCTCAATCTCAGATACCTGCCTTCCTGTAGAAAACATAGATAAACACAACTTATTTCATTTTTTGTCACTATCATTTTTTTTAAAAACGTAAAAAAATTCTGCACTTTCATATGTCGCCTTTTTCTTATTTTAGTTAACTTCTTTCCCACACTTAATATTTCCAATGATATTATCATTGCTCCCCCACTCCGTTGTATGGATATAGCTGTGTGGACTGGCTTTTGCACGAGCTCAGTCATGTTTCCAAAAAAAGGGCATGGCCCGAAATATAGAAAATTTTTTGTGGGTTATATTTTTTGTTGCTGCTGCCCGCCTCCCTTCAATTTTGGTGAGTATAATTTCTCCTTCCTCTCCCTATAAATATAGCCTCACATAATTTCTTCCTACTCCATTGTTCTTGAAATAATTAGAAAACTTTCCATAGAAAATACTAAATTTATGTTTTATAAAATGTGAATAAATAACAATAAGTACTGGAAGGGTTTTATTGGAGACTGAGGCCAGAAGGATGTCTAGTGTCAAGGATATGTTGATAAGCTAGTTTCCATCTGCAGAGTTAGAGGAAAATACCAGGTTATACATGTTCGCCTTTTTGTGTTCATTGTTTCCAACTGGTATGTGTTGGACTGAACTTCCGTATCCTTCCTTAGTTTCATTGCCTTAAAGCATTTTCCTGTTCATTATTGGAACAAATTAAGCCAAACAAATAATGTTAATTTGAATACAAACATTAATTTCACACCTACTTGTTACACCTAGAACATAGATGTATGTAGTAGCTTTGCCATAAAATTCACGTTTTTGTTGCATTTGTGTCACGTTTATTCATAATTTGACTTCCAACATAAGATATGGTTTACTTGCTTCAAATTTGAAGCCTTTTTTCGTATTACCACCTAGTGCCTTTCGCCTTCTGTTGCAAATAACAACACAAATACTTTATGCAAAAAAATCATAAAAATTATATAAACAAGTACCACACTAACAAGCAATATGTATATTAATGAAAACAAGAACAAACCATCACTCATCAAATCAAAGCTGATTGATGGTGTAGAATCACTACAGACATTTCTAGGAATAATATGATAATTTCTCACTTATTTCCTATCTTGTTATATTCCTTAATCTTAATGAGCTACTTTCACCATGTATGAGTGCTGTTTTTTTGCTGTCATCTTTCATTAAACTTTGGTAAGTGATGATATATGATCCTTGGAATTTTTTCAAAGCACCTTTAATTATTCATTTTATTAACGTTTGTATAAAAGCATTGTAAAGCAGTTATATACCATTTTGGGTTGTTAACTTTTTATAAATGAAAACTGTCAAAGCAAGTTTTAATCTTGCCCTTTGTTAGTACTAGTCAAAAGAATCCCAAAAGTTATTTAAAGATTTATGAGAGAGATGACAAGCATCTTGAACTTTAGAAAACCTGTAAGTGCTATAAAGGTCCACAAAACGGACTTTACTGCTTCCAAAATACACAATTCTTATTTTCAACAAAGCACTGACATTAATGATAAATATTAAACAGTGGTACCAGATGATATTGAAAGACTGAAATTAAATCAACTCTCATCTCTATAACCAAATACAATATGTCTCAAGATACACCTCTAACAGTTTCATGGAATAAGAAACATTAAACTGAAATGTATTACTTGTTAAAATTATCATAACATTAAAAAGATTAAATCATCAAGTTAAGCCACAAAATCGACTCATTTATTTAATTCTTTCCTATTTGATAGCACTAAATAGTACCATAATATTCACCGACAAATACTTGAACTATAGTGACGAACCTTTCTCAAGCCACAGTCAGCCAATCAGAGCGTTTATTTTTAAATATGGCACAAAACAAACAATTGGTGAACTTTTAAAGTTTGGAATTGTTAGTGTGTAATGACAGTAATGAGCTTTTTAGTAAAAGTCAATTTTGTATTACTTTTTCCTTAGTTACCTTACATTAATCATTACTGTAATACCTACAAATTAGTCTAGCGAATAGAAATAGTATCAACAGTCCCAATAAAAAAGGGATAAAATTATGTTTAATATTGAGTACCTTTATGCAAATATAAAGTTGAAATTATTATTATTTGATATTTGCAGTACATGATAGAAAAGGGTTAGAAAAGAGTAAAGTTCTGTTCTTAGATGAGCCACATGTTTTTCATTTTACTGAAACTAATTGGTTGATATGGAAACTTTCTTATAATGCAATTACTTGATTAAAAGACTGTTAAAAGAACTTTACTGACTATGATTATCTTGAGTTCAGTAATGAAGAAAGCATTAAATATTGGCACAGTTATTTATTATTAGCTCTCGAATCACTATAGTGTGCTTCTGAAGATTTAGAAAGAATAAGAGGGATAAAATTGTATTACCAAAATAATGGTTTGGTTCTATAAAAAGTAAATGATGCCCATTAATGTCATAATGCTAAGAATAGAGAGGAAAGCCTTCACTTAACACAGAGAAGGAGCGACTGTAAAAACATGTACCAACACAACACGAAGTAAAATTTCTGGGCAAGAAACTTTGTCAGTGAGGAAAAACCTTACCCAAAAATTTTGATTTTTTTAAAAAAGTATGTTTCTACACTCTAAATTAACTGAAAACAGTAATAAGTAAAATTTCAAATGAACTGACATGAATGTATTCTGCTCAGATACAAGACCCCATTGCTTATTGTTGTTTATGACAACAATCATGAAGTCCACATTTAAGCATCTGAAGCAGTTATTTCTCACTATTTGCACATTAATCCATTTCAGTAGTAACATGGATGCTTGAGGCAGAGTTTTGATCAATTTTAAATCAGGGATTCATAAAATTACGGTACAGAAAAATGCACCAAAAGAGAGACACGGAAATAGTACAAATAGGCAAACAAGCAACAGAAGCAAAAGATATAAAAATTCCTTTCACAGAGGATAGTTTCTGTTGGATCTTGACACAAAGTTTGGAGAAGCCCCAAAACCAATTTAACGGCAAACATATTTCTAACAAATATTATTTTTTAGTGTTTATACATTCATTTATATCCACAAGTGATACAAAAGAAGATAAGCACATCTGCAGCAAATAAACAAAATACATGCTTTAGATTAAAGCAGGTACCAGTATTAACACAAACTTCATATAAAACATCATTTCATCCCCAATATATTTTAGATAAAAGTCAACATGGAAAAGGAAAGAGAAAGTAAGTCCATCAGTTCGCAAATCTGAAGAAAGGAGGGATGCAACATCAAAAGTCACTAAACAAAAATAAAATAACAACCAACAATATTTTGGGCAATGCCCAAGTGGCTGGGTTAACTGGCCTAGCCATGAGTAATAAATGCCTTCAAGAGTAAGGGCAATGCCCGAAATATTGTTTTTGTGTAGTATTTTTCATAACTTTCTTCAACTCTGGCAAGTGATGGGTATCCTCCCAATACTAATATCACCTCACGGTATTTCCTCCTGCTTCATGAGAGTCTCAGATAAATGTTTGTGTTATTGACAAGTCTCACACATTTTATGTTTCTATCTATACATTATTCCTGATGAGAAGCCTACATAACATTCAGAAATATAAAGGGTAAAGAGGAAAGCAATCACCATAATAGAATACCTTCCTCAAACATTATTATACTATTAAAATAATGCCATATGGTTCATGTTCAGTAAATTCCATATATTAATTACTTTAATGATCTTTGGCATTTTATGAAGCCATCAAAATCTTTTATACGACAAAATGGCAGTCTATTTGCTTAAATTCTGAATTTCTTACAAAATGTTTCACACAACTGCATTTAGTTATGAATATTGCCCTGCATAACTAAATGGAAATACATTAAATTTCCAACTAATTGCTGAAAAAAGAGGCAAATTTCTTATTAAAGATAGTTAAGATTTTTCCATATTATTTGCCTCACCCGTTTCATTTAGTCTACATTAATAATAAAACAAACTGTGCAGTCCAAAAGGCTACAGTAGCAAAATATCTTTAAATAATCATTGAAGTCTGGCCCATTGCACTGGATACTTGATAGAACAATAAAATAACAAAGGAAGCTGTAAATCACTTGAATTATTTAGGAAAGTGAGCAGTAAGTTGAGAAAGAAACAATAAAACTTAATCAAGTGAACTTGACTCACATCAAAACCTATGCCTCTAGGAATGTATATTAGTTCGAATATGTAATATAATTTTCCCACCACCGACATCTGTGCAGGTAGCAGAAAACATTGGCCAATTGAAAAACAATAAAGTGCCAGGTGAAGGAGGTATAATAATGTACATGCTGAAACTAGAAGGAAAACTAGCAATTCAATTCAGACACAAAGTATCAAAGAATGTGGGGAAACAAAAAATACCAGATAACTGCAAAGAGGCATTAATTCAGGAGTCAGGACAGATACTAACAGTTATACAGACATTTCTTTACAACCAATCTCACTTAGTAGAGAAAGCAGGACACAATGAATATCAAGCAGGATGCAGGGAAAAAAGACCATACCCAGGACAGATATTCAATGTTAATATGTTCCTCAGAATTAGAGAAACACAGAACCTCAACACAATAGTCAACTTTGTGGATTTTTTCTAAAAAAAAAAGTCTATGATTCCATAGTTAGACCAATACTTTTCTAGATGTTAAAGGAACTAGGAATAGATGAATTAATTGAACAGACTCTCATGGGCTTGATCTCAAAAGTTAAAATTCTGCTGTAAAATTTCAAAGTCCTTCAAAATTAATACAGACACGGTGAAGAATTCTCACAATTGTTTCAAATTTAACACTAGATAAGATCATACAAGATGGGAGAAAACATTACAAGAGAAGAACATTGAAGGAATCCACCTTGGAAAAGTAGGAACAATTGAGATAAAATGCCTCACTCTTCTGATGATGTTGCAATAATTTCAAAAAATTAGAAAGATGATAAAATGACGATAGAAATTCTCCACAAAATTGCAGATAAAACTGGATTAAAAAACTCATACAACATATACAAATACATAGAAACACAACAGGGAAAGAATGGTCTGGTAGATAAATTTAAATATTTAGGAGAGAGGATACAATCAAATGGACTAGATAATACAACCAAAAAAGATAGATTGATGAAGATGGAACTAGCTAATAAACTTGAACAAAACTGATACAACTAAAAATCAATATAATTACAGCCACTATGCAACATTAATAAAACAGAATTTACTATATGGATCACAAAGCCTCACACTGAATAATCAAGCGGAACGTGAAGAACAGGAGAAGAAAGCAGGACCAACAAAGATAACTTTTGGAGAAAGAGGATAGATTTACCCAAGAACCTACAGAAAATTACAGACACCATAAGAAAAATAATACCCAAATTTTATGTACAAATAATAGACAGTTATAGGACGGCAAGGAAAATATTCAACTTTACTTCTAAACTAAAACCTTGTGGGATGGCTACAAGTAACAAGAATCTTGGTATTTAAGATCATGGAAGACATCATTAACAACAAAGAAGACTTTAGAAGATAGAGTAACTGGCCATCCAACCAAAACAATAACTGTAGACAGTGACATCAGATGAACAGAGACAGGATTATACAATAGTATTAGTTGCCAAGCAGTCTCTAAGTGGCCAAAATCTAAATAGTAATGGTACTTCTTTTTCCAGCTTTAGCAAATTAGTCACTATGCTATAGCATTGCTTATTTCTGCTCTTATGTTTCTTTCATTTTTTTCCTGTATATATATATATATATATAATCACAGCTGATAAATTATGTGACTGGTATGTACTTAGCACTTACTATGGCACTGTATTATGAGAACATCTCTTTTTCAAGGCAACATTTCAGATAATATTTTCTAAATCAATCATTTTTCAATCATTACTGTTTTTACCACATGGACCTGATAAAAAAAACTGTTGCACTCAGATAAGCTGAGCCATAAATGTGGTAAACACCAGTACAGTAGCTCAATGTAACGACTACGCCACAGCAAAAGCAAACCCCCAATAACGCTAACATGAGTAAAGTGTGTTTACATCCTGCCAAAATTGTTCCACAGTACATGCAGAAAATGTATGAGATGTAAGTTAGTTTTATCAGTCAGCTAAAATATTTGTCTACAAGACTAACAGAATATGATTTTTTTTTATTTTATAACAGGAAAACAATGAGGGGGGGTGGGGGTGGGGGAAACTACATACCATCAAAAAGAAATAATATAGAAGAATTTCCAAATAAACTAACATTTTCATTCATTATTGATCAACTGACTCATGTATGAGAGATGCTGATAACATTCATTATTAATCTATGTTTTATGAAATTTTGCATTCCTGAAGATTATTCTGCAATGTAGATTTCGCAGATTTGCAGCTGCTTCGATGGTGTGCTACGCCGTCTTCATCAGATATGTATGTGGATGTGCTTACGTAAAACACTCACTGTCACAACAGAATGATTGCACATGCAGTCCACAGTGTGTAAAGTATGGCTCTGTTTCTGTAGCCAGCCCTAAACTAAGGACTGATAGCACCCAGAGTCCAGTATGTCTATTAACATTAGTGTCAAGTTACAACAGCTTCTTTTATGATAGATTCCTAGAACTAAAGTGACCAGCACCTTCATGTCCACTGCAAACCAGCAAAGACTACATCACATTGACATGCTGGAAGAAACCTCCATTTAAACAGAAGTTAATAAATAACAACTAAGATTAAGATTTCCTGTCAATATATAAAAGCAATGACATGTAAGATTCAGCAAACTATTTACAATACAGTAAGTTTATTATGGAAATGCCTCTGTAGCCGATAACCATTCCTTTAAGCAGACTAACTTCATTATTACTAAGTAAGATTCAAGGCATCTTACATCTATTAAAACATTATTGTTTATAAAATAATTAAAAAATCCAGCTGACAGTGTGCCTGTCACAGCAACACACTACCAAAATAAGATCAAAAATAGGAGTGCATGTGATGCATCTACCTTAGAGTTCATTCATAAATTGTACTAAAATAACAGGAGTATTTTTCACTCAACAGTATTTCAATGCATACTTTGTGAGTGAGGGAGCCAAACCATTTGACAAATATGACATTGACCCTGGCCTTTAATTTACTGAACATAGTTAATCTGATTACAAAATACTAGTTTAACTGCTTCAAGTTTGAATTTTACAGCCATCAATTTTCAGTGCTGCAAAAGCTCTCCTCTCCTTGGGGAAGAAGTAATAGTTCTTTCTCGTTCTCTTTCTTCTTCAGTAAAAAATATGCGTGTTATCACGATGTCACCAGTGGAGAGAGTCTGACAAGCCACATCACTGGAATCTCTCTGATTATGACAACGGCAACTGCAGCCCTCAGATGTTACAGGTGATGGTGAAACTACACCTAATGTTGCTGCAGACAAAATAGATTCCAATCTTTCTATTTTCTCCAGCCTGTCCATCTGACCGTCTGACAATATTTCATCCATCAGCTGCATGGATTCTGTAAGACTGGGTGGTCCTGAATTTGGTGTTCTTGGTGAAGTGACTCCAGCTGAAAATGTAGGCAAAAATCTGTGTCATTACAAAGATATTGTATTGTCAAAATAATAGGGCAATTTGTAGATTATATCTGTATCAACAAATGGAAAAAAAACACAGCATTTTTTTAGCTCAGAAAAAAATTCTCAGAAAAAACAATAAAATTAATTATAGTTAAACATTTAGCTTGATACAGTTTCATCTCATCATAATCATCTTGAGCAGCTTCCAACTGCTGGGAACAGAAGCCTTTCAGGTGCTTCCCTTTCAGCTCCATATCCATCATCTTCTTTGCTATCTTCTCCTCTCACATTTTCTTTACATGACCATACCACTGCAACCTTGATTTCTCTATTCTTTGTTGTAGTGGTTCCTCCTAGATCTCCTCATTCTTGATACTCCTACTCCTCTGAAATTTCATTTCCATAGCTTGTACTCTATCTTTGTCCCTCTCCTTCATCACCCATGTTTCCGATCCATATGTCAAAATCAGCACATCCATGCTCCGTACCAGGCGTCTGCACATCTTCTTTCATTTATCTCCATTTTCTTCAATCCAGATTCCCAAATACTTCAAACATTCCATTTTATTCAACTGTTCTTCTCCAAGTGATATGCCTGTCTCTCTTATGATCTTCTTTCTTGCTGTAATTACCAACTTCACTCTTTCTTGCAGAGAACTTATGCAACTTCCCTCTCCCAGACAGCCAGCTGATTCTGCACTTCTCTTTCATCTTCTCCCTAAACTAGTAGATCAGCAAATAGCATTGCTTTAGTTTTCCTTTATCCAACGCTCCCCACCACCTTCCTCAATATTTCATCCATAACCACTATGAATAACAGAGGTAAGAGGGCACTTCCTTGTTTTAGTACATTTTTCAACTGAAACCATTCCGTCTTACCCATTCCCACTTTGACACAGCTTTTACTACCATCCATACATATCCTTCACTCCTTCCACTATCTCCTTCACTGATTTTTTTCTCTCATTTTTTCTTTAATTATGGTTTTACATCTTCTTGACGTCGAGATCATCAGAGGCTAGATGGGACCTGGGACAAGGAATGGGAAGGAATTCAGCCATCACTTTTTGAAGGAAGCATCCCAGCATTCACCTGGAGTGATCCGGGCAAACCGTGGAAAATCCAAATCTGCATGACCAGACAGGGATTCGAACTGGCGTCCTCCCTAATGTGAGGCCAGAGCATTAACCACTCACCCATCACGCTCAGTGATTTTTCTCTCATTACTTCCCACACACTGAAAAAAAGGTGAATGACAACCTCAGCCAAAACAATATGCAGGAATTCCATCAGCAGATCCTTACCACATTCACAGTAATGCTCTTGTAGTTGCTTTACTGCAAATATAAGGTCAATGATTGACCTTCCTTGTCTATATACATATTGTTTTTCCCTTAGCTGCCTTTCAACTGTTCATTTTATCCTGCTGTCCAAACCTATCTCATATATCTTGGCACAGCGGCACATCAAAGTAATACTACAGTTAGTCCTGTCCCCTTTCATGTATTGGTATTATAACCCCTTTCTTCCCATCATCTAGGATTATTTTCTCATTCTACACAATCCTCATCAGCCTGTAGAGTCATTGTATGCCTACTCCTCCAGCAGCTCATATCTTCTTCATGCTCATTTCATCCACTCCAGGCACTTTACCGCCATGTAGTAAGTGGGTTTGATAATTATATTTTCTTTAGCAAACAAATTTTTAAATTCATTGTTGAATACATCAGCCTAATAACAACTTCCATTAATTTTACATCTGTCTTATATTAGTGCTGGCATACAATGCAACTTGTTTTCTTATATATGACTAAAATTTCTTTGGGTTTCCTGTGCAGCACTTAGAAATCAAAATGCAGTGGCTGTCATTAAAAGTCTCATACAATATATTTTTCATTCATCCTCTTAACTCATACATTCTAGGTCCCTTCTGTTCTATCATTCTGGTACATGCATGTATTTTCATTTGCTTTCTGAGTCATTTAAAAAAAAAAAAAAAGCACGTGCATACTACGATGATTCACTTTCTTTTACAACTGTTTGCTTCATTATAAGTGTGTTGATGCCTTACCTGATCCTACATGTAAAGCAGTGCCACATGTCATCAATGGTGTCTCATGTAATTTAGAGCATTGGCATTTATCATACAGGTATCTAATAGATTCTTTTGAAGCTTTTCCAAAACTGCAAACTACCCACCATTTTTACTTTGTATACGCGCCTGTCGATTGTTTGGGAGCAGTTATGGCTTTATGACTGCCTATTCCTCTAGTCATTTGAAATAGCTAAGAATAAGTCTGACCTATTTGTAACCATGAGATCACTACCATTAATACACTGCATTCGTTCAGAAACCAGTGGTTCAGATTTCAACAATCGTTCAACTATATATTTGCTATTTATGAACTAAAAAAGAAATTATTTTTTACACTTTTTAGATTTTTTTTGAATTCTAAGAAAATGGTTCCAATTTAACAAAATAAGTTAGTTATTTTGTTACATATGGTCTTCCTCTTGCAAATAATGGTACTGCAAGCCAAATTATGACTCTTTTTCACACAGAAATTTTCATCCATTTAGGTACCAAAATTACCTCATGAAATGGGGACAAGTCATTTTTGGGTTAAAATCAATGGGAAAAATGATTGATACCAAAGTTATAGGAGAAACATTTTATATGGCCTCATATGACACACATTTCTGGCTACTGTGAATGGTGTTTCTATCTGCACCTGAACGGCAAAGGCTTCAGCAGAAATATTTTGACTCGCTCTTCTGCCCATCCATTTGACAAACCTGCAGCACTCTTTTTGATAATGTTCTCCATGAAGGATTTATCAGTGAATATTTGAAAGTATGTATTAAGTTGACCTATAATGTATGTATGTCGTATTCTCAATTTTAATGATTTTTTAATTTTTTAAAATTTTTTCTTGATTGATCTTTTAATTTTATGAAATCAAAACTTGATAGGGGATGTAAGGGAACAATGCCATTAAAAATGGCTGAATTAACTTTGTTTGGAATAAAAAATGTACTTTTCTTGTTTCTTATGGAAAACCATTTAGAAAAAATATAATGTGCCTCATAAATTACTGGTAAACTACCAGTTCAATTGCTTTGATACAGGTTCCAAAGTTGCCCTTGTGAAGTCTCAACATTAGAAAACATTACCAAAATTTATATATTACAGGTTATTTTGATTGATTGTCTAAAATGGTAGCTCAGGCATGTATTTTTTTGTTTTAACTACTGTTTTTTCACGTCTATTTCTAGTTTTCCTTTGTGATACGAAAGCTTTCTTCACTCAAGACCACTTTGAAAACTGTCCCGAAATTAAAAATGGTTGCCTTTCATAAAAGTTGGTGAACAAAGTTCCTAAAAATTGCCAGTACATAGCAGCAAACAATAACAGTTCAAATGATGATAACAAAGATGTAATACTTCGCAACTGGTGGCTGTGGGAGATTTAAAACACTTGTGAAAAATGTTAGTGGCCCAAAGCTACCCCTGCTATCCCAAGGTAGCACCCTTTTAGGGAATGAAAGATTTCTGCAAGGTTTCAGGATGTCAAATGGAGACTGGATGAATGTCAAGTGTTTGCATTACCTGATGCATCTGAGGGTGAGGTTTTTCCACTGGTACAACTGTCAAGACTTGTATGTTCTTCTCCATTGTACCCATCCTCCTCCTCATCATCATCATCTTCATCCTCACTCTTTGCTTCTCTAGAGAGAGAGAAAAAAAAGGTGAGTTAAAGCAGGAAAACATTATAGAAATCAAAATAAAATCAAGATGCATTTGCACTTGAGCTTAATACAGTGTTTGACCTGTTACCAGAGTCAGGAGGGGAGAAGCCTCATGCAGATATAGGAGTAGGTAAGGTGCAGCGGGCCTTTAGGAATAGGGGTTTACAAGGAAAAAATAGGAAGAAAAGGGTTCTGCTGCTAGGTAGTAGCCACAGAAGAGGTGTAGGCCCTCCCTTGCAGGATCAGCTGGGCTCAGGTTACCAGGTCACAAGTTATTTCAAACCTAGCGCAACTTTAGGTCAGGTAATAGAGGATATAGGTTCACTTTGTAGGGGTTTCACCAAGGAGGATAGGGTAGTGATAGTGGGAGGTGCGGGGAATAGTATTGATAGAAATGCTGATTGTAGTATAGAGAGTGACCTGAAGAAAGTGTTGAAGGAGGCACAGCACACTAGGGTGGAGGTCATGCAAGTTATAAGTCACCATGACCAGCCGCAATTGAACCACGCTGTGAGGCAGGTTAATGTGGAAATGGAGGAGCTGCATGGGAACAGCATTAGTTCTGTCATGGAGTTGGTGCCTGTGGATATCATTGGTAGGTGGGGTTTCACTAGTCATGGCCTAAGCTTAAATAGAAAGGGCAAGGGAATACTTTCTGAGCTGTAGGCTAGGGCTGTGAATGAGCCCACTTCCAATGGTGACGGGGTTGGGACTGTGACTTTTTTAGATTAATGGCTGCTGGTGAGGGGGTAGAAACAGGAAATCATAGGGATACTGAGTATAGATCAATAGTTGGAAAAATCACTAATACTGAAGAAATAAAAGAAGCTTTTGAAAAAATATCAGAGGTGGGCAGATCAGGGAAGGCAAATGTTAGTGCTGAAAATATCACAGAGCCAGTGATAAGAGTCTTACTGGTAAACTGTAGAAGCATAATGAATAAAGTCATGGAATTTGCAAACCTAATTGAGATACATGAACCTCAAGTAGTTATAGGGGTACAGTCCTGGTTAAAAGAAGTAGTACTAGACAATGAGGTTTTTCCCGATGGTTTCAGAGTGTAACGCAGAGACAGGGGAGCAACTGGGGGAGCGATATTTATACTGGTTAGCAAAGACTACAACAGTTCATTGGTGTTCAGAGATCATGACCATGAGTTACTTGGGGTAGACTTGTGGGGAAATAAAAAAGAAAAAGTCAGTGGAAAAATGAATGATAAAGATGAGGCTCTTGGGGAGAACCTAAATTCATATTCACAGTTCAGAAGTGAGCACAGAATGGTCATCATTGGTGGGTATTTGAACCTACCAGGTGTAGACTGGGTAGGAAATAAGATTAATAACACTAAGGAACAGAGATTAGCAAGGGAAGGAGGCATTACACGGGTGGTTGAGTAGAAAACAAAGGGACAAAACATGTTGGATAATTTCCTAATAAAGTCAGATGATAACCTAATCGGGTGTCAAGTAACCGAAGGAATAAGTGATCATAAAGCAGTTCTGATTGATATAAGGGGATCCAGTAAACCAGTGGCAAGAATTGAAGGGGGAAATAGATACAATTATAAAAAGGCACAAATCTTGGAACTGAAAAGATACTTCAGGGTTAATTCTATTAAATGGAAGAATGGCACAATTTCAGTGGAGACAAAGTGGGAAGAGTTCAAGGAAATGATAAGAAAGGGTGAAGAAATGTTTATTCCAAAACTGAGAATAAAGAGAAGTACAGAACCTTCATACTATAACAGGGAGGTGAGGAGGTTAAAGAGATTGGTGAGACAAGAACATAACAGAGTTAAGAAACAGCAAGGCAGTAGGGAGGTCATGAAACAACTAACAAAGGAATTAATAATGTCAAAGAAACTGGCTAAGGATGAGTTTATGAAGAATATTATCGGTGCAGGGAGACCTCTGACTGATGCATATAGAAATTTCTATAGCTATATCAGGAAACTGAGGGGAAGAGAGGGTATTGAGACAGTTATAGATAATGATGGAGAAGAAGTAACGGAGGATTTAAAAAAGGCAGAGTTATTGAGAAACTGGTTCAGTGAGTCCATCAGGGACAATAATTCAGGGGTTATATCTGGAAATGAGCCTATCCACACAGTTGGAGGGGAGCAGATTAGAAAATTTGAAATTAAATATGAAGATATCATGAAGGAATTAAGGAATCTAAAAAAGCATAAAGGGGCTGGTATTGATAATATTACTACAGATGTCTTAAAGATAGTAGGATGGGACATTGTACCTTACCTTGAAACATTATTTAAATTGAGTCTGGATACTTGTTGTTTAACAGATGACTGGAAAAGTGTGATAGTAGTACTGGTCCATAAAGGAGGGGTGACAAACAGGGTTGAAAAGTGTAGGCCAATCAGTTTGACATCAGTGGTAGGTAAAGTAATGGAGAGATTAATATGCAACCATATTAGAGGTGTCTGTGATGAAAGTAAATGGTCTTCAAGTCAGCAACATGACTTTAGACAATGATATTCGTGTGAATCTCAGTTAGTAGGATATATGCAAGATATTTCTGATGAAATGGACAGGGGAGGTCAAGTTGATAGGGTGGCATTAGATCTTTCATAGGCCATAAAATGGTGCTAAATTAGGTAAAAAACTATTGGAGCTGATAAAAAGCTGATTTGCTGGGTGGAAGAATTCCTAAAAGGTAGAAAGCAAAAAGTTAGGGTAGGAAATACAATATCAAAAGAAGTAGAAGTGAACATGGGAGTCCCACAGGGTAGTGTATTGGGACCATTGTTATTTGTTATTCTAATGAATGATTGTGTTAATGGTTTACTGTCAGAAGTTAGATTGTTTGCAGATGACATAATGAGTGAGTGAGTCAACATTGGATGGAGATAAATGCAAAGAAGAGTCAGCTTATTAGGTACACAGATAAAAAGCTAAAGGTTGATTACAATTATAAAGTGGAGAAGGAGTTACTTATTGAAGACTCGAAATATAAATACCTTGGCATTACATTTGATAGCAAACTTAACTGGGCACGACACATTGGACAGGTGGTAGGGAAAGGGTTCAAAATCCTTCACCTGTTGGATAGAGTGATGAGGGGATGCACTAGAGAAGTAAGGGAATTGGGGTACAAAACTTTGGTCAGACCACTGCTGGAATATGGTTGTGTAGTTTGGGATCTACATTTTGGGTATCAAATACAGGAGTTGGAGGGGGTGCAGAGGAGGGCTGCCAGGTTTGTCTCTGGAAATTACCGCAGAACACAATTGGTAAGTAGTATGATAAAGGAGCTGGAGTGGGATTCATTGGAGGATAGAAGGAGGGTGAAGAGAGTCATGGGAGTGTACAAAGCCTACATTGGTGATGAAGCATGGAAAGATATTGGTGGGAAAATTAAGAGAGGTACTTGAAAGGGTAAGGTTGACAATGACTACAAGCTGGCACTTGATTTCAGGCATAAGGGTGTGGGAAAATTTTCTTTCATAGGGAAGGGAGTGAGGGACTGGAATAAATTGCCAAGAGAAGTGATGAATAACTTACCGGAAACACTGAAAGAACTTAAAGTAAAAATTAGCAGAGCGCAAAAGTAGGTTGGAAGGGGAAAGGGAGGGGGTGTAGGGAGATTGCCACCGGAGTGGGCGCTCCATTGCAATTTTATCAGTTATTATTATTATCAGGAGAAGATTTTAGCTCATCGTTCAATAAGTCCCAGGACTCACCCACAGATGGCGTTACTAATATCAACTCGACTTCCTGTTTCACAAGAACTAATCTTCAAATGACACGTGTCTGATTTTCACGTCAGTCGGACCGTAAACAGCAAAGCTACTGTAGTGAAAGTGATGCTACTTGTGCATTTTTGGAAAAAATGGACAAAAACGAATTTTGTGTTTTGATCAAACATTGCTATTTAACAGGTAAAAGTAAAAAACCAGCAACATTCATGGAACACACTTTCAGGCACAGGAGGGAGGAAGTGAGTGAGTTTGTTGCTATCACCTGAAAATATGTGAAAATCTATCAATACAAACACAAAACGTGGTATACACATTAACTTTCCTGTCTGTTAATATTAAACAATTTATATATACAAACAGATTACGCACAAATATCCCTTCTTATAAAAATCAAGAAAGCTCAACAGTTATAATCAAAATTGCTCCAATAAATCATTCTGAATTCACTATTTTATTTCACTTAATAGCTTTATGAACTTTGAATGACAAAGAATTCATCCAAAAATACTATTATTCCTATTAACTTTGATAGTAAGCAGCAGTTACAGTAACAGTTATGGTAGTGTTTTTGTACTATCCAGTCACTGGCCTGCAGTAAATAATCTAAGTGCACATTTTTTTTGACAAAAACGAGTGTGATTAGCATTCAATGGTAAGAGTTTGAGATTTCAGAATATCTTAGGTTTCTGCTTATAAATTAAATATATGGAATGATAGTGGATGCTGTGTATTAAGATGGTTAATCATCTCACATGCTGACAGACTGAAGTTGGAAGCTGTCAAAGCAGTCATAGGAGAAGTGATATGAGGCAATTCTGCAGTGGCAAATGTGCTTCCAATTTGTTCTTAGTTAACCATTATTAGTACTTGTTTCCAATGGTTGTAAAGGGTAGGCTCACATCAGCAGTTAGTACTTGTACCATATCCAGTTTTCAGTTGTGTCAGTGTGTGTTGTAAGGTATGTTTCCAGGTGGACGAGTGTAATACATGTATTTTTATGATACATTGCAGAATATTTATTGTGATTGTATTCGAGTCAAAGTTTCCGGGCTTATTAAAAAATTTGTTCTGTCTTAGAATTGTTTAACTGTGTTGGGCAAATGTAAAGGAGCAGATTGTGGACTAAGGAAAGTGTTTTCTAATGTGACCACAATGTGATAATTAATAGTGCAGTTAACTGATGGTTGTATCAAGTACTCATTCATAATAATAGTAAACTGTCTTGTCTTTTTTTTTGTGCGACCAATGAAATCACAAGTAAATTATTTTTATTTGGTGCACAATGTTTCTCTTTTTGCTAGAACTATTATTCTATGAGGGACAGCCAACTGTAATGATTATGAGTTTATCAGACTCCTAGATGGGGTACAAATTGTTGGTAAAATGGGCAACACCATCAGCTTACTAACAAACAATAACCTTACAAAACTGCTTCCCACTGACAGTACAATACATTAACAACTTCATACTTTGACAATCATAATTCAGCACTTAAATGAACCTGAAATATTTAGCAAATGTTAATGAATACTAGTGGATTCCAGATGAAGTGATGATAAGAAACAAAATAAAAATCTTAAGGTTTTTTTTTTTATTAAGTTTGTATTAAGGGAGAGAAACAAGAGGAAAAATTGTTATAGCAATTGCTATTTTTAAAGATCCATAAGAAAAGTAATTGAATGGTTAAACATAATATAAAAGAAAACCTTTCTGTTCAATAAATAAAGATTTTTTTGCTCATTTTGTTGGACGATTGCAACCATTCATAGGAGACAATAATTCAAGTTGTGAACCAAATCATGAAAATTGGTGCTTTTATTTTTTGTCTGTTTGATTTTTCTCTTTCTCTATTTGAAAGACGTTTTTGCAGAATTTGTATTTATATAAATGATTTTTGTGTGTTCTATTATTTAGTTTGTGCAAGTCTTTCTTTGCAGCATGTGCTAAAGTGAACTGCATTGCATTTTTGGTGGTTGATCTACTGCACTTATTTTATTGTTGTTCTAAGGCCTAATTTTTTATTTTGTAGATTGGTATTCCTGTTTCTAATGGTGAAACAACATACACCTAAAATTGTATAAGTTATCAACTTATATATTAATTATAAGTTATACGGGTGATCAGGCAAATGAATTTGGAAAAAAAGGTGGTAAAAGAAGAAACAATTTAATAAACTGAAATGTGGGAAACAAACAAATTGGGAATAGGAAGTTTCTATGAGGGTGGAAATGTTAGTAAATTGTCAGAAAACAATGAAGTGGTGATTTGCCTGAATGGATGCTAGTTACTGGGGGTAGAATAATACCAATATGATGTTAATGAAAAATGTGGATGTTTAGAAAGACAAAGATGTGAAATACACCGAGTAATGGTTTAAAAGCTATTAAAGAAGTTGAAAACATAGATGATAAATATCAGCAATAAAGTAGTAAACAATGAAGTTGCTTTTACAAAAGAATTAATTGGGCAATTAGCAATAATGGTGTGAGACCTGGACCCAAAATTTCTGACTCAACTAGATTAAGTTTGTAATGTTCCGCGAGAGCCAGTGATGGAAACACATGTGTGCATGTTTTTTTTCTCGTCGTGTGTGCGTTGTCCCAGAGGAGGTTCTGCTAGTGTTTGGGGAACGCCAGTCCCTGAGTGTTGCCATTAAATCTGACTTATGGCATAACAGTCCTGTGGCACAACTCAAGAGCAACCTGGGCTGTTCCAGTAAACAAATAAAATAAAAAGTAATTCTGTATCCAAGAACGAAGGGTGAGGGCAAGCCAGGGAGTACAGCCAATAGGAAAAATTTGTATTTTTAGTATGGAAAAAAGGGCGGTTTTGTTGCGTGTCCTGAGCCAACCAGCGAGAAGAGTTTCCCTCCAAATACAGACATTGGCAGAAGTCATGAAGAGGGGGCGGAAAGTGACGCTTCGTCTGGCAGCACGGAAGAGAGAGGAACTGGTTGGTTACCGACCGAGAGGTGTAGATTGGCAGCGCAGCTGACCATGGGGGAGACAGAAGGGAGGCAGCCGGCCATCACGGAGAGCTGGTCAACCCACCGACTGCACAATTTAGATTCGCCTGCACGGTAACTACCATTCAGAAAAAGGAACTTTTGCATCAACATCGTTTACCCTAGTTATCGCCCCGAGACAGACTCTCTTGCTCCACAGAAAAAGTTATGTACCCTTGTGTTTTAAAAAGAAAATTAATCTTTGTAAAATCTTGTCAAGTAAACAATTAAAATACATAAGTAAATCCTAAAGTCAGATTGTGAACCTTGTTTTCAATAGATCCCATTCAGTCATGTAATGTGTCATTTGACTTTATTAATAATTCAAGTTTAAGTAACAATACTTTGAGATCTGTATGTCGCTTCCCTCAGAATAAGGTACACTCCAATCTCTGGCATCCACCTGATTTGTTTTTATACTTAATATTATTTGGAAATTAACAGGTCTGCCGTAAGCGGGCGTGCAAGGCGTGCACCGCACGCGGGCGGCAAAATGAGTGATCGACAGTCGCCGCCCCACAATAGTTGCCACTTCATTGTCGCCACAACGAAATTTGCAGTGTATTATGTAGCAGGGGACCTTTTTTTTTTTTTTAGCTCAACAGCTGCTTTGGGTGGTCGGCGACACTCGGGATGGCAACAATAGGGGCGCCAAATAATGTTCGAAAGGGCGGCAATCTCACTGTACTTAGACAAGGGGCGGCATAATCGGGATTGCACGCGGGGCGCCCTAACAGCTAGCGGCGGGCCTGGAAATTAATAACTGGTAGTGAACGGCCACAGTAAGGTCGAGAAGTTGCTTTCTTAACATAGGGAACACTTCAAATTATGACGCCCAGAACGCGGGGCTAACGAAAAAATAACAAAAACGAGCAGATGCAAAAGTTTCAATCCTAATATTTTTTAAACATGAAATTTTAATTTCAGTGCAGAGTGACGAACCAGGTGGAGAGTTTTTTTTTTTTTTAAAAAAGTATATGTTTTATGTTAAACATACATGATATGTTATGTCATATGTATTTTGTTTTATTTAGTTTTGGAACGCAGATGAAAGTAGTATGGAGAATACTACATGTTCGATGTTTTGTTGATCTTTTTTAAGTCGATGTTGAAAGAGTCCTGAGTTGGCATAGGACTGAAATTTGGTATGATGGTTTCTGTTCACCTTTTGCGTTGTCTTGATTGGTTGTGTGATGGTCGCTTATTTTTTTTTTTTTTTTTTTTTTTTTTTTTTTTTTTTTTTTTTTGTTGTCTTGTCATTATTATGGAATATTGTTTTTGGAGAGTTATGTTGAAACAACTTCCAAGGTTGATGTCTGAAGGTAAGAATTTTCATCTGTCCAGCATTGAAAAATCCTGTGTTTGAGTGTAAAATATCTGTTTGACTATGCTGAGACTAGTATGAGTTTCTTGCTTTAAATATTTGGTTGTGGTCAAAATCTGTATGCATTCTGGTAATTGGAAAGTTTTTTCTTCTGTGTTACTGATTTTCCGGGTTAAATTCGCGGTGTGTTTGCATTGATTAAAATTGTAATGGTCGTAAATGTTGTTTACTGAGAGGTTTAATATAATGTCGTTTATAAAAAAAATTTAAATCAGGGAGCAGGATTCGAAAGTTGGTAACGCCATCGTACGCTAGTGAATTAAGTGAATGTTACTCAGGTCAGGAAAATCAACCAACATGTCTCAAAGTACCGATGCGTCAACTTCAGAAACGATGGAATCTGTGAATGTAGAAAGCGAGCAGTTTCCAGTCGATGCCATGATAGTGGAAGCTGGAGAAAATCCTTGTCAAACCGGAAATGAGGACACAATCACGTGCCCTCCAACTAATGAACCGATTCAACAAGCGGTAGCTCAATCTGAAATTGATACTCAGAGTACGGGTTGCTAAAATGTTGCATGTAATCCCATGATGTTGACGTTTAAAACTATCTTGGAACAACAGTCGAAGATTATTTGCGAACAAATGAGCGCGAGCATGAACGAAAAAATTTGGTTTAATGCATGAGAGGCAAAATGAAACCAAAAACCGGATAAGCGAAAGATTTGCGGCTTTCAGTGAATGCTTGAAAACTGAAATAAGCGAGCAGATAAATCTGCAGAAAATCGCCATTGGTGAACAATTAAAAGCTGATTTAAGAAAGGAGGTTCACGGATCGATTAAGGAAAAAATTGCAACAGTAAACCAATGCATGGAAGGAAAAATCCTGCAAACTAATCAGCAAATTTCGGAACTATCGCAGAGAACGGAGGATCGTGCGACAAATCTTGAAACGCGAGTATGTGAAATTCGCTCCGAGCTAGATCAGAAGATGGCATCATGTGAAAACAGAGCTCAGAACATGATAAAGGCGATTGGAGAATGTCAAAAAATTCATTCCGCACTCAAAAAGGACCAGGACGAGTTATCCACACGAGTCACCGAGGATATGTCAAGCCTTCGTAGCAACATGACAGCGTTAAGTAATTGTATGTCGGAAGAACAGAGAGTAACGGGGACAATAGATTTGTCCCGCGTTTCAGCATCCATATGGGGACAAATCCCAAAGAATATCTAAAAAAAATAGATAATTATTTAAAAGTAAAGGGAGTCCCAGAGAGTTTTAAATTGATGGTGATACAAAACACTATGGGTCAGGAAGAACAGGCCTGGTTGGAAGTGGCATGTAACGAAAAAACACCGTACAAAAAATTCAAAGAACTATTTTTGAATACTTTTTGGGATAGTATGGCTCAGTCGCGGGTACAGTTAAAGTTGTATCAAGGAAAATACCAAGTTAACAGGAAAGAATCAATGGCTTCTTACGCCCTGCGAATGGTTTCAATGGCTCAGACCCTAGACCATGTACTGAATGATGTAGTACTTTGTGGAGCACTACGTTCACATTTCTCACTCTATGTGCAAAACATGCTGAACCCGGTGGTCATACAAACGTTGGCCCAGTTTGAAGCAACACTTCGCGCGGTTGAAAGTGGAGATGGAAATAGAAATCGACCATTTACCGACCGCACTGGAGACATGCAGGCTAAGAGTGACTACAGAAATGGGAATTGGAAAGGAAAATTTGGTGGATATGAAAATCAGCCAAGAAGGCAAGCACAGCAATATCAGCATCCGAACGGGAACGGGTATCGAACCGAACAACCATATCAGAAACGCGAGGCTAACTGTAATGCGTTAAGCCAAGCTGCTAATGTGAATCAAGATGTAGAACAAAGATGTGACGGAGAGGAAATAAAAGGGAACGGACGTCAAACGCCGCCCCCAGCCGCAATGTGACTATCGGAAACGCATTGTGACCCTGACTTAAGCCAGAGTATGATAATGAACTTAAGATATTGGAAGTCAGGGGGTCATGAGATGGCGCAAAATGAGAAGAATAAGTGAAGAATGTCAGGTTTATAAAACAAAAAAATAAACAGCTGGCGGGATGCAGGGAGAAGTCACATGCAGAGAACCTTGCGGAAAAACAGATGTGTGCGAGGGAAGTTGCTTGGCCTCAGGGTGTCTGACCTGGTTGGATAGTTGGCAGTGGCACAAAAAAATTTCTGGATACCAGACTGGCTCCAGAACACATGTTCGGCTGAGAGGTATATGGCAATATTATGACAACAATGAGAAAACAAAGCTGTGCAGGATTGCCGATCGTAAGTGAACAAAAATGCTTGGAGTATCGAGTGAATAGGAATAATAATAATTTGGAAAATGAAAGATGGATGCAGATTGTGCATGGCCGCTAGAAGGTTTTAACGAATATATGAAGTATTTTTGGTTGCCAGATATTGGAAATATGACCATGCCAGATTATAATGTTTTGTGGTTAACAATAAGTGAGTATAGAATAGTAACTGTAAAATTAATTTTTCGTACTGATAATTATTCGAGCATTGTAGGAATCCGTTGGAAAACAGATCACATCAAAAATAATATAGAACGGAAGTTAATGTAGCAATTTCGTTGAAAAAGAAATAATAATAATTGATATGTATGAGAAGCGGCGAAAACTCTGAAGTTGCCAGGATACGTAAAAAAATGAACAATTAATGTTCCCAAGTTTAGAAGATTTCCATAAAAAAGGAAGACCCCATTATTGATAATAATAAAAGAAAATATCCTCGACGAATTATAAAAAGAGAGAGATCTGATTTGATTACGTTATGCTATATTAATTCGAGACGGGTTTGCTGAAATGTTTACAAAGGAAATAAAATCTAAAATATTACGTGGCATTAAGATGTGGTTTATAATCTGAATGATAATAATTGGCGGTGTATTGATGCTAATAATCGTAAGAGTCAAGAGAAAGGAAGTGCTCTTGATGGTAAGAATGATGACGAAACTTTGAGAGAAATGATATAGAATGATTTTTAAAAATATATGCTGACCAAAAGACCGTTGAAGGTAAAAGGGGCATAAATGACTTGTTGACGGATGAAATCATCAATTAGAATTCAACAGATGACCGATAAAGTCATTTAATTTCGTCGTGGAAACTAGAACGAGCGCGGAACTACAGTCTCATTACGAAAGTAGAGGGTAGTCCAACATACTGAGAATTTTGCGAAAAGCGGATTGTAAACCATTGGTCAATAATACACCAATGACACTGATGAGAAGATTTAATGAAAGAAGTAATTGTGGATTGATGAAAATTAAAGTGTTTTGAAAGAAACTGTGAATAATCATGAACCCGTCATGAAAGATTTTCCGAGGATGCAATGAGAAAATATTTTGAAAATGTGGTAAACGATAAAAGATAATTAGATTTACTTAAGTAGCTAAAATGGTACTGCTCCTACTTAGATAGTGTTGCTGTCTCAGGGTCCTGAAATTTTAATTATACAGATAGGAAAACGGTGATAGAGAATGTTGATTCTAAAATAGTTTGAAAAACGTAGAAGTAAAAATAGTTAAGCACTAGAATTAAGCCAACGGATCGTTAAACATTTAAATAGTTGATTATAAGTTAGAACCTATTTTATTATTGTGATGAGAGTTTTAAAATAAAGTTTCATGTACTAGCAGTAACGAAAACTGTTCAGTTTTGTTTCACCGCAATTGTTTGAACCGACTTCTCGAAAAATGGTGTGTTAAGTGATACGGTCGGTTACACATAATAAAAATAAAACATGGGGTATCAATATGCCTTAGAGAGGGAAGGAAGGGTTATTCCCGAAAAAGAAACCAGGGATCTTATAAAACTCATCTAGATAATCGTTTGAAAGATTTGCTTCTGTACTGGTCAGAGGAAAGACATTCATGTAATTACGCTACACATTGCTGTGTGAGAACTCAAACTGTGTACTAATCTTGGAAGTTGGTTCACTGAAGGTAGGTGGTCAGAGAAACTACTGGTGAAACAATAAAATAAAAATGGCAATAATAAAAAAAAATCAACTTATTTAGTAAGGTTTTGTAATAAGGATACGCTCACCACAAATGATTGATGTGTGAAGGATTATAATAATTGATAAAAAATGGTTTAATGAATATAGAATTGTTAGAAAACATTAAGAGAATGTAAATGATAGTGTATCTTCACGTGAATTAAGAATTTTCAATGTTATATGTCCATTTATTTTCATGTTTCATTGTTTAATTATAGATGCAATATTGGTAGATAAGTAAAGAATGTAATATGTTTATAAATTAGATGACGTACTCCATCTGGTTTCGCTCCACATTTCTTCAGGGGATTGAAACGGATGCTCCAGGAAAATATGCTTTTGAATCATGTTAAATGACATAGCTGGGATAATTGAAATCAGGGTATTTTTATTCCTCAATTTGATATTTTGTTAGTAGGTATGTGGAGTGGTCACAGGGGACAGAGCAAGACAGGGCATAACTAAATGGTGATGCTGGATCTCGCGAGTGAATTTAATGAACAATTATTATGGAATTTAAAATTATTCAGTAAATAATTTTAAATTATCGGAGTTGGTGGATAAAGTTGTAATGTTACGCGAGAGCCAGTGATTGAAACAAATGTGTGTGTGTGTTTTTTCTCGTCGTGTGTGTGTTGGTCCCAGGGGAGGTTCTGTTAGTGTTTGGGGAACGCCAGTCCCTGAGTGTTGCCATTAAATCTGACTTATGGCATAACAGTCCTGTGGCACAACTCAAGAGGAACCTGGGCTGTTTCAGTAAACAAATAAAATAAAAAGTAATTCTGTATCCAAGAACGAAGGGTGAGGGCAAGCCAGGGAGTACAGCCAATAGGAAAAATTTGTATTTTTAGTATGGAAAAAAAGGGCGGTTTTGTTGCATGTCCTGAGCCAACCAGCGAGAAGAGTTTCCCTCCAAATACAGACATTGGCAGAAGTCATGAAGAGGGGGCGGAAAGTGATGCTTCGTCCGGCAGCACGGAAGAGAGAGGAACTGGTTGGTTACCGACCGAGAGGTGTAGATCGGCAGCGCAACTCACCATGGGGGAGACAGAAGGGAGGCAGCTGGCCGTCACGGAGAGCTGGTCAACCCACCGACTGCACAACTTAGATTCACCTGCACGGTAACCACCATTCAGAAAAAGGAACTTTTGCATCAACATCGTTTACCCTAGTTATCGCCCCGAGACAGACTCTCTTGCTCCACAGAAAAAGTTATGTACCCTTGTGTTTTAAAAAGAAAATTAATCTTTGTAAAATCTTGTCAAGTAAACAATTAAAATACATAAGTAAATCGTAAAGTCAGATTGTGAACCTTGTTTTCAATAGATCCTATCCAGTCATGTAATGTGTCATTTGACTTTATTAATAATTCTAGTTGTTCAATAATTCAAGTTTAAGTAACAATACTTTGAGATCTGGATGTCGCTTCCCTCAGAATAGGGTACACTCCAATCTCTGGCGCCCATCTGATTTGTTTTTATACTTAATATTATTTGGAAATTAATAACTGGTAGTGAACAGCCACAGTAGGTCAAGAAGTCGCTTTCCATAGGGAACACTTCAAGTTGTTCAGAAGTATCTGGTATCGTAAAAGAAGTTTAATTAGCTGAAGAGAAAATTGGATATCTTTTGATTAAAAAAAAAAAAAAAAAAAAAAATGAAATGACAATGGAAAACTGGTTGGAGCAATGTGGGCTCAAAAATGCTAGTGGACATTCAGCAGCAATGTACTACATCAAGTCTGAAACAAAATCCTATGAACTTAGAAAGAAAAACTTAGGAAGAAAAAATGAGTGATGAATGTGAAACAGATGGATATGGATACTTCCTGATCAGGAAGAATGAATCAGGAGACAATGAAAGCTTGATCATACTGTAACAGAACGGTAATACACAGTCCAGTCACATTAATGTGACCACCTCTCAAAAACCAGAATAACCACCTTTGGCAGAGTGGACCACTGCGAGGCGTGCAGGTAGAGAGTCAATTAGGTTTCTGAAGGTGTTCACTGGGATGTTGAGCCATGCCGACTCCAGTGCCGTGGCCAGCTGTGCTAGATTACGCGGTTGAGGATCCATGGCGCGAAAAACTTGATCGAGGTGGTCCCACAGATTCTCGATTGGGTTTAAATCCGCTGAGTTTGCTGGCCAGGGGAGTAAGGTAAACTCATCCTGGTGGTCTTCGAACCACGCACATACACTGCGAGCTGTACGACACCTCGCATTGTCCTGCTGGTAGATGCCATCATTCTGAGGAAAAATTATTCGCATGTAGGAGTGGACATGGTCTGCAAGGACAGATACCTACTTCTGCTGATCCATCGTGCCTTCCACAATGATGAGTTTATCCAGTGAATGCCAGGAAAACATTCCCCAAACCATAATACCCCGTCCTCCACCCTAGATCCTTCCGGCAATTGTTGCAGGGTGTTTGCTTTCAGACGTTTCACGCCGTATGCGCCAACGTCTTTCTGTCTGATGGAGCACAAAACGTGATTCATCGGAAAAGCCACCTGTTGCCACTCTGTGGACTTCCAGTTGCGGTACTGGCATGAAAATTCCAGCCTTCGTCGCCGATGAACAGCACTCAGCATAGGTGCATTAACCAGGCGTCTGCTGCGGAGGCCCGTGCGCAGCAACGTTCGCTGAACCGTTGTTGAGGATACACTCTTGGTAGCCCCTTGGTTCATCTGGGTGGTCAGTTGCTCAACAGTTGCATGTCTATTTGCCCATACGCATCTCCATAGCCAAATCGCTACGTTTCTGCATTATACCAACAATTGAAATGCTTTCCGATGCCCTAGGACATCCTGTATATACACTCCACTGTAATGTGCTGCCACGTGCCTTCTGTGATTGGTTATTTCACGTTAACGTCGAAAGTAGGTGGTGGTCACATTAATGTGACTGTGTATTTTTTTTAAGAAAATTATATTTTGTTCCTTGAGCATGAGCGAAATTCAATTATGATTGCTCTTAGAGAAAAAATAAAAGAAAGTTTAGGTTACTATGGAGATCGAGAGAAAGGCTAACAAGTATTTGTAAGTCTTAGATCAGTTGCTAAGAACGCTGTCATTGCGAAAATAAGAACCTTGCACCTTCAGGTATGAGATAATTTCAATAGTTCCTTGAGGAGAAAAAGGAAGCACAGTAATAAACTTTTAAAATTGTTTGAAATATAAAGGACTGACTTCTTTAATAGTTATAACTCAATATCCATGGGGGAAGAGTTAACACTGGCGGGGAATATAAACAATGAAACAAACAGTCAAAGCTTCTTATTCAAGAGGGATACTTTCTGTAAATATGCTGTGAATAAAGAAACTGTGAATACAGAATGGTAATTTGTATACAATTATAGGGTATAAGTACCAAGTTTATAAAACAATTTTGATGTTATGGAGTGGTTGTTGCACTTTGAACCAACTGAACCAATCTTCCAATGCTTGAAATCTTCTACCCAAATGTTTGCTGTAAGGTTCTTTAACAAGTGCATACAGATGTTTAGCTCTCTCAAGAATTATAGCACCACTTAAAAGAGTGCTCTGTTCTGATTGAAGTTTTCAATCAATTTGGTTAATACAGCTTTCATTTTTCCAATCGCTGGTTCATGAATAGTTTTTGCTAACAGTGAGGCTGAAACCATAGAATTCCTTATTTTGTCTCCTGATTTGTTATGGCTTTACGCCTTCTGACGCTGAGGTCATTAGAGGTAGGTTTATCATACAATTGAGTCAGTAATACTAAAAGAAATGGTCAAGCATTTCTATTTTTTTTTTCCAAATGAGAACTAACTTTATTTTTATTTTAGTTAACATAGTAAATAGCAATCAAAACAAGGAGTTGAATGGACACATACTATTCGTCAAAAAATAATGTATTGTGGCAGATAACTGTCAGGTAACCAGGAAATCTTGTTACCTCATACCCAAATTTGTTTATAGAGCATTGAGATCACCTCCATAACAGTGCAGATCAGGTTTCAAAGTCATTTGCTTAGGTATTTCAAGTGATATTTGAGAATAAACAGTTATATAAAGTCCGATTTTCATATGATGGGATTCAAATTATTTCATAAAAGAAAACATTGCCTTTATTTCCAGAGATATTTCAGACATTAACTAGCAAAACGAGATTAGTAACTTCACAGCTAGAAATTTTCCCTAACGAGATATCGGTATTTTAAAATCAAGTTTGTTTGAAATCAGAATGATGCAGTAAACACATTTAACCCGATTCAAAAGAAAGTACAATTCAACCTGAACATTTTTTAACAAGTTTCATTGAAATCCATAGAGTATTTGGGCCATAATAAGAAAAACAAGAATTTTTTCATAGTGCCATTACATTTTGAAGAAAATTAAGCATTTCCGGTTTTGAGCCATTAAACCTTATGCAACTAAAGGATTTTACAGAAATTAATAACAAATTGGGTAACTACACAACTACATATTTTATGGGAACTTGTACAGAGAATAATTTAAACTAACTTTTAAACCAGTAACTTCGATATTTTAGGATATTACAATTTTTCAGTGATCTTGCTGCTATCGCCGTTTTTGTCTTTTTCAGTTAGACGGAAGTAGAAAATTGTAACCAAGCACATTTATACATCAAATGAAAGAGATGGTCCTATAGAACAGTTTGGAATTTTTTTCAGCTTGATAAACCAAAAACAAAAGGTGTAAGAGAAAATAGTTTGGAAATTTTGGAAAATAATTTTTTATAGCTAAACGATGACAGATGCAAGAAATTTGACTAGGATGAGTTTTAACATTTATGAAGTGAGCTATCTACTGTAAAAATTTCAAATCATTTGGAATAGTTTGGATATTCGGAAGTTTTCGATGATTTCATGTGAATAGGAATTCTTCCAGATTCTCATGGTGCTGCTATGAGTAGAGGTGGGCTGAGACTCCTGAGGGTCACTCAGCAAACGTCAGTTGAGCAGGCACGTTGTAGGTCGGGCCAGTGTTTGGCGCGAAAATGTAGCCGGTAGGCAGCAAACGATACTACAACATAGTGTTTCCGGCAGACATCTTGAAATTTTTGGTGCGCGTTTGAATACTTGCAAAACCTCAAGTGACTGTAAGCAATTAATGGATTCTGAGGGTTGGCCGGACTCAAATCATTTATCAGAACTTTCAATCATTTTAGTTGGTGAAGAATTCAGATGCCTAAAGAATTGTTCTGCAAAGTTGAAATTTTTTTCTGAAGAAAATAATAACTATTTAAATTTCCAATAGCAGCAGTAACGTCAATTGCTACATACCTTTCCTGATTGAAGTTATCCTATATGGTGGCAACAGCAACAGCAAGAACAATCTTTATATCCAAAGGCAACACAGCACGGTTAAAGTTTCTGACTGAAGCCTTTACACGTAACCCAGGGAATGTTTTCTGCCCCCTCCCCCATGGCAAACTCCCTAAATACTGTAAACTCTTTACATCCATGATCCAAAATAAATCCACCAAGAAACCTAAATTCTATTTCCCCAAACAGAAATTCCTCTTTAAAATGCAAAAGCTCTTGAATTGTAACCTATAAAAAAATGCAGTACCATAATGTGGCTCAGAAAATGGGCTAAACCAGAAGCAAATGCATACTAGAACAGGAATGCAAATATGATACGGTGTGAGTGTCCATTTTAACCTTAAGGCTTTATTAAGAAAAAAATATAATATTTTAGAGTAAGTAATATTTTCGAGTGTTAGGAACACAGGAACGACCAGGTTTCGCTGGTGAAAATTCAGTGCAAGGTTGTTTGTTCCCCCACATAATGCTTTCATGCTGACAGAAGGAGTCACCTTCAAGTGGATTGAACTGGAATCAATGACGTCAAACATGAGGTGGCGTGTGGCCACTGAACAGTTTATTCGCTCTCAGTTCATCAGGAGCAGTTTAGTTGACAAGATGGGTTAACTTGTAGCTAAGCCATTTCTCGCCAGCCTAGTCTAGCCAGCAATGCATTCTGCTAAGTTCAGTCTGTCATTCTATCAGTCAACATCAGTAGCCATCATTCATAGACGTGAGTCGGAAATAGCCTTGCAGTAGCGCGCCAACAATTGTAACATGTACAGGCAAGTGCTACAATAAACAGGTTGTTCAGCACTTAGCGTCGTGTTATTCATATAAAGGGTAGATTATCAGCTAGTCATTTCAAAAGTGCTAGCCTTCCTATCCTCATTGCTGGACGTAAACCAGCTGGTGTCAGACCTGATGTAATTTAATCCCTTATTAGAAACATCAAGATGCAGACGAAGCCATCTCTGGAAGCAAGAAGATAATGCAAGACGGATTACAAGAGGGTTAGCAAATCCCAAAGGTCAGTCAAATCCACCCCGGGGTCCTCCCACTCATCAACCGCCCTCAAAGTATAGACCACTCGAAACCAGACAAGTGGTGTCAATGCATGAAATACAATTGTGCTATCTGACAATGGTTATTTTCAAAATTATCACACTACAAATTAATATGAACCATAAGATTTAACTAAATTTCACTACTAAGCTCATTTGAGTAATCAAAAACTAAATACTTTAAACAATAAATTACTGCTCTGTTCTTATTGCTGTTGAAACATTTCAGGCTTTAATTTTACTGGGCTATTTGTTTAGTGCCATTCCCATTTTATGTATGGTTATAGTTTATGTAACCCTACCATTGCTCACTGCCAACAGTCATGGCAAGCAAGAAAGGAAATCGCCTTGATGCAAGACTGTTTAATATCAATAATTTTATTTAGAGTAAACAATTCAATCCATCAGATTACTACAATAATATATAACTTTATAACAATATTAACGTGTCTTTAAATCTGTTACATTCATTTTTAATAGTGCTTTTGCTCATGCTGTGCTAAACTGCATGCCTACATATGATTTCGTTTCCACATCAGCTATCTCAGAATGCCACCACATTTTGTTTTTCTTTCTCTCACAGACTCCTTGCTCCACAGACATGTGCAGGAAAAGATGCGAGTTACATGGGGATAATCTACAATATTTCCCATCAGACAAATTCGGCAATGTGTTTTTGCTTCTAAATCATAAATAAGGGTTATATCCTAAATACTTTGGTTCACTTTATCTTTCCTTTCCATATTTATACCACCTAACAGTATTTTTTTCCTGTTCCATTGTTTCTGAGAATATTAGTGATGAAATACAATCTAAACCTAAAGTATTGGTGTATTGGCGTACTTCACCTCTGACACGGCAAGCTGTGTCAGAAGTGTAGGTTGGGTTAAGGGCCTCCACCGAGATGGGAATCTCCAGTCAGACACCTTAGCCACTGAGTCACCAGACTGCTAATTAATTAGCAATCTTTAGACTGTCAAGATGAGAACATTACTGTATTGAAGCCAAAAACAATGCTTATATTTACCAAGCATGCTGTCTTTCTGCTTTGAGGGTTAGAATTTTAATAATGGCAACAATGTTGTACAGAAGCGATACAACAAAATCAAATAATATTATTTATACCACATGTTAGTTACATATCTCCCTTCCCACATCACATGCATGTACAGTGATTGGAAGAACAGAGCTTGGTGTTAACTGGTGGTCTAATGTAGTGTTGTCACGATGTTTTCGAAGCAGAAAAAACAGAGTTGGATAGAGATTGAACGCACCAGAGACCATACAGCATGACTGTCATTAAGGTCTTCAAGAAGCTTGCAGGAAATGTGCACTGCCTTACCACATTACACAGACATTGTTTAATTCTGTTGCATGGCATCTCTACAGCAGTGTTCAAACCCTCATATACAGCCTATCACTCACCAAAGTTATTTTAATTGCTCAAAAGCCTCTCCCATTTCATTATTATCAGTAAAGTGTCTGGAATGTTATTCATATTTGTTCCTTTCCCTGCCATCCAGCTGTTAGCACTAGTAATTTGCTCATCTTTGTGCCCGACTCCAGTTTAAATCTGATCACTTGGTTTTTTTTATGTATAGAGGGATAGTCAATATATGGTCTAGCTTTCTGTACAACAGTTCATTTAAACAGATAAAACATTTTATCATATGATTTCCCAATACTGAACCACATAACATAGAGGAACACTAACTACATTGTTTAGCTTTCTAGATAACAGTTCCTTTAAACACATTCAATATTTTAAGGTAACATTTCCTCCCTATGGAAAAACACAATCAGAGAGAGTGAAACAATTTAGGACGAGCGAGACAAGAGAAGGAATAAAGATACTAAACTAAACACCAATTAATATAGCAGGTACTTACTTATCTTGCCCCGCATTCTCCAGTTTTTCTAGTTTACGAGCAACTTTGTATGACCCCTTTAACTTTTCTTTTTCCTCTTCTGTTAAGTCAAGGTACCTGAAATTAAAGAGGTAGTAACTATCTTTAGTGCCGTGTTTCATCTCTTAAAATCTGTGGTTCAAATCACATTAGTCAGTTGACCATTGTTATTAATTCAAACAGGATGCTTTTGTTTTCAAGTCAATAAATGTACTGTAGTTGCTCACATAAAGATCTAACACTGTAAGAACAAATATAAAGAAAATTCAATTCTTGTATAAATATGCAAAAAAAAATTTGCTATTATGTAAATAACCCTCAAATCCAAACAGTCTACTATCTCTTTTTTTACTTGAGATTTACTTTCTTTCAAGATAGTTAATGATGATCTGATCTGTGAAAGTTGCCATCATTCTGTGAACTGGGGGTCCCATACCACACCACCATATTCAATCAATGGTCTGACCAAAGTTGACATTACATCACATATGTTCAAGTGCACAACAGTACAGTTTGCTCATTATCTATGATGTGGTAAATTAAATATAACTTAGCTATTCCTCATATGGAGGTAGATTTGATGAAATAATTTCACCAACAGTCTGGCACATTGAAAACAGTTATTTTATCACATGTTAAGAAATATATTTGTTTTTTTTACTTATTTCATCAAGTTTATCAAAACTTTTAATACTTCATTATATTTCTGAAGTTTTGGAATATAGAATGTTTAGTGTAAGTTTGTCCTAAATGTTTTGTGAATACTGAATTAAATAGGCATTTAAAATAATAATAAACACATGTTTTTGGTCATATGTGAAGTTTGTAAAATATAATTATAAAAGTGATAAATCACAATAGAAACAAAGTGTAGGTTTTTATTTGTTAACTCATAGTTTCTTCACTTTTGAAGAGGTTGCTGGGGCAGCTGATCATATTCGTCCATGGTGCAAAATTTAGAAATACGTCCCTGGGAATAAGCCATTTGGCAAGCAAGATTTGCACACACCGAGGCATACCATATAACTGACTTGGGGTGGTAAAATAATGTGAAGTGAAACTGTCAATAACTCTAGTGGGTGAAAATATATCACAGGTGGTGGAATACTCAAGTAGATATGCACGTATAAAAATATAAAATTTAATAATGAATAAATACAGGAACAATAACAGAATAAATACAGTAGAAATCCAATTATCCGAATCAATTCAGACCGGACCCCATTCGGATAATTAGATTTTTTCTGAAAAAGGGTCTATTTTAATTAATTATTGGATGTATGTTGAAAATGGGAGGAAAAACAGCTTTTAATTTAATTAAATGAAAAAGCAACACCTTTACATGTTAAGCGTACTTGTTGGAAGTTTTCAATACTTTTGGGGTGTTGGAGAATCTAACTGAGGATGTATCAGATACCACAGCAGGGCTGTCTCATTAAAACAAAGCTGTAAAAAAGCACACATTGTGCAAAGCTCATAAAAAGAAATCCCAGAAGGTATTATTGCTGGGAAGTAGCCATGGTAGAGGATTAAGTGCAAAGTTACAGTCAAGCCTGGACTCTGATGTTGAGGGGTGTAGTATATTTAAGCCTAATGCAGAACTTGACAATGTTGTGGATGAAATTTCAAACCTGGGGAAAGATCGTACTAAAGAGGATCATATAATTGTAGTTGGGGATCCTGGAAATAGTCTGTCCAGAAATCTTAATTATTGTGTTGAAACAGACATTGAAAATAATGCTAAAAACACCAGTCACACCAATGTTGATTTTGTTGACCTCTTCAAGCGTTATAATCAACCCTAGATGCGTTGTCATGTACAGCGAACACAGGCAGGTCTGAAGCGTGCATTGTGTCAGGCTGACCCAACACACATTGGTCTGATAGATGTTTCTTGCATTACACGGAGTGACCGTACTTCCCATGGACTCTACCGGAATGTTCGGGGCAAGCAGAAGCTAACGCAACTGATTGCCAGTAGCATCAGGAGAGGCAGGTTGGATGTGAACCCCATCCCAGTGGTAATTGGTGGTAGAACTCAGTCTTTTTCAGGCCAAACGTCAAGAGTAGGAAGAGTTATCTAAGAAATGTTCATAACGATATTACAGTCGAAAATAAAGAATGTCAGTCTAAAATAGCTTTGTTTCACCAGAACATTAGGGGTATCTCAAGCAAACTTGATGAGTTGATAATATCTACAGAAGAAACTCAAAATTCATTGAATCTTAACATAAATATCGTATGTCTGACAGAACACCATCTGAAGAATTCTGAAATATGTCTCCTCCCTTTTATTGGATATAGATTAGCTTCATGTTATTGCAGGTCAGAGATGAGAATGGGTGGTGCAACAATATATGTAAGAGAAAATACTGAGACAAAATCATTAGATCTAAGTAACTACTTTATAGAACAAGATTTTGAATGTTCTGCAATACAGTTAGAATTAGATAACAAATATTATGTAGAGCTGACAATTTATAGGGCTCCCACAGGAGACTTCAGTAAATTTTGTAATAAACCTGCAATGGTTCTATTAAATTTATCACGAACTAAAAGGGAAATTATCCTCTGTGGAGACTTCAACATAAATTTTGCTGTAGAATGTAACCAAACAGATTATCTTCTAGGAATGCTTAGATCATTCAATCTATATCAAACTGTAAATTTTCCAACTAGAATACAAGAAGATAGTAGTACCATTTTTGATAACTTTTTTGTAGAGCACAATAAATTAGAAATACATGAAACAGTTCCAATGGAAAATGGTTTGTCAGACCATAATGCTCAAATAATTACTTTGGATGTTGTGGGAAATGAAAATAACAAAAGGAAAGGATTTGTCAAAATTACGCCATTAAAGAGCAATTCAATAAAAACATTAAATGATGAACTTCTCAATGAGGACTGGAGCACTGTTTATAAATTAAAAGGGGTAAACAATAAATTCAATTACTTTCACCAAAGATTTCTGGAAATGTATGAGAGGTGTCTCCCTACAAAACTAGCTCCAATTGGTCAAACACGAGTAAACAAAAATTGGGTTACGGTTGGTATTAAAACATCTTGCAGACATAAAAGGGAAATGTATATAAAAGTTAGGAATACTGATAATATGCTTCTCAGACAACGTTACAAAACTTACTGTAGAACTTTAACCAAAGTAATAAAAGAAGCTAATCGTTTGGCCATAAACGATGAGATTGGTAGTTCAGATAATAAGATAAAAAGTGTTTGGAACATTATTAAAAGAGAAACAACTGTATCATCCCTTGAAAATAAACCTATATCGTTAAGCATTAATGATAAACTTGTAAATGTAGGAAGTGCTTTTAATAACTACTTCTTAACAATTGCTGAAAAAATAAAAGGAAAATATACTTGGAATATGGATGCTATAGCAATACTTAAATCCTTGTCATCAAAAACAGCATCTATGTCTCTATTTCCCACCAGTCAAAATGAAATTGAAAAAATGATTAAATCCCTCAAAAATAAAAAGTCATTTGGTTATGATGAGGTTTCAACCCATGTAGTGAAACAATGTAACACCAGCATTAGTAGAGTTATTAGTCATATTTGTAATAGTTCTTCCCTGACTCACTCAAGAAGTCAATAATCAAACCACTTTATAAAAAGGGTGATACCTCAAAGATTGAGAATTACAGACCCATATCACTTCTATCAGAATTTTCAAAAATCTTTGAAAAAGCAATGTACAGATGGGTGTATGCACACCTACAAAAGAAAGACCTACTCAGTAAAGAACAGTTTGGTTTTAGGCAAGGTGTTTCAACAGATTCAGCAAATTTTGCTTTTGTAAACAACATACCGGAATCAATGCATAAAAAATTAAATTCCCTAGGTATATTCTGTGATCTTACTAAGGCTTTTAACTGGGTTGATCATGAGATTCTACTAGGTAAATTAGACCACTATGGAGTTAGTGGTAAGCCAGGACTTTGGTTTAAATCATACTTGGAAAATAGAAAGCAATGTGTATCAATGAAAGATGCTAATACAGGAGATGTTATAAACTCAGAATGGGGTATAGTTAAATGTGGTGTGCTTCACGGTTCAATTCTTGGCCCTCTGCTGTTCTTAATCTATATAAATGATCTCCCACATATAGTAGGTGATAATGAGCACATGGTGCTCTACGCAGATGATACTAGCATATCGTTGAAAGGCCCATCAGTACAAAACCTTGAAAACACAGCAAATGATGCTATAAAGAAAATTAACAGGTGGTTTAATGCCAATAAACTAATAGTTAATGTAGAAAAGACACAGTTACTTCAGTTTGTTACAAAAAATAAAACAAAGGACAGCTATAATGTGATATCAGAAGGAAAAGCAATCAATGAAAGCAGTTTTACAAAATCCCTGGGTGTATATATTGATAACAAATTGAACTGGAAACAACATATTCAACAACTTCTTAAAAAACTGAATTCTGCAGCATTTTCACTGAGGGTAATATCTAGAATAGCTAATATAAAAACCAGAAAGTTAGTATATTTTGCATATTTTCACTCCCTGCTCACTTATGGCATCTCATTCTGGGGAAACTCGTCACAAGCACAAAGGGTATTTAAATTGCAAAAGCGTGCTGTAAGAACTATTTGTGGAGCAAGCCCACGGACGTCGTGCAGAAATCTATTTAAAAACCTAGGTGTACTAACAATGCCAGCACAGTATGTATACTCCGTACTATCATTTGCAGTGGAAAATCCTGAACACTTCAATCTTAATGCTGACATACGTAGCCATAATACTAGGAATAAATATAATATTCACAAGGATTACAAATCACTGTCAATTGTACAGAAACATTTACTGGAGCTTCGTTATTCAATGTCTTACCAACAGAAATTAAATGTTACCTACGAAAACCCAACTACTTTAAATCCAAACTGAAAGAGTTTCTGCTTCAGAAACCATTTTACTCTGTGAAAGAATTTTCTTCTTGGAATTTGGTAACTAAGAATGACTAATAAAATAGTATATATGGTGTATGGAAGGGGAAGGTGACAAAGCTGCCCACAATTTCTAAAATGATATATGGTTTTTCTCTCTATTGAAACTTTTGACAAATGAAGTAATTACACTGTTTACAAAATTTCACTTATATATAGTAACTAACATGGGATAGCATGCACTCAAAAATTGCTGTGAAAAATTATCATGCTAACAGGTTTGACTGCTTATGAGTTGTTGGTAATATAATTGATATTGTTAATAAATGTGTGTACTCTTCCACTTAAATAGCAACTAACATAATATAATACGTAGTTGTAGATTACAGTGAAACTTATTATGGTAACTGATTGGTAAGAAAGTAACTGGATATTAGATGCTGGTAACAAGTGTATACACTGTTCCATAGTAGTAATAAACTCGGGATAATATTTGTAGATTACAGGGGATATTGATTATACTAATGGGTTGTAGCCAACTTGTTGTCAATATATAATAATATTAACAATTATATAGTAGTACTGACATTATTAATAAGTGTATGTACTGTTCCACATCCCCAAGATTGTTCTCACATGGGATCAAAGTGAACATTTCTATCTGTCTATCTACTTACAAGTGCTGTACATTAGTACAGTATGCACACACTTTACTGTAAATAAGTCATTGCTTGCTGAACATCTCGGTCAAAGTGAGCTGTTTGACTGTAATCATCAATTTTCGGGCAGCCTAAACGTGCAAACACTTGACAGTGAGAAGTTGCTTATGGTCACACTCGGACTGATGCTCCATTCACATCAACGCTGATGGTCCCGTATCTGCTTCAACTTTGATATTAAGGTCAACTTCTTCCTCGGCGCATTCTTCTCTCACACTTTCAGTAAGTTCATCATCATTTAGAATTTGATACCCACGGTCTGACGAATCTATATCCTCAGCACTAACTTCTGAACATCCCGGAATTTTCAAAAGAATGTTTCTGAATTCTTCAAGTGACACTTCATCCACATCTTCTCCTGTCTCTTCCCTTTCTTTTTCTTGAGCTTGTTTTTCCATTTTCTTCTTTTCCTTCTCTTCTTCAGTTGGTAAGCTTTTCAACTTGTTCCACGCACATCTTAATGTGACTGCCTTAACCAAGCTCCAAGTTTCCGCCACCATGTAAGCGCAATCTATCAAATTTTTTTTTTTGTGGTTAGCCAACACACCTTCTTCGTCTTTGCGCTCCACCAAAATTGCCTTCTGTAATGGCATTTTATGACTTCAATAACAGACTGGTCCATTGGTTGCAACAAGCTTGTGACGTTTGGTGGTAAAAAGATTGTTTTAAACTGGCCATTCCCTCTTTCCAAAACTTTTTCTGTGGTATGAGTTGGTGCATTATCAACAACCAAAAGCACTTTACTTCATTCTTTTCCAAGAGATTTTTGTTGCTCTTTCACTTCAGGAATGAAAATTTCACCATACCACTGTGTAAACAATGCTGCAGTCATCCAAGCTTTGGGTTGGTTTTTATAAGAGAGGGGAAGCTTTTTCACAGTACGTTTCCATCTTAATTAAAAAAGTGATTCGGATGATCGCAGTTTGGATAATTGGAGTTCTACTGTACTATGGAAAAATATTAAAAAACATTAACTTTTATGATCTGCTAAGTATACTTTCTATTGTTTGTTCATTATTCAATTTGCATCTGATAAATATCCATTTGCATTCATTTTGGAAATAGTGTTAATAAATGGATTTAGAATGTCATATATATATTAACTGGGTTTTTACTGATTCCTATAGTGTTATACTGGGTCATTTCTTTCACTTAATTTCATTTCTGTATATAATTGCAGTTAAATTATCTTATTTAATATTTTGTTAATTTCTAATAATAATGAAATGACACTCCACCATCAATACTATTATTTTAGCAGACAGCATAATAAGCTTTCCAACCTTGTAATATCTTAAATGATGACAACGCTAAAGTACCAAGCTGAAATTACATACCTAAAAGATTAAGCAGAATAGATACTATGTTCATCAGAAGTCAAGTTCCATATTGCAAAAAAGGTTGGAAAAAAGGGGGGGAGGAAGTAAGGCTGTTACATGATAAAAATAACAGTAAACACAATAGCATAAAAACTTATGGCAACAACAAAACTAATAAAGCAATATAACAGAAATTTCATGCTGACTTGTAAGTGGATGAACAGTAGTTGATTCTGCTAATACACAGCAATACTTTTGTAGTCATTAAGCCAATCTTTGCTAGAACTGGTAAATCTATCTAGACTAAGGGAAAGCTTTCTAACTGCTTATCTTCCTCCTGTATAAGATACAGGACAAAAGTGTCTTCAGCTAGGAGAATGGCTGACAAATTCCTCAGCTGTGTGTGTTCCAAATCTACATCTCCATTTTTTGTGTCCCAGCACTAATTGAGACTGCCAATTAAAAGCTTTTCTCCTTTCTAAAGAACTATATTGCAAGTTTACTCCAAAAATTAAAAACTAGAGAACAGAAGAAAGTGGGTTTACCTGAGCAGTCTTATTTCACGGTTACTCAGTACTATGTTTTTACTCTGAAGTGTTGATAACTTGACACGCAGGTCAGCAACTTCTGTTTCTACTTTCCTCTGCTTCTTTCGCTGCTTAACTTCAGTTGGGCGAATATGCAGGAATACTTGCTCCTCACAAAGCTCGGTCAATAAGCTCTCAAACTCAGGTTTAATCAGCCTGTAACAGGTCCAATGATTCAAAATGGAGCACACAATCCCTTTCTCCATACCCTCAAACATGCTTACAAACATAAGAGTGTAAGCATGCAAGTAATATTCCATTATAAAGTGTTACCATAAAATCTAATGACAAACACTCAAATACTGAACACTTATATTTTATGGTAATGTAAGTTCTAAAGTATTTATAATTCCAAAGGTTAAAGCTGTTTTTGGTGAAAATATTAGTACCTTCAATTTTCAAAAGTCAGTTTCTCAGTAATCCACAAGCCAAAAAGAGCTTGGAAGACATTTGAAATGACAGAATTTTACACAAATAATTAGACTGCGTAATCCAAGTAAATTAGCACAGTGCCAATGTGCATCATATTTTGACCCAACCATTTCTGATTGCAATAGTTTCTGATGCTAAACATGAGGTTATGCTAATATAGATTTTTATTCTAGTGAACAAGGATGTATGAAACAAGAAGTCAAAACATTGATATATTGTAGCCCACAATGACTTTCTATAGAGAAAAATCAACTGGACTTACGGACAGTAAAAGATAAATTAAGCACTGTGTTTATGTAATTGAAAATAACACCAGACAAGTATGTTGTGTTTTGCATATGCTGGGTCTAGATAAAATGCAGTGTAAGAATGGAGAGTTTCCCGGCGTATGCTTGAAATGAAGCCTTTACGGGTGTATCGCCGGATAGTGTTTTGAAAACACGATATTTCGACAACTAGCTCCATCGTCAAAATATCGTGTTTTCAAAACACTATCCCGCGGAACACCCGTGAAGACTTCAATTAAAATGCAATTTCTTTCTTTCTTTAACAAAAAAACTCACAAGAGAGGTTTGTGTGTTTTATTTCATCTTTGGTTGAAATTGATGTATACCCTGAAGTAAGAGGATACCCATATATGAAATACCAGTTATAATAATAATTTTGCATAGCAATCCTAATCCATCATCTGTACCATCCGGTAAATAAAAACCAAGAAAGTGTAAAACTTTTAAGACATGTGGATCAATCTTCCAGAAAAGGGTACAGTTTATTCTGAAGATAATTTTAAACCAGATTCATTAAAATTTTGTGCAAATTTGTATTATTATTACCGTTACATTTTATGTGCCACAGAGGGAGTGACTGAGGTAAACCCACATTACAAGTAGATACAAACAAACATAATAATTAGAGTTAAAACCGACTTAAAAGAAAATCAGGTGCAACTTGTTTTTGGTTGTTTCATGTTTAGCAAGGATTCAAAATTTAATATAATTTTGATGCAACTGTTTTTTGTGTTAGATTGTGTACCTAACACTTTTCCAGTTGTATACTTCCTTTGTTTTATACTGTACCAGCAGACTGGTTAAGTTCTTTTTGTGTATGTCTGAGGGGAGATGTGGAGAGAACTTTCATAGCGATTAATATACACAACAGTGATGCGGTTTCAAACTAAAGCCAGCTGATTACACATTTAGAAAAACATGAGAAAACCTGGTTTTATAATGTGGATTCCTGGCTTTGTGAAGTAAACATCCAGCTTAGAGGTCAACTGAGAATTCCTTGCACACTTGGGATCAAAACTGGACGACATGTGGGTTACTGTGATGCAACAAACCTCAGCTTCCCAAGAGAAAAGAAAATATAATTTTTGATACTGTTTATAAAAAGTAATAAAGAAGTGTAGCAAAACTGCACAACAGCTTTACAGTGGAACAAAGATGACAGACATGTGACAGAGACGGCAGTTACTGTTTGTCTTAAGGGTTTATGCCTTGTAGACATCGTGGTCATTAAAGGTTGGAAACGATTGGAGACACGGATTGGGAGCAAGGAATGGGAAGGAATTAAGCCATGGTCTTTTGAAGGAACCATTCTGTAAATCACCTGGAGAGATTTTAGATGGCCGGACGGGGATTTGAGTGTTACCAGGCTTGATGGACACAGACTGGTAACATATTAACCTTTCAATGCATAACAAAATGTCAATACCTTTAGGGATGAGAAACAGATAGAAACAACTGTAGTTTCTAAAGAAAACTTAATCTCAGCAATAGTTAAACAAACGGTTTGAAGTTGCATTAAGCTAACTCACGAAGAAAAGAAGTGCAAAGCCACAAAGGTGACACAAAGGAAAAATATATAGAATAGAGAAGTTTTAAATACGATCAGGACATAGAAAATTTCTAACTTTTTAAAAAAGATGTCTATGTCAGCCTCACTACAAATGGGTATCGAGAATGATATACTTTAAACTATCAGCAAACATTTCAAAAAATTCAAAGTAGGTAAGTGAGAAAATATTGTTTGGTGTTTTCATAGGCCAAAGGTTTTAGTGAGATTATGAAGATCTGTATTTGACATCTGGGCTACTTAATCCAGTTTTTGTAATTGTCATATTCTGACATTTGTTTAGAAATTTGGACTGCAAATTTGATTGTTTATTTGATGCAAACATATATGTTTTTAAAATGTTTAAGACAACTTATTTTTTCCTTTCCAAAGGTAACAAACAGAGTGAAAATCTATTTTGAAGAGATATTGCAGCTAAGAATTTAAATTAAAGTAATCCACTAAAACTTATTTTGAATTGTAATATTTATTTACAGCACCGACAAGAAAAGATCTAAGCAGATTACAGGCAGCATAGATAAGGTTTCCGAGAGGCATAGAACGTACCACAAGAAAGGATTAGAATCAGAAATGAAAACATCGGGGTGAGATTAAAGCACTAATGAAGAAAAGATTGTAATGGCTGTGGCTTATTATGAGAATGGAGGAGGGGAGAGTGCCAAAGTTGGTCCTCTTCAACAACGGGAAGAAAAGAAGGCCTATTGGAAGATCACAGACAAGATGGATGAATCAAAGAAAGATACAGTGGTAAAGGGAATTGATTGAACAGAAATAGTGGAAGAAAAATCTTGGAGCAACTGTCAGAAATGGAAGAGAATGTGCTGGATGACCTACAGAGGCAAAAAGGTCAGATTATGATGGTGAATATTTATTTACAGACTCATTTCATCCTTATGGAGAAGGGCATCATTAGAGACTGTAAATATGTGCACAACATATATACAGTATGGATTGCTATACACAAACTATTTGCTAGCTTAGTAGCAAACACTAAATGTTGGTAAAGAACTGCACTTATTGTTACAGATACTATTTATTCTTTCTGGCATTTATCACACTGTTCTGCAAAGTTAATATTTGCTATATAGTTGTAACAACCATGTTTACCAGCTGTCTTGTTACAAAAGGCTGTCACTGGTAATTAGACAGAATGCAAATGTCAAGTGCTAATTTGTAGGTGAATTGTGTTGTTCTTGATGTGAAAACTATAAACAGCATTCACATAGACAATTAGAAAAAAATGCCTAAAGGCACGTTTCCACTGAGGCAACAACAAGCAACATGTAGCATGCTGCACGCGTTATTTTGTTGCTACATGTCGCTGTACGTCTTCGTACTTTGTCGCAAAACGAACGTTGTCCAAGAATTTGTTGCCAATTGTCAATTACTAATTGTTGCCGTTGCTTGTAGCATGCGGCAAAAGCATTTCAAGTTATTCGGCAGCTGTTTGCCAGCAGCGTGCGTCATGTCACCTGAAGCAGTGGCAGCTGCTGCTTATTCGATCCTCGCAAATAGCAATAAAGGAAAGAAAACTGAATACGCCTTGGTGGTGTTTTGATTGGAATGCTAACTATTGTTTCTTGTGTGCCAATATTGGTTGTCAAGTGAAGATTTCGCACAGAGGTGTGTTTCGACAAACTTTATTTTACCAAAAACTTATTATAAATGAACTCGTATTACTGACTCTACAACCTCTCCCTGGCAGTAAATTTGATCTTTTTACATTTAAATGACGCATTTACCCTACAGGTACTCATTATGAAGCCTTTATTACAATATATATATGTCAGGAGATTATATGCATACCACTTTTCTTCTTTAGGAGGCGGACTGCTCATCGGTGTAGTAAACTTTTTATGTTACCGTTGAAAATCGGACCTCAAATTCTTGATTTTCTTTTTATTTTATCTACTGATCATTTGTATTTGTTAGCAGTTTGTCCCTTTTCACATTCCTGTTTTTATATTAAACACTTTGGTTGGAAAAGTGCGATAGTAGTGCCGGTACATAAAGGAGGGGTGAGAAATAGAGTCGAAAATTACAGGCCAATCAGTTTGACTTCAGTGGTAGGTAAATTAATGGAAAGATTGATATGCAACCACATCAGAAATGTATGTGAGGAACGTAAGTGGTTTTCAAGTAGGCAACATGGGTTCAGGCAAGGATATTCATGCGAATCTCAGTTGGTGGGATATATGCAAGATATTTCAGATGAAATGGACAAGAATTGATAGTGTAGCACTAGATCTTTCAAAGGTGTTTGAGGGAGTAAGCCACAAAATGGTAGTAAATAATGTAAAAACTATTGGAGTTGATGAGAAAGTGATTTTCTGGGTAGAAGAATTTTTAAAAGGTAGAAAACAGAAAGTTAGGGTAGGAAATGCAGTATCAAAGGAAGTGGAAGTAAAAATGGGCGTGCCGCAGGGTAGCATATTGGGACCATTGCTATTCATTATTCTAATGAATAACTGAGTTGATTGTTTACTATCTGAAATTATATTGTTTGCAGATGACATAATGCTGTATAAAAGGATTAAAACAATAGAGGACTGTAAACAGTTGAAGGGTGATCTGGACAGGATATCTGGTTGGGTTGGTAAACATGGGATGAAGATAAATGCAAAGAAGAGTCAGCTAATTAGATACACAAATAAAAAACAAAAGGTTAATTATGAATATAAGGTGGGGAAAGAATTGCTTGCTGAAGACTTGAAATGTAAATATCTTGGCATTACATTTTATAACAAGCTTAACTGGGCAGGACATATTGGTCAGGTGGTAGGAAAAGGTTTCAAAATCCTGCACTTGTTGGGGAGAGTGATGAGGGGATGCACGAGAGAAGTAATGGAATTGGGTTACAAAACTTTGGTCAGACCATTCCTCGAATATAGTAGTGTAGTATGGGACCCACATTTTGAGTATCAAATACAGGAGTTGGAGAAGGTGCAAAGAAGGGCTGCTAGATTTGTTGCTGGAAATTATCGCAGAATGCAATCAGTGACAGATATGATAAAGGAGCTGGAATGGGATTCATTGAAAGACAGGAGGAGGATGAGGAGAGTGATAGGAGTGTAGAGGGCGTATACTGGCGATGAGGCATGGAAAGATATTGCAGTATGTATGAAAAGTAGTTCATGGAAGGGAAAAGATGACCATGACCACAAGCTGGCACTCGATTTCAGGCACAAGGGTGTGGGAAGATTTTCTTTTTTAGGTAAGGGTGTCAGGGATTGGAATGAGTTACCAAGAGGAATGATGAATAACTTACCGAAAAACGTTAAAAGAATTTAAAGTTAAAATTTGTAGAGGGCAAATGTAGGTGGGTGCAGGATAGGGGGAAGTTGTGTGTGTAGGGAAATGCCACCGAAGCGTGTGCTCCATTGCAATTAAATTAAATTAAAAATTAAATAGTAATCTTCAATAATAAGGTTGTTTCCTGTATGTTCCATTCCAAGTCACACTTATCCACTACCAGTTGGACAACGGCAACATTGTGCGACATGCTGTATTTATGTTGGACAGTGGCGCATGCAACTGGCGACATGGCCCAAAATGTGGCATGTGTCACTGTTGCTTGCTACATGTTGCAGCATATTGTTTCACTTGAAATACTCCTTGCCACATTCCATATGTTGCCCAGAAATTGCCTCAGTGGAAATGTATCTTAAGAAACAATCATGATAAGCAGTATATCAGGCTTGAGGCTTGAACCTGGGCCTGTAGTACAAGCCCAATCTGGTATGACCGCACTTCCAAACTGCACAAATACCAGAACTGACCTGCATGTTGGAATCCTCTAACATGATAACTCCTAGAACCCATAAGTCAGTGATTGTAAATAAATATAGGTTTATAGAAATATAAATAAACATAAAAAAGAATATAACCTATATATGAACCAATAATGTCCACCATTACACAATTAACACCAATTCAGTAAGTGTAATAATGTTGTTAAAACCAGTATACAATCAGTGCTGACAGTTCAAGTGTGATTCCAATGAAGGAGTACTGCTAATTTTTATGCAATGACAATTGCTATTCTTGACCAATGTGTTACTAAAATATAAGTAGAATATACCTGTATAACAGCCCATAATGAATATAAGTAATAACTAACACCATATATATATTTACAGTCACTGATGATGCTCCAGGAACATTATCAGAACAAACTTTCATCACACCATTCAACAGAGGGTTAGTCATCGAAGAAAAACTTTATTCGAGATACTTTTAAATGATGAAAGAATGGAGGCTTTTCCGAAGTATTAATTGTGTGGAATAGAATTTTGGGGTCCCCATGGGTGGTACAAGAATTTTTTATACCTCTAGGTGTGATAACAAAAGAGACTGAAGAAGGATTTTGAAAGGAAATAGTTTTGTTTGGGATCAGATAAAAAGCACGGAAGTGTACACCAGAGGTAATGTTGTCCTGTCATTCATTGCTAGATCAATAAAGGTCACTGTTAATGTCTGAAAGAGTTTTCAGAACCATTAGTGTGTGATGATGGTGAAAAAGTAATACAGCATTGTAATAATTTACACCCTGTTTGTGACAGACGCTATTTCAACATAATACAAAATAATTTTGTGGAAAAGTATGTAAGGAAGGTTAACTAAAAATTCTAAGTTATAAATCCTTTTTTTTTTTTTTTGTATTAGGGAAGTGAAATTATATAGTTAAATTGTATACTGAAATTATCAAGTTTAAAGTCATGACAGACATACAATTCCAGAAATTAAACGTGCAACACCCAGACGGAATTGCAATGAATGAAATTTGAGTCCACGTATCCACATTTGGAGAGTATTAAATGATTAAAACTTGAAAGTTTTGCACGTAATAGCATGAGAATTACGGGGCTATATACTATGCAAAATTGTTATGATTGTTAGTGTACAGATGGTGAACAGTGTAGTGTAACGAGACACTTTTTTGTCCGCAAGTTCTTGTTGATCAAGTATGCCAAGGCGAAGAGTTTTATTTTGTTTATGGCTTTATATCTCATTGATGTCAAGGTCATTAGAGGTGGGAAATGACTGGGGGCAAGGAACGGGAAGGAATTTGGCCATGGCTTATTCACCTGGAATGATTTGGGAAAACCATGGAAAACCCAAATCTGGATGCCTGGACGGGGATTTGAACCGGCATCCTTTCGAATGCAAGGCAAGGAAAGGAATGACAAATCTCTACCACCAAATTTCTAACTGTGAGAGAGCTTGGAGAATTGGCATGTTTGAAATGGGTGCATCATATCTTGAAATCTCTCAAAGGACTGGCCATAGTGACAATGTGCATAATGTCAGTATACAAATGTGTTACACAGTGGATGAAAGAAGGCTCTAGAGCAGGCACAGATCCATACAGAATGACAACAGCATGTGAAGACCACCAAATTGTGTGGGTTGCTGTTGTTGGCAGACGGATGACTGCAGGCCAGATCCAAGCAGTGGTTACAAAGAGTGTCACCCACCAGACAATTCTAAACCAATTACTTGAAACTAGATTACTACACTCTTGACCCCATGCAATGCGTTCCATCAACTTAATTTCATTGCCAGCATCATCTAACATGGTGTATTGTAAAACGCTAAGGGACACATGAATAGAGTACATTTGTGTTTAGAGACAAGTCTCGATTCCTTTGTGGCAAAGTGATAATCGCAAACATGTAAGCAGGCATAATGGAGAAACGGCTTACCCTTCTGTAGTGTCATGGTTTTGGGGCAATCAGTATCGACAGTAGAACTGAGTTGGTTGTTGTTGAAGGCACAATGACAGCCCACCACTATGTGGATGGGATGCTGCACCCTATTGTGATACCCTTCATGTCCACCATCCAAATATAAACTTCCAATAGGATAATGCCTACCCTCATATTGTGGCCATCACAACAGAAGCCTTGCAAGGGTTAATGGTCACAATTGGACAGCAGGGTCCCCAGATAGTCCCCATTGAGCACGTCTGGGATGCCAGCAGTAGACACATTAGATCACATGGTCACCCCGCACAAACTGTGCAACAACTGACTACACAAGACATGCAGGTGTAGAGAGACATACCCCAAGACGACATCTGAACACTTTAAGGCTGCTCAAGGTGGGAGCACTTCTTACTGATAACTGTATCTGAAGGTAATAAGTTTAGCCTGATCCATTTCAATTTGTTTTCATTTCTTCTTGGTACGATCCTGGATATATTCACAAAGTTTCCTAAAATTCCATCATTCCTGTCTGGGTGTTGCAATTTTAATTTCCACCAGTGTATATTCCATGCATGACCCATTTACTGTGAAATACCATAAATGAAATCTTGAAACCTACTGATTAATCTTGAATACTTATATTTCATGGTGATATGTTATTGTGATATTTTAATATACATATCGTGTTTTAATATGCTTCCCGTAGTTATTCTAATAAGTATTCTTCCCAAGTCTTGGTCGAAACTTCATAGGAAACTTAACCCTTAAACATTTGAGTGAAGATAAACATTCATATAATTCATTGATCTTTATTTCTTTTACACTTTACTAATACGTATCCGAAGAGTACAAAGGTCCTCGGCAAGCAGTAACTAAATATCCTCAACCCAATCGTACACACTAAACCTTCTCGCTTACTGGCTGGTTCTTGTTACACTGTTGTTGCCCTGACAACCAATTTCTTTTATAATTTCTCTCTGTTATGCCACAACCCTCCCCAAGTTTACATATCTTTGTAAATAGATTTTGGTAAACTTTTTGAGAGCTTATTTAGAGACCTTTGTATCTCTTCGCTCTGTCATTAATTACAGTACATATACAACTTTTCCAAAATAACAACAATAAAATAAAGCCAATAAAACACTCCTTTTCAGGTCCCGCCATGGTTGCCATATTATATTTCAATGCGTTATTGTCGTATTTTAATATACATATCGTGTTTTAATATGCTTCCTGTTGTTATTCTAATAAGTATTCTTCCCAAGTCTTGGGTCGAAATTTCAAAGCAAACTTAATCCTTAAACATTTGAGTGACGATAAACTTTCATATAAGTCATTGATCTTTACTTCTTTTACACTTTACTAATACGTATCCGAAGATTACAAAGGTCCTCGGCAAGCAGTAACTAAATATCCTCAACCCAAACGTACAGACTAAACTTTCTCGCTCACCGGCTGGTTCTTGTTACACTGTTGTTGCCCTGACAACCAATTCCTTTTATAATTTCTCCATGTTATACCACAGTCTCCACAGTATTTACAAAATTTTGAATGCAATGTTTAGTTCAGTTTTTGAAAAACAATTTTTCTGTATTTCCAAGACAAAAATATTTGAATTTGTAACCACCTTGCCTTCTGCTTTGGTTTTACCTACCTATCCTTGTTGAAATTCATCCTGACTGAGTACTGTTTCATGTTCCTGACTCAAGATATTTTTCAATTTCTATTTCTAGGCCTTTATTTATGGTTTCATAATTTTACATAAAATAGTGAGAATTTATGCTATGGTTAATAAGCAAAATGCTGTATCCCATCAGAGTCTGCGCATTTTTGGGTGAAGCATTTTGGTTTTCAAACACCTAGAGGTGATGTTATACCAATATATATTGCTCTTCATATACCGATCAGCCAGAACATTATGACTTCCTACCCACTACTGATATAAACCCATCCAGGCAATAGCAGTGTCACCTGACGAGGAATGACTGCTAGTCAGAAACACGAATGGTTCATGTAGTATCAGTAAGTGTGCTATCTGTGTTTAGAATGGGGAAGGTGTACGATCTATCCGATTTTGACCAACACGTCCAAATGTCGAGGGGTTGGGCGGCCACCCCTCATTACAGATGTCGGACGTTGTAGGTTGGGGAGACTGGTAAAACAGGACAGGTGGTGAACAGTGGCGAAACCAACATCACTAACATCAGATTTTAATGGTGGGCAGAGTACAAGTGTGTCTGAACACACAGTGCACCAAACACTCCTAATGATGGGCCTCTCCGCAGCTGACGACCCACCCGTGCAATGTTAACATCACGACATCGGCAACTACGACTGAAATGGGCACATGATCATCATCACTGGATGTTGGCACAGTGGCAGAGCATTGCACGGTCTGATTAATCCCGATACCTTCTTCATCATGGCGAAGGGAGGGTGCGAATCTGTCGTTTTCCAGTGGAACAGCTTCTCAACACCTGTACTGCGGGACGGAGACAAACTGGTGGCGGCTCAATTATGCTCTGGGGAACATTCACGTGGGCATCCATAGGTCCAGTGGAGCTTGTGCAAGGTACCATGACGGCCAATAAGTATCTTGCCTTCTGCTTTGGTTATACCTAACTATCACTGGTTAGAGACCACGTACACCCCTTTTTCAAAAAGATAATGCGCCATGTCACTAAGCCAGGAGTGTGACGGGGTGGTTTGAGGAACACAGTGGCGAGTTGCAATTGATGTGCTGGCCCCCATCTCGCCAGATCTGAACCCAATCGAACACATCTGGGATGTGATTGAACAGGGCGTCAGAGCTCATCGCCCCCCTCCCCGGAATTTAAGGGAATTAGGTGACTTGTATGTGCAGTTGTGGTGCCAGCTCCCTCCAGGAACCTACCAAGGCCTCATTACTTCCAAGCCAAGACGCGTCGCTGCTGTTATCCATGTCAAAGGCGGACATACCGGCTATTAGGTAGGTGGTCATAACATTCTGGCTGATCAGCGCAAACACAGTGGTGATGGATGAACATAAAGAAGACACTGTTAGACTTCTGTTCCATAAACTCCACACTGCTCACCTCTACAGAGAAAAAGCATGTACAGCAGTTGGTATTGAGTATTTAGAGAACAATAATTAAAAGATTTTATTGACATTATAAAACCTGAGATATATTTTTACAGCAAGTGAGTGAGATATGGCTGTTTGCTTGTTGCTTTTTTTGCTCTGTGAACAATAAAATTAAAATAATTGCAATTTATATTTGGTCTTATTTTGATATAGACTGAAACAGATATATGATTACAGATTAGCAAGGAATAATGAAAGATGTCAACCAACAGTTGGATATCATAAGCTTGGAGATTGTCAAAGCAGGAAGGAAGCTCCACAAGTGGCACACCATTTTCTGTGGCCCACTGACTTTCTTCCATTTTTTTAATTTTTTAAAAATGAAATATCATCCAGCCAAGTTCAATTTCATTCTTCATTGACACTGACTAAAGACCATTACAGCTCACCAGCTTACTGGTCTTACATGGCATTCAGAATAATTTTAAAGTTAACAAAGGCTTTTTAACTAGGAGGGTAATGAAATGGCATGCTGTTTCTGAAAGTTGTATACCAGCCTTTTTACAATGCTCATTAGTAAGTTTCTGAATCACCTAAAAACGTAGTGTGATTGGTCCAAGCGTATGTAGAAAAAAAAATTGAAATAATTTCATTTTATTGAATGTTTAACTCAGAAATTACACAATCTGAATACCACAACACTATTTTAAAGGATCATGAAGCTCCTATGCAATGTCAATTTTCAAACAAATAAAGCAATTTTTTGTTCCAGCAAGTAATGTTTCACGTCTAACACTCAAGAGAATACTAACTTAGATTAATTGCAACAGCAGTCATAATTACATTCCCCACAATATAAGATGAGGCTAATGAGACTGTGCTCCTTGTAGGCGTTATACTTCTGAAAGCAAGGAACACACGCGTTGAAGGAAGAGCTAAGAAGTTGTTGAAGGTGACGAATGCCCGTGTCACCCAGTCATAGTAGAAAATACAAACCATTACAAAAATTAATGAATTTGTTTCCAACGATAACCGATCAAGCAAACGGATGATAGAAGACAAGGTCAACACTGATGGATTATGTGACAAATTTCAACACACACAAAGTCTGTGCAAAACCTCATTCAGGAGAAGAAAGACACCCTGAAATACTTGCATTCAGTCTTCACAGAACAACTCACAATGGAAACTGACCTGCTAGAAAAAGATCATTCCACGTGATGTGGAGTTTCCAGTACACTAAAACAAGAAGGCAATCCATGCACTAGAAACTCCCATATCACTGAGAATAAAGAAGGTGCAAATGATCGAGTCAAAGACGAAGGCAATACCGATTCTTTACTTCGATATCGATGGTGTCGTCATGAAGGAATGGGTACCACAGAGTCAGTTAATCTAGCTGAGACAATGAGTGAGGTAGAAGAGGCCCAAGTTGTAAATTCTGCATCAGGACAACGTGTGCTGTCAGTAAGAAGATCAAGAGTAAAACACACAGTGTGAGGAACAAGCTCTACTTTGGGGGTTAGGTAAACACCTTGTCTCAGCTATAACCGTGCATAGCCTAGGATGTTACAGTTCTGACTTAAATATCATTACCTGGCCACCACATACCTTATTTAACCAAAAGCTACGGAAAGGTATTAGTTCAAATAAGGTTCACTAGGCCATTATTATTTTATAACTATATTCTTCAAAATTTTACAAACTCAGAAAACTGCACAGGCATTCAGACAAGTTTTCAGAAGAACATTTTGCAGATCCGACCAACCATTCGAGCTAGACCAACCTCACGCCCCCACAGCTACTTAGCTACATGAGGTATTTAAAGTGACTTTTACCCACGATTGCAAAAATCAACCGTTTCCGCTGTGACGGTCCGACCGTCTCTGTGCTTAAATAGCAATGATAATTATGAAATTTTATATTTACATTCACATTAATTTTAATATTAGATCAATTCTTCTTGCATTGATATTTCATAAGCATCTCATTTTTGCGGGGATGGGTCAGATTTGCTCTGAACAAAAGATTCACAAACATAACTAGACATTTATTTTCACATATGAAACTTGATGAATTTAATTATAAAAATTTAACATTCACCTTCCCTTTTTTTATAATTATCAAAAATAACAACATTTGATACCATGGGCGCCACCCTACATGAGACTTATGTTTACACGCTGTTGACTCAAGACAAATTGTCCGACTAGCTCATTATAAACAATTTTACTGGACATGAGAACTTCTTATCTGGTGAATCGCTTCACCCAGGAACGTTTACTGGAGTCTTGATTCCTAAACAATTCAGTGGTAATGTTATATTCACATTCTCAATTGCATGATATTGTGTAGATGCACTAAACCACCATCCTTAGTCGATCAGGAGGTCCAACCGGGGCGCCAAGCAACCATAAACTTAGTTAAACTTTAAGTTTAACCACTGCACTATTTCCCGCTGAAAAACACACTTATACTCATAACTTTACACCGCTTCTTGGTCTGCATCCACAGAGAGGTGGCACAGAGGTGTTGCTTGTCCCGCCACCTATGGCTCACTGTCCCTCTTCTTCCGGCGACGTACGCACCCTTTGTCTCTTTTGGCGGGCGAAATTCCATTGGCCGATTAGGTGTCTAAGCCGCTGGTCAACCCCCACCGTTTGCCATGAAAAGAGAGAACATACCTCAATATTCTGTCAATAGGTGGCATACCCTGTCTCATCCAGCCACTCTTACCATTCACAACAAAAACTATGGAGTGAGCCTGATCACTACACCGCGTAAGTTGGTACTTTGCCGCACCACGAGTCCAAACTAACTACTGTTCTACATAGCTGGTACTGCACAACTAGACTGCTGTCTGACGACTGGGGAGAGGCAAGGTTCTGGAGGGGGTATTTATGCTCTCTACCCCTGCGTGAGCCTGGGAACTAAATTTTCCGGTAGTTCCCACAAATCGTATCAGATAACTGATAAGTTTCTGACGATATTCTTGCCATACAATTTGACCTTGACAACAAAAATAATCCTATCTCTCTGAAATTTTGGTAGTTGCAAGATATCACTACAAACATCAAATTAAGTTATTATTAAAAATTTTGTAACTTTAATAGTTTTGCCAGAAAAGAGTTATTAAGATGTGATTGCCTTAACTTTTGAAATATTACTCCTATCGAGCTGAAACAAATTTCATTCTATTCTCCTATTGCTCATCTATCATCTGATATCAAATAAAGTATGTTACCTAATTTTGAAAGTGGGATAAAGTTCGAAAACAAAATTTGACTACTTGAAATATTCAGAATATCAAATTGAAAAAAGCTTCAAACAAATTTCCATATATAAAAACGGTTACTGTAAAAATTATGAATCTCTAAGTATATTCCCTGATTTATTATGAATTTTCAAAATACTAATCCTCCCGAATGCAGTCCGATTTTCGAGCTACACTGTCCAAGCGTTTCTGGCGATAAAACCTATTTCACTTTATTACAATTAAATGTTTTAATATTTTGAAATAAGACTTTAAATAAACTTTACTCTGAACATAAATTCTTTTCATGAATTCCCGAATAAGACTGAAATATTAAACTTTTTCATGAAGCACATGTCTTGCTATACCACATTATATTTAAAAAACGATCTTTAAAATCCATGAAACTTTCCAAAATTTTAATATGTTGTTTCAACCGAAATTACACTGCTTTCTACCTATCAATTGACTTCTTAACTGTTTTCTAATGACTGAATACTTTGATGTGTTACAACAGGATGACTTCCAGCACTGCTTTCAACAATGGAAACTTACTTGTTCAGTGACGTATAGATAGGGAATGGGAGTGTATTGATAAAGACTGTATTGTTGTAACAGTAAATAAATTGTTTGTCATCAGTCCAGTTATTTAACAAGCTCACCTTCTCAGAGACACTGCAATTTAATTTATGAAAGTCCAAGAAATTAAAGTACCAATGCTTTGGGTGACTCCTTTCAGACAAGTTATATAAAATAAAATGCACGATAAAGATGATGGCGCACCTGTGACAAATACCACCATGAGAATGAAATGAACATTATGGGATTACAAAATAAATTCCTGTTCTCTCTCACACTTTGTTCCTGGATACAGATCCTATTGATCTTGGCATGCAACATTTGAATTCTGCTAATTATGGAACAGACTTAGGGATGTATCTGCAATTACTGTGTAAAATGTTGGCATTCTTTTTTGTCAACTTGTAGAGTTATTAGCTCATTTTAAAGATCGGGAATAAAAACCTTTTAACGTCTTATAGAATTAGTTTTATACATATGATTTTAACCTTCAAAAACATTCAGCCTATTCTTGCTGCACAATTTACAGAATAATAATTTATCCATTGACTTCACATTGCTATTTTTTTCTGGATATCATGGAAAATGATAGTACCAGTTGTGGTTAAACAAGAAGAAAATGGTGAGTAATAATGCTAATGGTACAGAAACAATGGCAAAATAAACATTACAATCAAGGAAAGGCTAAATGAACACGTTAAACATTTTAAGAATAACGACGTCAGCAAATAAGTTGTAGCACTGCATTCAGCTGACAGTGGGCACTGTATTTTACTCAATGAGACTAGTGTGCCAGTTCAGGAAAGCAGACTGTGGTCCAGACGAGTCAGAGAAGCTTTGGAAATCAAATAAAGACCACATAATACGAATGAAGACAGTGGGCTTCAGCTTGACCAGATACGGTCATGCCTGATCATAAAAACATGGGACGCAAGCCCCTGTCAGATCGGCTGCGCTGCCAGCGGAAACATCAGTGACGTCAATACGAACGCAGCTTCAGGAGCTACGATCCAAGAAGTGGTAGTCCTCTGATGAAAGCCACAGAATAATGGTTGAAACATTAGGTTTCAATAAACTGATGCAGTTCCTCCTGGAAAACTGAGATAACATAGACAATGACTGCAGAAGTCTACGCAAACATTACATGATGACACAGTGAAAAGGTGTGAGGGACAGTACAGTGGACCAATTATACATCACCTTTACACATGAAAGGCAATGCCCATATTGTGTGTGTGTGTGTGTGTGTGTGTGTGTGTGTGTGTGCTGTATAGTTTTTTTAAAAAAAAAAAAAAAAAAAAAAAAAAAAAAAACAGCTATCATTTTCATCTCCACTTCTTACTGTACCATTTAATACTTAGCAAAATCAGTCTCCTTGCTCAGGATAAATATTATAAGTAGCAATTTAATTGAAAAATAGTTTGTACCAGCTAAAATTTTTATAACCACATAATTAAATTCTAGGCATATTTACTTTTTAATTCTTGAACTATATAACTTTTTCATTGATAACTTATTCTAATCCCATTTTCCTCTTATCTAAAATGGAATGCAGGCCCATTAAGAACAAAATTAAGTGGTAACTTATAACTTCTTTCCCACTTATTACACAGTTTCACCTCCTGATACATCACAAAGTAACCTAGCTACCTTCCATTAACCTCATATAACTTGTATACTATGAACTAATAATTACATTCAAAGGTGAGTCTGACTGAGCTGTTGTAGACATATTTCCTTAACTTTCTTGGTGCATTCCCCACATAACACCTTCCAATAGATTCAAGAGTGAATACTTTCCTTACTGTCTCCATAAATTACCACACCAAACTAAGAATATTAATGAATATTAAATGTAGGAAATTACATTCTATGACTTCACAACAAGGACATACTGAATGCTACAAAATGAGTGACGTGGCAAGTCAACAAATTCAACAAATCGAGTTCTTTGGTTGTGTTGTCAATCAATTATTTCTTTCTAATCACAAAATTTTAATTCTACCACACACAGTTCCAGTCCCGTATATACAATACAAACGACACTATGCCTACAGCCTCTGTAGCTGTCTACCATCTTCTTTAATTCTCCCCATAAACAGTAATGAAAATTCACTAAACAGTCCACTCGATATCTCTCTGAATACTGGGGCCACTGTGAAAACACACACTTGTTGTGTTCTCACTATGGGTGCTTATTTCTTGCATGACATATGTTGATTGCTTTAAATTTACCATGTAATTCAGTGTAGAGTGAATGTTTTTATGGATATAAGTGCACAGTCATAAACTAATCTGCTCAGTCTATAAGATACACAACACCAATCACGGAAAATGACGCATACACCGATTCTTAACTGACTAGTAAGAGTTCGTAGGTGACGTACAGAGACAACTCCAAAGACAACAGCTCATAGACCCACAGCAAAAATTTCAAGCAATAATCTAAAATCACTTATTAATCTCTTCCCCCATAATCTTTCTGCCTATTATCATTTCAGAATTAAACAGAACCACCAGCTACAATTAATGAGGCTTTATTTACTTACATATAGATGATTAACATTTTCTCACTGCTTCGCCCGAGCAGACTGGTTTGTGTAGTAATAAGATTGCCTTATGTTTTTCTTCTAGTAGCAAAGCATAAACATTTGTAATGTAGTATCTTTGTAATCATTTTTATAAATTAAATTCCACATTTCGCTACACTTATTGGAATGTAGTCCTTGATGTAGTGGTTTGATTAATATTTTATGTTCAATCTAAATTACTATATTTCAAAAAACTGAAGAAATACATAAACAAAGGTGTGCTGTTATTAGGCCTTTAGCATGTGTCAACAGGAGGGTCATTAGCTCCCTAATGTGAAACTGGTACAGCAATGTGACTTACAAATAAGTGAAGCATGGCCGAATGTAAAGAGGTCAGCTGTATAGATAGCACAATAATGTATAATGATACATTTTTTCAAATAGACAACATCAGGCTGGCTGTAAAGGGGCCAGCCAGATAGTGGATGGCGTCCTGTATGTCCTGGAGTAGACAGTCTGTTGGGTACATGCTTTCTAATGCCTGAATGCAGCTGACGGAATCACAGTATACGACGTACTTCGTGTCGTGACTTACTTTCATATAATGGAGTGACTTCAATAAAGCATAACTCTCTTCAGAGTATATGCTGCACCTGCTATCCAGCTTGTAATTGTAAGTTGGTCAAGGGAACATCCTACTTCATTAGCTGCTTAGACCCATCCATATATATTCCTGGGTAAAAGTGTAGTGCTGCATTAAAATAGACAATATCAGGCTGGCTGTAAAGGGACCAGCCAGATAGTGGATGGCGTCCTGTATGTCCTGGAGTAGACAGTCTGTTGGCTACATGCTTTCTAATGCCTGAATGCAGCTGACGGAATCACAGTATACGACGTACTTTGTGTCGTGACTTACTTTCATATAATGGAGTGACTTCAATAAAGCATAACTCTCTTCAGAGTATATGCTGCACCTGCTATCCAGCTTGTAATTGTAAGTTGCTCGAGGGAACATCCTACTTCATTAGCTGCTTAGACCCATCCATATATATTCCTGGGTAAAAGTGTGGTGCTGCATTAAAACAAAATCATTTTTTTTTAATAAAAACATTATCGGTAGTAAACAGTTTGTTGTACCGTGATAAATCTAAAATATTTCTGGGCCTCTTTAAAAGCCAAGGATGAGATTTAATCCAACCCTAGCGATAAAAAGTGGTTAACTCGTAACCATATTCATCTAAAATAGCCCACGAACTGTTACTGAATGGTTTGGTAGCTGTAAGACAGTTGGTGTAGATACATTCAAAAGATGGATTCATAAGTGCATCATAAAAGGGACTGCCAGGTGTCGAGGCAATGTGCATAAATTATCGCACCACGAGGAGATGGCGACAGATGACAAGTGGCGGCTCATCAGCCTAAGCACAAATGCTGGGAATGGGGCTGGTGCACTACGCAGCTGTGGCAAGCTGAATTCCTACATAGTGGACATTGTCAGACATCCAGACAATACATGACACAGACGCACTCCAATCCAACCACAACCGTACGAAGGCTCTATAAAATTGTAGCAGGCGGGAGCTGTCTGCACCCCACAACCTACCACACAAACCCTTTAAAACATTCAGATCCGAGAACTTAGTCTGCTACCAAAAATAAGGACCAAAAAATGAACAGTTTCATTAAAACGATGCTCCTCAACGTAAGACAAGGTTCTGCAAGTAAAAAGAACACACCAGACTTTCTTGATAGAAAAACAAAAACTGGTGCATACTGCCCATTTAACCAGCCAGTTTAGTGTGACTACCATTATCTCTCAGGCTAGATGACGAACACAAAATAGTCATCAACAAATAAGAAGTATCAGATGGAACTCTTCATTAAAGATGAAATGCTATTAACAGCAACAGCAAAAAGGTCGCACTTACAACTGACCCTTGAGGAACATTGTTTTCTTAGATAAAAAGTTCTCATACTTCACAACTGAATCAGTATTGGAAGAAATGTTGTGATAAAAATTATTGTAAAAAATGTGGCAGATTTCCTCTAAATCCCCATTTTTGTAGCCGTTTTAAAATTCCGTGCCTCCAGGAAGTATATCTTACTTGTCTATATCAAAGAACACATCCACAAGATGTTGGCTGTGCATGAACACGTCCTGTATCACAGCTTCCAGCAGGATCGGTTTAGCAGATTTTGGGATTCCAGACACCAAACTATGTGGCAGTTTCCCATTCTCTCTAGTTCCTTCCCAATACCGCTCGTTAAGGCTATGCTACATTTTGTCCTTTCCCATTTTTAAAAGAGGGATTCATGTTGCTTCTTTCCATTACTTGGAGAAGTATCCTTCAGTCCAGATACTATTAAAAATATCTAGAGGATAAAGCAACTTTGGTAAGATGCCTCAGCATCCGATACTGAATCAGGTCGGACCCTGGTACAGTGTCTCACGGCAGGCAATGTGGAATGCTAATAGGGTTTCAGGTTTTGGGTGTAACCAAAAATGACAACATCCATCTGTGATCACGAATAGTGGCACGACATTCATCAAAACACCTGGGAATAGGTGCTCTTCACAGCATTCCTGAACTTGAGCCACTTTGGGAATCACTTCTGTGAAATGATTCACCTTCTCCTCTGTGCTGTCACACTGTTGTAGAACAATACAGTGGTGGAAGAGTTGCCAATCGGCTCAACTGATGTTCCATTTGCATTGGGTTTTTAATATTCCACGTCCGAACTCAATGTGCACCCATATGGGAACGTGATCGATACCGTAAAGATCACGATCAAACTCCCACTGAACAGACCCCACGATAGAAAGTGAGCACATAAAGATGTCAATAGCAAAGGACAAACCGTAAGCAGTAGTGATATATGTCGCTCTACTGATCTCCCAAACAGTTGACATATGGGGCAATCGGTCATCAAACACCACAATGCACTGTGCGAACTGAAAGTCTCCCAGCAGGAGAAATGGCCAAGTAAGCTGCCATAATAAGTTGTGTAGTTCATCATAACATACTGGCACATTGGGTGGTAAATAAATAGAGCACACGGTTAGCATAATGGGGCCATATGGAGCAGAGGTGAGAGCAACAGGTTCAGACTGGATGGTGTCTCGGTATCGTTGTGCCCTCTTAGAACTGGTTAGCATGTATATATATATATATATTATTTTTCTTTCTTTCTTGTTATTGTTACTCTGCTATTCACCAAAAGTATGTGGTGGATGGTGCATTGCACCTATCCTATGTGTAATCATTTGTGAATAGGAAGGGATATAGCAGAAGGTGCCCTTGGGCTATTTTGATGAACCGTCCCGGCATTTGCCTGGAGCGATCTGAGAAAAACGAGGATTTAGACCATGCTAAAAGTTGAAATTCCTCTTTGTGAGCCATAAAACTATTATGGGAGACATCCTACCTATATAACCTCATAAGCCCTGGTTCAGGAGTGTCTTCATTCACCATCTGGTGTGGAACAGGACCAGATGCTGATGCTGTCACTGATGTTTTCTTTGAACCTGCTGCTACAGTGGTCGCAGTCGCACATGTGCCACTACCAAAATCAGTGGTCTTAGCTGTTATCGCCACTGATTCTTTTGCACCACACTCGCATCAACACGAACATGTTGCACTTGTGCCCATATAAGCAGTGGACGTCCGTGCAACGACATTACTGATACTGGTGAAAGTTTAACCAATATAGTAAAGCTGATAGCAAATACAAGTGGGACCATAGCCTCATAATGCTTTTTAGCTTTGTTATAGGAAACCTGCTCAGTGGTTTTTAACTCCTGTATACTACTATTATTAATACTCCACAATTCACTAAAATTAGATGGTGGAGGGTGCCTTGCACTTATCACAATGTGTAATTGTTTATACTTTGGAAGAGGGATACGGCAAGAGGCGTCCGTGGGCTATTTTGAAGAACCGTCCCATCATTCGCCTGGAAAACCCAGACCGGGACGGTCAGAGTAGTTTCTCGAGACCTAGTCTTGTTGGATTCAAAGTTTTCTCACTTGATAAATCCTTCCTATTCCATTCCCAAATCGCTTGTGGAAAAAAATGAGTATAGAAAAGAATTGGTTCTGGCCCTGGTTACCCAGCCATTCCTAGATATGAATGTGCTGGTAGTAATATGTGTTTACTGTTATCATGAAATAGGTCTGTTACAAATTTTTCAATTAACTTCTGCTACCTGAGATATACTGCTGTAAACACATACTATTTTATTCTACTACAGTTGATATTTTACAATTAATAAAGTTTCTTACAAATCTGTTCCTAGCTCCCATGCATTATATTCCTCTTTCTTCCTTCAGACATTATGCCTCATTGACATTGAGGTAATTTGAAGTGAGAGATGATGGGTGGCAAGCAATGGGAAAGAATTTGGCCATTGGCTTTTGCAACAACAATGCTGGCATTAGTCTGGCAATTTTGAAAAACCATGGAAAACTGAAATTTGGATGGCTGGACAGGGATTTGAACCTAGACCTCCCGAATGTGAGGCACAAGCATTAGAACTCACCTACTGGGCTCAGTCTATATATCAGTCACGGTGGGAAAAATCCAACACTTACCGTAGACGAGGACAGGAGGGCAGCAACCGACACGCAAAGACGAAAACGAATAATGCAATATTTCAGAGTTCAACATTAGCCTTGCAGGCAAATGAAACTCTTGGCGAGGATACAGATGTGTTCAAACTGAGACCCACTGAGTGACTGCAAAATGAAAGGAGACAAAGCAAGGATGGCAAGGGTGGTAATGAAGGAGGGGTGAGGGCGAGAAAATACCAAATTAATAATCGACGATATTGCAGAAATATTAATACGAACAGAGAATATTAAATATAATATTTATAAATTACTAATGTGAATAAAAATAAGTGCTGGATCGTCTGGAAGAGTTTGAGGTCATCAGGATGCCTGTTATATGGATGGTAGTTCCCAACTCCAGAGCTCAGGAGAGACTGACAGTCCTCAATGTGAAACAGTTGTTGAAGTTATTCAAATTGTGGAAACTGGCATGGGATGCCACTAAATGGAATAAACTGTTGGCCTGTAACCATTCATTCTGGTAAAAAGTTGGTTAATAGTGAGGCCTATATTTGAACTGGTACAGTAGCGGCATGTGAGTTGATATATGATATATGATATACTAGCAGTTACCCGCGACTTCGTCCGCGTTGAAAAGTGTTGTAATATAAGATTTTCTTGAGAGGTCTAGTTGCTCAGTGGTTAGGGCGTCCAACTGGAGATGGAAAAGTCCCCAGCTTGAATTCCAGTCTCGGCGAGGATTTTCAAAGGTCCTTAGCTCGACCTTCACCTCTGGCATAGGTTGTTGTGTGATGTGAATTACGCCAGAATGCTCACTTTGTTCTGATTCCGTGTTGAACTGTGGGTCCTCTATGTCCGGTAGGATTACTGGGTTACGTTAAGAGGCTACGAAAGGGACTGATTCCGGAGACGTAAAGAAGTCTTGTCACCAGGTCAATACGACCATACAGTTTATTTTAGAGCTATTTTTATTAGTAATAGTAGTAATAAATGTTGTAATAAAATTTAAAAAATCTATTTATGTTCCACAACTACTTCTCTGAATTTTTAAAACAGTAAAAATATTCTGTTTGTAAGGAGTATTTTCAGTTTAATATATCCGTATATACAATATTGAAGATTTGTCTCCTAGGTTTTGGCTATTTTCATAGCCCTATTTTTCTTACATTTCTTTGAAAGATTTGAATTTCGTTTACCCAACATCTCTTAAAATTACTAATTTCATCACGCGAATAAAAATGTATATAGTTTTAATTAATGGAAGCTCAAAACGTCAAAATATTAGCAATACATTGATGGAATCCACTTAATATCAACAACAAAAAAATACTAACACCAAACAGCAAATAAATACTTAAGTGGCCCAAGGACGTTCATTTCCATTAGTAAAATTGCGATACTAAAAATGAATATTTTGATTTGCATTGAGTACCTGGAAAAAATCTTTAAAAAAGAAGAACTTAATTTCCTCTTTGAATATTGATTTATTTTTTTTTAGGATATATTGGTTCCATCAACAGAAATTTATATATTATAGTAGTAAGTATAGTAGTAATTGATTCTTTTATCCATAATAATCAGAGGTATTGCGGTAATTGTTTCTCTATCTCTGGAAACAACTGAATTGCCTATAGACCAGTTTACTATAGTTCATTCGTTTCGATCCATTAATTCTGCGCTAAAATATAAATTTCAATATTAAAGTAGTAACAGATTGTTTCTTCACATTCGGTTTCTTATTCTGCATACAGAATTGAATGACTACCGGCGAATTACCACTCCGCTTTTCCGCCACTCCACTATCTGAATAAAACATTGATAAATTTAAAAAATTTACTTCGGGCAACGCCGCATGGTTCTGCTAAATCGTCCAAGCTTAATATAGATCTTTTGATACAATATCGGTACAAAGCGATACATGATGTCACTAAAATGGCGCTCATGAAAGAAGCTTAATAACTAATAATGTTTCAGTTCTCATTCTGGCCCAGGCTGCGTTTTAAAATTACCGCTAGAAAATCAAAGCTTCTATCACTCGCACATTAATACATTCACTATATTGTATGTTAGTGACGTCATGAATAGCGAAATAAACTTGACTTATTATTAACGCAGTAAATTAAATACTGAATACGTCTAACTAAAACTACATTCAGCCGCATGAACTATGTCGTCAGCTTCTTGACAGTTATTGAGGTAACGTAATTAAAAAATTTATGCTAAAATGCTTTTAACTTACGGTGTACAACGGAAAGTCTACAATTCTCTACGATCGTTAATATTGCAGGTCAAATGTACATCGCGATAAAGTGACTTTTATGGCTAGTGATTTAGTAAGGTGTATAATGAAATTAATTGTGATAGTAATTTATGATATACTAATTAGGAATTTTGATATAGAAAATTCTGTTACCACTCGAAATGTAGGTCCAGAGCATTTAATGTGTTGAGATGTGTTCGTATCGTTTGATTTTGTAGCGGCAGTATTAGCAGAAATGTGGTTTGGTTGAAATGCTGCCTGGACCAGAATGTTTTTTGTTACAGCAGATGGCAGAAGGAATTTAGTTCTTATGCTCCGTGCAAATGAGGTGTATTGTGTTGTAAACGACTTTCAGTGTTACTTCATGAAACAATAAGTTTCTACATTAGCCCATTGAATACATTCGTTTTAAGTGTAGCGTTCGATAGATATTTGCAGAATATTGAACAGTAAATAAAAAGCAGTACTATTCGTACAAAAATTCTGAACAAAAAATAAAAAGGGTTAGTTAAGTTTTAAATTTCGGCAAAAATAATTTGTAATACACAGACTGTATAGTAACAAAAAAGAAACAGGAAATAACTTAAACCGAGATAGAATGGAATCCTTTACATTTTTATAAATACGACATTTGGGGCACGACCATTTTGCACTTTCAGTGAACCAACTTTCGTGCTGGTATACTCATAGCATTTTACTTTTTTCCAAGCTTTGATTTTTTATATTTATTATAACGCATATATTACGAACGAAATTATGGTGTAATATTTGATATGTCATAGTATTTTATGTACGCAAATGAAAACATCTCTTTGTGAACTTGACAACAGTACCTACCTTTCTTTTTTTAATTTAAGTTTAAGAACAGATTTATATTTCCTGCTTCAAAACTATTATTTGTCAGGTGCGTCAGTTTTATGGCTTTTAAACTAAACACAAACTTGCATATGTATTTCTGAGAAGTAGTGTTTGCGATTTACTTAAAAAGCAAAGAGTAAACGTGGCACGAGTATCTACGAAGTAGGATACTCTTTGTTGCTTCCGAATTGATATTAATGGCAATTTCTAAAAGAACTATGCGTTTTTGCGGGATAAAATCTATCCTATTGCATTTCGCACGCAATTAACTGACTTCATGCCAAATTTCATTTAAATATGTTGATTTATTAAGGCGTGATTGATTGCCAACATACATCCAAACACACATCCGAACTTTCTCATTTTCTCATTTATAGATATATAGATGAGGTGTGTTGCATGTCCAATAATGGGAAAAAGTTTCCCCTGTGATTGGCTTGAAGAATGTGTTAGTGACTAGATACATGCTGCTAGTTTTATAGTGGAATCTGCTACACAGAAATGATCCACGTGACAGTTTGGGAGAACTACAAGGTGATTATTTATGACCAAGATATTCTTGAGATTAGGGGGTTTGCTGAAGCGTGAATGTGGAGCACTAGGCAGGATTTTGTGCAAAAGGGTGCACATTTCATGGAAGGAATGTACGAAGCTATGCCCACTGTGAAGGATTAAATTAATTGACTCAAGCCATTGGAGAACTGGGTGATGCATATATATTTGGAGTTGGCTGCCAGCCTCCATCATGCAGGCATCTCACTCTACTACGGAAGTAGGGCTAAAGCTCGAAAATTTTGCTCTACGTGTGTACATGTTTTATCCGTGTCTCGACGCTGCAGGAATCCTCCTCTATGGTAAACAGTGGTTTTTCTCCTATCCAAATATTTAAAACTACTCCTCCTTTGAAGGCAATTTCTGCTACCAAACCTGTGGCACTGCCACAGGCAATGGCATGGCCCCCCTCTTATGCTAACCTCTTCGTGGGCTACCTTGAAAAGACATTTCTGAAGAATGCCCCTCTCAAACCCCTCATGTGATTCATAGATGATATTTTTATGATCTGGACACATGGAGAAAATACCTCTCTAAATTTTCTAAATGATCTTAATACCTTTAATAACTCGCTGCCTTTCACATGAACCTATTCCCACACCCAGGCTACATTCTTGGATGTGGATCTACACCTCTCCAATGGCCACCCCAGCTCCTCAATCCACACCAAACCCACCAACTTACAGCAGTACCTCCATTTTGACGGTTGCCACCCATATCGTACCAAACGTTCCCTCCACTACAGTCTCGGCATTTGAGGCAGCCGTACGTGCTCCAAGGCTCTTTCCCCTGCTGTAAGATGTGTGACATACACTGTGCCACCACCAATCCTGTCACTGGTGAGATCTTTCCTTTCATAGGACATGCCACCTGTGAAACCTCCTATGTAATATACCAGCTAACCTGCAAACACTGCCTGGCTTCCTATATAGGTTTGACTACCAATCCATCAGCCATAAGAATGAATAGCCACCGACAGACAGTATTCACTCAGAATCCAAAACATCCAGTAGCTGTCCATGCCATCTTCCATGACACCAATAATTTTAATTCTTGTTTCATGGTCCATGCTATCAGAGTCCTCCCAAACAGCAGCAGCTCCTCTGAGCTCAGAAGGTGGGAGCTTGCCTTCCAATACAAACTGGGCACAAGGCAACCTCCTGGTCTCAATCTGAGATAATACCCAGTCTGTACATTTCCTTCCCTCTATTCTCTCCTTATTTCCATCCCCACTGTCTAAATTGAACCCCCACATACCAGAGGTGATGTTTAACTGCATAGATTCTTTGACTTAAATATTTTAATTTTTTCTATTTTATTTTACTTATTTATTTATTTTTGCTTACTCAGAGTTATGTTGCGAAGATTTTACTATATTATTCTGCTCTTTTTGCAGCATTTTGCATTGCTCAGTACTAGCTCCAATTCACTTTCGCCCTCTCCCTGTCCTCTGTTTGAATTTACCCCCACCATGTTTCTGACCAACAGTCATTCTGTGAGACAGTCTCCTATAGCACCCACCCTCCATAATGTTCTGTTGACAATGAGCCAAGACCCGAAATATACAATGTTATGCATATGGTGGTTCATTTCGCTATCCTATTTGCTACTTAGCACCTATTACTTCCTGGTTACTATATATATATAACAACCACCGCTTACCGAAGATGAAAAAGGTTGCCGCATTGTCAGAACACGAAAGAACGTATACACATATAGAGATTGCAAAATGTATAACGTAATCCTGTTTAAGGCACCTTTGTTTCCTAATATAAATATATCCTCTGTGTTAATGTATTCCTCTGTCATTTTAGGCATCCACGAAGTAATTCTCTTTCAGAATGGATTAAAATGTGAATAAACACATTTTGAATTATCTCATAGAGAAACAAATCAACTTCAGAGAATATTAAATAAGATAAAGACAGATGATAAAACCTTTCAACTATTTAAAATGCTGGATTATTACTGCATGCATAAAATAGGAAAAGTACTGAAATTTTGTGAAGGGTGTATATGAATAACCAATCAAGGCAAAAAGCCAATGAGCTGTACAAGTATGAAAAGACACTTTTTCTCCCAGTTACTGTGCTCAGTTACCTACACAGAATAAACAGTTAAGAAAAAAATAAAATACTAACTTTGACATAGCTTCGTAGACTGCTGGAACAAGAGAAAGCACATCAGCAGCTGCATACAGCATCATTTCACGAGACAAAGGGCGGCGTGCCCAATAGCGCTGGTCTCGCCGGTACACATTTTTCATCTGTTCCTTCAGTGGGTTGAGTGGGGCATCATACATTTCACAAAGAGCATTCAGACTAACGTTCTTCACTTTGTAAACTGGCTTTCCCAATTCCTGAAGTTGTAAAACAGCATGTGCTGCCTGTTTGAAAAGAAAGTGTCAATTTACTGCTGAACAGAAACATTCATGAATACATACATTTTTCATTTTTTCTTTAATTAGCATCCTGAAACTCATGCTATCCATAATGTAACTATGCCTGGCCAGATCTTTTATTTTTTTAAATTGATATGGCTTTAAGTCTCATTGTCATCATAAGAAGTGAGTAAAGTTAGTAATATTCAGATTAAGAATAAGATGGAAGATCAAACCAAATGGAGGTGGCTAGCTAAATAACAGTACAAAAAAAAAGGTCCTAAATGTTTCCTCTGAAACAAAAAAAAAAAAAAAATCTCAAATTGTAAATTCAAATTAAAGATCGCAGAGCTTAATGTTGAATATGTAACTAGGAAAAAAAAAAAAAAAAAGGCACAGTTTCCATTACAGACCTACATGTTGGTAGATAATGTTTGTACGGCGTCTTAGTTCACAGGCACGACAAACCAGTTCACTCTAGATGAAACATAAGCTAAACATGTTTTAAAAGGAAAAAAAATTATACTAAGGGAATGACACAACAAACGATGATGAAAATTTTGAATGATTTAATTCATTCATGTTAAAAATTTACGTTTGATTTGTTAATTTTTGATTAAAAATGAAAGAAAACTATTACCTCAAAGTTTGGCCAGCAAAAATGTGTTTTAAAGTATAAAACTCATGTATAATATGATCAGTTTAAGGAATGAAAATTTTAACATGGATCAATCATTTACAAGAAACCTTAGATATCAGAGAATTTACTTAAAGAAAAAGAGGAAAAACACAATAGGTACATATATGTCTCGTAAACAAAGAAGACATGTTAAACTGTGTGCACATGGTACAAAAAATTCTTAGCCGCAACTGTTGTTGTTAACATTTTGTGAAATTATTGAATATTTAATTTCATTAGAATTATCATAAACACAAAATTCACCAAACATTCTATAAAAACTTATTTATCATTAAAACATATATTAATCTTTTGTAGAGAACGAGAACTTTCGAGATCCCATTTGTATTGAACAACCACAACAAATGCTAAGAAAGCTAAGGAATTTTCAGACAAACAAATTATAAAATTTTGCCCTGTTTTTGTCTCCTTTTCTGATAGTTGTTGGCTACCATAACAGATCTTTAGCTTTGCCTTCCTTATAAGGACATTACTATAAAACACTGTTATTGCCATTTGATACTGAATAAAGCCTGTAACTGAGTTTTAAGCAATATACTCACCTGGAACACACTGTCATATAATAATGCTACAGTTTAAGCACTTACACTGTTTTAAATATTTTCATTCAATAATGTTTGATCTAAACAGTTGAGCCATTAAACAGTAATTTTAATCAAAATTAGCAGGTTTTTGTTATTAATCAACAACTGTCAACATGCAATTATGTAATAAATTGAATCAGCAATACACAAACAAAACTGATACACAATTCCAACAGTCACATGAAATAACATTTCTATTGGAATCATACATACATCCCCTTCTCATCAGTCAATTTTCTAACAGGAAAAACAAGCATATAAATATTTTTTAATTATCAAACAACAGTTTCCATTCTTTATATAACTGTTATGGAACTGTTCTTGAAATCATAAAACAAAAATTAATACACTAAGTAACACAAAAAAAGTTTTGATATTAACTTTAAAAAAAGGTCATATTTTTCAAGCATGTTTGTATAACAAAATGGAGCCCCCCCTTTTTTTCTCTTAGAATAAGGAATGTTATAATCATTTTTCCAACTGGAGCAAACAGGAAATTAAATTCTCTGGGCTCAATGAAGTCAAATTTACTGTGGGAATTCATTCAAATAAATTAGCACCTTACAAATAACAATAACAAAAAACACACACACACACACACACTAAAAATATACACATTTCTCTTATTAACCTACAACATGAATTATTGATACAAATCTCAACACTTACTTGCGTATCAAAAACATTTTTCAGTGTAATACCAAATTGATTGAAAAGATTTACACTATCATTTCGGCAATCGTGTATGACCTGAAACGAGAAGAAGAAAAAATGTGGAAGATATAACAAACATAATTTAAAGGATTAAAATATAACTGCACTGTAAGTAGCATCACTCTAGGATATATACTACACTGCGTAACTCAGCTGTCACTTTGCAAAAACAGAAAAAGAGGATGGAAAAGATCAACAACAAGATGCAACCAGGGTCGGCTTAAGGAATTTCAGGGCCCCCTGCGAAGATTGATTTCGGGGCCCCCTACTTCTTTTCTAGATGTACTTTTGCCTACACTTTTGATAATTATCGTGACTTTACACACACACACACACACACACAGACAGACAATATATATATATAATCTGTGTGTGGAACTCAAACAATGATTAAAGAGACGGACTGAGCTTTCTCTAAATCTGCGTACAAACGGGCCAGCAGTTTACCGAGTATTAGCTGAACGGGACCAACTTCGCCGAGTCTTTGGTGTTTTATCAATGCATCTCATATGGCTTTCCCAACTACTGTCACTTTCATTTCTGGCTAAGCCCTGCTGCCCATTGTGTCAAATGAAATTGTTTTTGTATTCAATTTTATAGCTATTATATTTGCAATACACTTTTTGTATATGTCATTTCTTTTCTTGCCTTTATTTGCTAGTATATATATGTTTTTGGGGCTGGAGACACGTGAACAGGCATCATTTTATATGAAATGACAAAAGATGAATGAGTTTAAAACTTAACATAACACACAGGTTGGTTGTACCCTCCCGAAGGAGGCGTACTAAGCCATTGTGTCAGAGGTAGGCCAGTTCCTTTCCTGTAGGACCTACAGTTTAACGTGGAATCCGAACCATGGAGCTTCCTGGCATAGTTCATATGATCAAACACAACTCTCAAAATTCATGAGCCTGCCGGGATTCGAAACCGGGACCGGAGCAGCGAACGTTTTGAAAGCAAGCACCTTAACCGCTGAAATACCAGACCGCTTCATTCGAATGAAATTACATAAATTACTGAAACAGGTTCAGAACAATACACACCTTTAAATATATAGGCCTATTATAACTACACCAGATACGACTTTCTCAAAACTGAATCTGATGAAGGACTTTTCGTGGATCTCCACACCTTGAAAACGTCTGTCTTCACTAGCGAGAGTTACCATTGGATGTTGAATAGCTGAGAAAATATATATGACTATGTTATAAATAACATCATTAATATGAGCATTAGATTAAGCTCATTTAAATTTTATTTTTCTGTCTGATACCACCAGACTTATATACACAAACTGCATTCGTACTTCACACCTGACTGGGTTGCCGAACAAAGGTACGTTTGGGGCCCGTTATTCGAACACACTTGTGTTCATTAACAGCGGAAATCCCAAACAGTCAGGCGGCATTGTGAGCAGAAAGAGGTATTGCGCCTGTCAGCGACATCAAACGTTTCTGGTATTTTCTAAGAAGCCGCAAACCGACTGGAACAGATACGGAAAACGATATCGTCGTCGATTCGAGAGTAGATCGACAATCGCGGTATTCATCAAATCTGTCTTGTTTATGGGAGAATAGGATTAACAATGAAGGTGTTCTCGACACTAGGACTATTGTGAACGCAGCTTGTTAACATTCTAAATTTGTAGATTCTTTATTTTGCAAGGAAACTTGTTAGTTAAGTAAGGACAAATTTTGAATGGGATTGTGGCGGGGCCCCCTCAAGCTTGGGGCCCCCCGTGACTGCGGTTCTTGCGGTAGCCTTAAACCAGCCCTGGATGCAACAGGTTAACGTATGTCACGCACTGTGCCAAAAACAATGTTCGAGTGTCAGAGCCACGTTTTCTGAATTCAACTGTCTAGTAGCTTGTGGTCAGTTTCTCTATTTCATACAGAAGACAGATATTCAGTATTGTACTCATTTCTCAAGTGCCTCTTCCAAGTGATTTCTTTTAGCCAGGTTTTAAATCAAACACATAACTGTAAAACATTCTAAAAAAAATGTACAAACATGGGCACAGCTTGAGTATGTTCTAATTCTAAGGTAGCTTTAGACAACAAGATTTGTAAGAAATAATATTGAGAGTATCTGTAAGTTTTGTACAAGTACTTCTACACTCAACCACTGCACATACCGCTTCAAGAAATGGAACTATCTGCATTAAAATCAAAATTATTGTAACTTTGTGTAATCTTTTACTTTGCCAAGCAATGGAGATGATGAAAGTAGCTTTAACTGTACCCAGTAAGGACATCATAATAGCTGAAGGAAAAAAATCAGGCTTTTGGTACATGTCCTTTTTTTGGCTTACAACCAATGCTGGTCCTTCGCCAACTGGGGAGCAATGAGAATAGGGTGGAGGCATTAAACAAAAATGGTACAACGTTTGAATCCCTGAAACTTTATTAATGAAATATATCTGGAAAAATGTGAAGAGCTAGGAAATGTTTAAATATTTGACACCACCTATTAAGCGGATTGGCATAGTTTGTGACACCTTAACTAATTATGCATTAAATTGAAATAAAAATTAGGGCAGAGGAAGGACCATCTCTTACCACAGTTGACAGAAGGATGGCATTGACACACATAAACATTTCAATTTTCATGATCAAACCCTTCGAGAGCAAGATGGGAGTTAGAGGTTGCATTTTGCATTGATTGAGAGAGTAGACAGTAATGATATCACAAATGGAAAACAAAGGATAGGAACTGATGTTAGAAATTGAACATAACATACCCAAACTTAGCAAAATGATAAAATAAAGAATTAAGTAAATAAATACAATATTTATGTCTACGATAATGGTGGCAAAGATAATGGCTGGGCAGGGATTCAAACCTACGTCCTCCTGAATGCGAGGCCAGGGCGTTACCCTCGCCCGATACGGGTTTGGTGAAGGTAGTGGAAATACGACGCACGTCAAAGAGCTTACAGCACGGTACAGTGCATTGGAAGGAGCCACGGGATTGTCTCGTGGGACGAGGAGTTTGCTGGGGTAAACTGTAGCATGTATGGAAGATCTCATTTCTGGGCAGACTCAAAGGAAATCGTAGGCATGTGATTAAGGGATTCAAGATCTGACTGGACTGTAACTGGTGTTCAGAGGTTTTTGACTGTGCCAGTCGTGATGTGACACGAGATAGACCAGATCTGTTAGATAACTGTCAGATATCGAGGACTACTGTGTGAGGTATCACTGGTCAGAGAACAAACTGGGCCGTATGGGAGGGGAAGTGTTATGTGAAGTGGAGGTTAGTGTGTTTGAAATGTACTGAGGTGGCCTGGGTGTGGGAGCAAGAACAGTTTAGAGTATGATAGGAGTTAAGGTTCCACATATGTCAAAATCATAAGAATATCTGTCTATGAATCTGAAAAAATGACTGTTCAAGATGGCCAAGGAAAAGGTTTTCATAGGAGCGGGCTGTGCGAGTACCCATGGCAGTGCTACAAATCTGACGATAGATAGGAAAATTACTTATTGTTTTAAATCACGTGCACTAGGATGGTGATAAAAAATCTGCTTGGAAGGCTGTTCAGAGGGGACTAATGCTGTGCAAGCCAATTGGCCTCTAATTCTATTTCATTAAATGTGTTAGTTTTTATCTCCAGTACATTTTGATGTAGTGTTTGACAAAGATAACAAAGGGATCAATATCAACAAATGGTATGGTCATAACATCAGATATGCTGTCAATACTAATTATCAGTAAAACTGAATATATATAGATCTGCAATGGTTTAAACATTAATTTGGAAAAAAAAGATGAAGTGGACCCAACAATAACCAAAGTTGAAGTAAGGAGAGCCGCAATGACAAAAAAGAGCTCAGCCCTTTTTCATGATTGTAGAAGATGAAGCACAAGGTATGCACAGGCACCTACAGTCAACCAGTCAAATTGATTTGACCGGGTTGACAACAAGTACTGAGAGTGGTGGGTGGGCAGTAATGCTCTGGCCTCAGATTTGGGAGGACGCGGGTTTGAATACCCGTCCGGGCTAGATGAATGCCAGGATGCTGCCTTCAAAAGGCCACAGCCGAATTCCTTCCCGTTCATTGTCACTCATCCTTTCCCGTCTCTAATAACCTCAACAAGGTGTAAAGCCATAAGCAAAAATAAAAGTGACAATGGGTGTTTCTTGTGTTAGTGTAGTATCTTTTTTTTTTAACTTATGGCTTTACGCCTCTTCGACGTCGAGGTCATTAGAGGCGGGATGGGATTGGGGACAAGGAATGGGAAGGAATTCAGCCATGGCCTTTTGAAGGAAGCATCCCGGCATTTGCCTGGAGCGATTTTAGGAAACCATGGAAAACCCAAATCTGGATGCCCAGACAGGGATTCGAACTGGCGTCCTCCCAAATGCGAGGCAAGAATGTTAACCGTTCATGCACGCTATAGTATCATTTTTGGTAAATGATGGATCTACTTCATCTTTCCTTTCCATGTTAATGTCATCTCACAGCATTTATTCCCAATTCATTGTGATTGCATTAACAGCAACAAAACCGTGTTCACAACTGTGAATAAGAATCAAAACATCCAAGCTGATACATGCTTCAATAATATCTGGGGAGTTAATCGAATGAGAAAAAGTACCTACACAGATTAGATAACGATCCAAATCTAACGCTTATGCTCTCATTCAAATGAAGAAACTTCTAGGTAATAGAAATCTCAATTAGGGATTAAGAGCAAGTCTGGATAAATCCTTTGTGTTAAATGTGTTGTGTTACGTAAAGGAGACGTGGATTCTGACCAGAGCACATAGTGAGAAACTGGAAGCAAATGAAATGCGAGTCTGTAGGCAAGTACTCGACATATCGTACACACTGTATATAACCAGCATATCACTTATTGGGAGACTTTACATTATTTCGTTCATATAATCTTAGTAGGAAAAATTGCTGGGAAATGCAGTAAGGAACATAAAATAGACTGACAAATCTAAGTGAATGATTTATCATAAGTAATGAAACTTTATACTGTGTTAGAATATATAAACTGAAAAACTAACCACATTGATAACAAAATTTTGTTAGAAGACAGCACACAAAGAAAATGAATATTCATTATAAAACCAGTCATGCCAACAAATTATGAAATTTCTTACCTATATGTAACAAATCATGAGCAAAACAAGTCAAAACTCTACAGATACTTTTCATTCAATATATCTGCTTTATAGCTCATCCTAGAGTTTGTAAAATACGTAAACCCACTACACTAAAAACAGTGAGTGATCCGGCTACTTAAGAGAAAAACATTACTATAGGCCAGTTAACAGAGGCGGCTCCTATTTGCCACTCGCATAACTGGACACAGCATTCAGCTCGGAGGTGGAGGTGAAACGAGGAGTGGGGACAGGCGAACATGACCTCGAGCTGCCAGTTTGGAGTGAACAGGGTATACTATTTTTTTACACTATGTCTGGTTGACACCGAGATCATTAAGGACGGTAATTGAAATCTTAATCTACAGTTTGCTAGCTTTGCTATAAAGTGAGTGGTGTTATTCTGTTGGTATTAAGAGGAAAGTTAGCCATCACCTACAATAACGGAGCAGGAAGCAACACTGTGAGAAAAAAGAAAGTAAACCAGAGCAACGGTGACAAAAAAACATGCACACACACCTTTCTTTTTGTCAACGCAGCTCTCCTGCCTTCAACCAAAATTGTTATAACGATAACTTGGAATGCTAAGCCAGGGTTTGAACCCGGGCCAATCATCTCTTTCCACGTCCAGTACACGAGCACTTCAATATATACAGCAATACTCATTGTTGAAGTAATTTCAATTCTTTTCTTTTACAACAGCAAGAAATGGATAAATTGATCTCTGGATTAGCTGGCAGGAAATACTGCATTATTCAATCTGTGCCAACTACACTTTGCAGGATGCATTCCTTGTACATATGCAACAGCTACTTTCTCCCCAGAGTCAGGGCCGCATTTAGGATCTGCAGGCCCCCATGCTATATATCTGGTGCGGGCCCTTATATATAAAGCAATATCGATTACTTTCTATTAAATCAATAAACATTTCGATGTAACATATTTATCATATTTAATAATATAATGATAGTAAAAATGTACGAGGATAACTTACTGAAGAATCGAAAGTTTGAAACGTGCTTTCTGTATCGCTTCCGAGACTTAAGTGAACGAGGTTAGAAAGTAATGTTCACACGTTCTATTTTTTTACTTATGGTGCTGCAACCAAACACCCTCAGTAAAAGCCGGTGGAATTACAAACTTAAAATTTTTAATAACAATATGAAACAGTAGGCCTACATATTAAGATAAAATAAACGATAAAAAATGATTAAGATCACCAAAGCACGCAATGGAGAAAGATTAAAAACACAAAATTGATTATTAACACATGCATGTCAAAAGGAAGACAGTGACTAATATTTTTTTTTTTTTTTTTTTGCTTGTGGTGCGGGCCCCTAGGCTACAGCCTATGTAGCCTATGCCTAAATGCGGCCCTGCCTCTAGTGCAATATGTGGGCTAACCACAGGCAGTAGATGGGAACACCGTAAAACCCATTCTTGATTTCTGCACAGCAGTTGCTGTTTATCTTGTGTTCAGCTGATTCAGTCATAGATGTGAAAGTTCATTTTTTAGCAAAGCAGAAATGAAAAAGGTAGTATTAGGTCTCAGTTACTACCTTTCAAGAAGCAACAACATAGCACACAGAAGATAATACAGTCAAAATTACTAAATAAAGATACCAGCACTGACAATGACTTAACACTGAGGTCTATTCTCAATGTATCAAACTTTTGACAGAAAACAATAGGTCAACAGATGTCTAAAATCCCATTCAAGTACTTCCCCTGGTACTGAACACACTTCCCCCAATGGTTGTGCCATTTTTAGAAGAATTTCAGAGAGGCCGCTCTGCAAATGGTGTAAAGATGGGCCATCAAGATCTGTACACAGGGAAACATCAGCTATGACAGTAGGGTTCAAAAGTGAGAGTCGCATGTCCTCTAAGACTTACAAACAGACATTTGGGTTTTCCACGGTTTTCCAAATCACTCCAGGCAAATGCCGGGATGCTTCCTTCAAAAGGCCGTGGCCGAATTCCTTCCCATTCCTTGCCCCCCATCCTTTCCCGTCCCTAAAGACCTCGCTTTTAAGAGACGTTAAGCAGTTTAAAAAAAAAAAAAAAAAAAAAAAAAAAAAAAAAAAAATACAGACGATCATGCTCTGTCCTTAGCAGTTCTGAGTAGACTATTGATTGTCATCACTGAACCAGTGCCCAAAAGTTCTAGGTAACATGATCGTTCTATTTACACCTAGTCACTAAACTCGAGGGTATACCAAACTATGCCCCCACTCTTCAATGTCATGTGGCCACCTTGAAGCAACTGTACCTTTAGTTAATTCTTGTAATGTTCACAGCAATTTGCTGAAGAATACAGAATCTTACAAATGGTAGTTGGATTTTTGGCCCCACAGGTCTAGTGATGTTCCGATACAAGTAAATACGAGTAAGTACTCGATACTTTGTTTCGATACCAAGTAAATTTGATACTTACTCGGTATCGGAAGAAAAGTACTTGTATTGAATCAAAGTATCAAAACGCACCCGGTGTTAAATTCTAAACACATCAACCCTTCTACGTCACTCAGCCGTGCCTACCAAATTAATTTCTCTCTGACGTAACATTGAAAATCAAACAAAATCAGTCTTAGAATAGGCAACCACCACAGACAATCTAATCTAAAATAGTTTATTTTAGGTCACTATTACATTGTAATAAAGTCGTACTTCGCTCCCGCGCAGCCCCACACAAAAACTATTTTTTTTTTTTTTAACTGCTTTATGTCTCTTTTTAACATCGAGGTCTTTAGAGACGGGAAAGGATGGGGGGCAAGGATGGGGGCAAGGAATGGGAAGGAATTCGGCCATCGCCTTTTTGAAGGAAGCATCCCGGCATTTGCCTGGAGTGATTTGGGGAAACCATGGAAAACCCAAATCTGGATGCCCGGACGGGGATTCGAACCGCCGTCCTCCCGAATGCACAAAAACTAAAAGATTTGCTTCAGAGCAACTAAGTAACCCATGTGAATCGGAAGAAGAAGCTGCTTCAGCTATCTTTTTACAGGAATGTGACTTCTGGAAACATCACAAAGAGCTACCCCACGGCCACAAAAAGAAAACACACCGCAGTGACAAAGTCTCCCTCTACTTCATAAACCATGTAGCTCCATTTTGACCTCTTTGAACCCTCCCTCCCCCCACGTAGCCCGACGTAACTTTTGTCTCTACCCTCCCCCTCCCCATGTAGCACGTAGCTTTTTTCGCTATTGATTCCAGAAGACATTTTGTACTGTTTTCTCTTGTCAGACTATCATAAATTACATATGAAAGTAATTAAATGACTGAAATAAATATTTATATTCTGTTGAGTGTTCTGTACCTCATTTTAAATGTGACAAATAATATGAATGAAAAGCTACGTGGCCTGGCTCGGAACACCCCCCCCCCCCCCCCACATAGTCTCCAGCAAACCCGTCTCCCTCCCCCCTAGACCGAACTACGCAGTTTATGGACGTTCCCTTGTCAAACACTGTAACGTCTCTAAAAAGCAATTCATTTACAAAATGGGAAGAAATGAAACTTATATTTCCTTGTCTGTATACAACAGTATCTTATCAATGTCAGTACCGAGTGAATGTTTGTTTTCTAATGCGGGTGAAACAATGACAAACAAAAGAAACAAGCTGTCCCCAAAATATTTGGAACAACTGCTTTTTTGGGAAACATTCAAAAAGCAAACTTTTTTCTTTTAAAGTGTAAAAATTATAATAAATAAATTTTAAAAGATATGAAAAAATCTTCGAAGTTTGCTTACTATGTGCGCTTGATTATAATTTATTTGATTTTATTACACTAGGCAAATAAAATAAATAATTAAGCAAAATGTGACGTATATTCTTACATTTCGGCATTAATTTTAAAAAAAGTATCGATATGAGTAAGTATCGATACTTCTGTAGTACTCATATGAGTAAGTATCGTAAGACAATTTGAGTACTACTCATTTGAGTAGGTATTGATACTTTGATGGATCGGAACATCACTACACAGGTCAAGTGGTTCCATAGCAAATGAAAACATGAATTGTACGCACTACACTCGCTTACAGCAACCAAATAGTGTTTTCACTCATACAAATTCTGAGTCAATGCCATATCTTGTGTTTCATTTATTTTTTTAACATCTTCAACTGGCACATCCATTTTTAAATTAGTCCCACACGTCTGGAACAGCAGAATAGCCTTTAATCTACGATTTCATTCACAACTGGTATAATTTCTTTACGAGTACATTGTATCGAAAATTTTGAATGTTTAAAGATCCCACAAACTGCATACAAAGTAAAAAATTTATTTTCACATGTCTCTTATTTTATAGACTAGTTCTACAACATTTACAGCTAACATATACTGTGCCAAGATCATATATTCAAACAAATGAAGACAAAGTGACAAACAAGGTTTAAGTACAAAGGTCTTTCAATAAGTACTTAGAAAAACCAAGAGATGGCACACGTACGGTCAAAAACTATTTCTTTTTAACAAACATCATTACTCACAGATAAACTTTCATCTACCTCTATCACATGGTTTCATTGTTACTGTCAATTGAACCAGACAAGTGTTGATCATTTAGAAAAATGCAGTGATTAAACAATTTTATTTAAAAGGCTTAAAACTGAAAGAGATCAATGCTGAGCTGGATAAAGATGAACTTTATCCAGCTCAGCATTGATCTCTTTCAGTTTGTACATCTGCTCCTGCTTGTGCAGCGGTATACAATTGGGTAAAGAAGAACAATGTCGGGATGTCCAGTGGAAGTGACTACCCCAAAAATTATTGACAAAATCCGTGATATAGTTTTAAATGATTAACAAATCAAACTGTGCGAAATGGTATATTCAATCTTGCACAAAAATTAGGCGTGAAAAAAATTTCGGCAAGATGGGTGCCACATTTGGTCTCAGAGGAGAATAAGCGGAATCGTGTAATTGACTCCGAGGCCGTTTTGGCGTTTTCTGTCACAACCCTAACGAGTTTCTAGGTCGAAACATAACTGTGGACAAAATATGGATACACTAGTATAGTCCAGGTATAGTCTAAATAGTGGGTTTTTGAAGGTGAACTGGCTGTGAAGAAGGCAAATGCGGTGAAATCAGCAAGCTTGGTGATGACCAAGGTTTCTAGGGATGCACAGGAAATTACCTAAATCGATTACTTGGTGGAAAAAGGGTAAACAATAACTGGAGCATACTATAGTCGTTATTGCACTCACTACAAAAAAAAAAAAAAAACCCTGATAAAAATGTCCTCATTTGAAAAAAGATCGTCTTCCATCAGGACAAAGCAAGCCTGCACACCAGCACATTTGGATGGCCAGAATTATGGGATTAAGGTTTGAATTATTACAATATCCTCAATATTCGCAATATTTGATCCCGAGTGACCTTTTCTTTATTTCCAAACTTAAAAAAATGGTTCGGCGGACAACGCTTCACATCAAACGAGGAGGTCATCGCCAAAACATATAACTATTTTGCAGAAATTACAAAATCCTACTTTTTGGAGGCAGGGCCATAGCTAGAAGGTAGGGCAACAGTGGTTAAAATTTTACTTGATCTGATTTGGAGAATCGATTTTCGTCGTACTTGTGAGTGTGAAAGCGTGAAAGAGGTAGTACTTAATTGACGGGAGGGGATGATAGATAAGAGGAAAACATTCATTTTTTCAGGTTTATATTATTTCTCCAAACATATTATATTCAACACAATAATAAAAGGTCCTTCAATAAAACAACTGAATTCTTCGATTCACCATATTATTAATAATGCAAATGACTTCATTCAGATCAACTCACTTCATTCTTTTCTTTTCAAAGGCCAGAAATACCATGCCTACCATTCTTTGTGCACAGACCCCTACGGACCGAAAGTTTCAACACCAAGCGGCATAAAAATATATTAAAAGCTGAAATTGTGAATCGGACAAAACTAAATACGAGGGTGAATCAAATATAAACAAGACTTTCGGCCGTTCGGGCGCAATAGTGGTGGGAGAACGTTCCCACTTCGTTTGGCGATAGGTAGGTTTGTCAGGAGTGGGGGAAGACCGTTAGCCCCCTCCCTCGACTCGCTCAGTGCCAACCGTCACGATGTCGGAGCAAGAGGTACACTCGTCGATTGCGCAACGTGTTATAATCAAGTTTCTCGCTGCAGAAGGCGTAAAACCGGCAGAAATCTTGAGGAGATTGACTGCCCAGTTCGGGAAAGAGACACTGTCGCGAGCCAGAGTGTTTGCATGGCATAAACAGTTTGTGGATGGTCGTCATCATGTTGAAAATGAGAGCCATAATCGCAGACCCCGCACCAGCATTACAGAGAACAGCATCAGCTGTGTTAGACGGCTTATTGAAGATGACAAGCGTCTTACCACTTCTGAAATTGCAAGTAAGGTCGGAATAAGTTATGGGAGCACTTACTCCATACTCACAGAGGAGCTTGGGTACCGTAAGGTGTGCGCCAGGTGGGTTCCTCGCCTTCTCACAGCAGAACAGAAATTGAATCGACTTCAGTTGTGTGAGCGTCTTCTGGCACGATTTCGGGAAGAAGGGGACCCATTTCTGACTCACATCATCACCTGTGATGAAACTTGGGTGCACCACTACACCCCTGAGTCCAAACAAGCGAGTATGGAGTGGAGAAAAAAAGGAGAACCTGGACCAGTGAAAGCCAAGTCACGACTATCGGCTGGCAAGGTTTTGGCTACGGTTTTTTTTGACCAGCGTGGTTTGCTGCACCTCGATTTTTTGCATGAGCGCAGGACAATCAATGCGGCCTACTACTGCGACATTTTGAGTGAGGTCCGACTTGCATATCGCCACAAAAGACGAGACCTACCGATGAGGAAAGTGGTTACTCTCCATGACAATGCTCGCCCCCACACAGCAGCCTTAACCAGGGAAAAATTGGAGAAACTTGGGTGGGAGACACTGGACCACCCTCCTTACAGTCCAGACCTGTCACCCTGTGACTTTCATGTGTTTGGTCCTCTCAAGGAAGCTTTGGGAGGACAAAAATTCAACAGTGATGCTGAGGTGGAAGCCTACGTGCGCAATTGGCTGCAGACACGACCTGCATCTTTCTACATGGAAGGAATTGGGAAGCTGCCAATCCGCTGGGAAAAATGTGTTTCTAAAGCAGGAGATTACGTAGAAAAATAAGATATGTACTTTTTTGCACTTAAAATAAAAATAATATTTTTAAAAATAAAGTCTTGTTTATATTTGATTCACCCTCGTACAGTGGCGGATCTAGGAATTTTCCGACTTAGACATTAATTTGCTCCCAGAGCAGTATAGAGCTATTCCTTGATTTGCCGCTCGGTGCAGTAGAGGTAAAAAATGATCGATGTCTTACAAATTTTCCATTTACCGGCTTTACAAACATGATTTTGCCACCTACCTGGACTTGCCGCCTGGGGCAAGCGCCCCGGTTTGTTCCCCCCCCCTCCCCCAAGATCCGGCACTTACTTAAATTTTTCAACAGTACCATTTTGTCTACATCCAATTCGTCGAGACTCGTAATGAATTTAGTAGTTAGTCATTGTCTGAAAATCTTCTTTGTAATTCAGCAATTAATGTCCAATGTTTCAAAATAATCAGAGTTAAATGAGTAAGAGTCCTGGTGTTCTATATTTTGACTCGTGGAGGAACACGAAGGGCTGTACATCTACCCAATTTGACTTGACTCTTGAGCCTATTTGACTCTGGGTCCTATTTTAAGAATCACTGCTTGTATAGACTTAGCTTTTTCCAAAATTTGAAGATGCATTTCACCTGATCTCAGTTTCATCATTTCATTTTGGATGCACTTTAAGATTGTTATGGTGTCTTTCAATCCTGTGCTCCAGGATTGTGTAAAGCTGCGATTGCAGGCTGGAGCATGGATAAGATTGTTTTTTTTTTTTACTACAACTATGGCCATTTGGAATCTAAAATTGAACAAGACTTGTTTAATGCCAACACTCTTAGTGACATCATCACCGTTACATATGACTTTTTAATTTCAGCTAAAGTCATCAAAATCGATGAATAATTATTGTTTACAACTTTTATAACCGCCAAGTTTCCTGACCAATGCTGATCGAGGAGCCAGTAAATCCTTTTTTCTGACATACAAAGCAATTATTTTGCCATAATGATGCATTGATCAAAAAATAAACAAATGAAAGTCATCTCCGAGATAGTCCTGATAGCTATAAAATGCAGGTGATGGTTGTAGCAGTGGACGTAAGGAATTATTCGGCCCAATTTATTTTCTATTCAGGCCGCAAGTCCCAAAACGTTTACTTGCGCCATCATCATGTGTTTTCTGCTACTCAGCAGGTCCATTCACAGCGACGGTCTTCCATGCCTACCTTTGCCCCGCCAATCTCTTTGTCTCTATATTTTTTGTATGGACTTTGTATGATTTTAAGCTCAATAGTGTAGCATGTTCAGACCGAGTAACTTTCTCATGAGCTTGGAAGCAGCATGTTTCAAGGCTAAAAGAGGCACATAACGAGAAATCATTCTCCCACTCGACCAGCCTTGAAGTACTTACTAAGACCTAATCAGCCAATTATGGGCTACCCACTTGCTAGACAAGTGATGGATATCCAATGAAATTCATTTCCCCACTCCAGGCTTACAGTGAGAGCGCAGTTCCATTATGACACTCCGAGAGTGACTTCTCCGCCAATACTGAGCAAACATCTAGACTTCATGAATGAGTAACAGGCATTGGTTAATGCATTTACTGCTGGATACTTCAAGTGACTAGATTTTTATTAGTGATATTACTGATTTGCATCAGAGCTATTTCCATGCATTATTTCCATGATTTTCATATCTTTGACTATGTACCCCATTTCAGTGAATTCATTGAAGTCGCTTAATCTGCTATTTCAATTGCTAACATTGATTTCCCGATCATTACTAGCTATAAGTAATAGTAGGATACTACAATTTTCCATTTATCAGAATGTCATCAAGCATTTTCTTTCTTCATTGACCTCTGCTTTTCCCTCCATTTACGATGCCTTCCAGGGCGGTTTTAAGCAGACACTCATTCCTCAACACATGGCCAATCCAGTTCCTTTTTTATGTTTCTTATAGTTTTTATAAGGTACATTTGCTCTCCTACTCGTGACATCACCTCATCATTCCTTACTTTATCTGTCCAACTTATTCTCTCCATCATAGCAATGGCCTATCGTACGAGAAATGTCAATGTTATTTTCCATATAGCTATTTAACATTAATTCCGTAAAAGTGACTGCGTCAAGGTTTTCTGTAGTTGTAACTGCCAGCAACGACTCACTGATGATCCCATCCTTAAAGCAACGTATTGCTATTGCAATATTTTTGCGCTTATTTACATCTCTTCCATTAGAGTAAACCAGTTCACATCAGATTCCTTAATATCTTTAACAATGGAACTTCGTACTGCTTGAACTATTGCTCGAATTATTTGATTTTGAATTTCAGGAGAACGATATGTTGCATTTTGTGGTATTTGACTGAGAGTCTCCTTCAAATTCAGATCTTTCATGCACGTGTATTCAAATAAATTCTGAAATAATCCTTGATCTTTTTCTTCAACCAAAATATAATTTCCACACAAAGCTAATTCATTGACAACTAGAAATTGAATTACTTTAATAATATAATTCACATAGCACCTTGTTTTTTCTGATTCTTTTTGAAATATCAACGTTTCAATACTGCTAGTTGTAGATATTCTACGTAATTTGTGCTGCCAAATCGCCACAGCTTTTGTATAAGAAATGGATTTGTTTGTGTTTTGGAAAACAAGTTTTTGAATCTGTGACATTTTTCCAGTTTCTGAATTCTGTGGAACTTGCTGTTTGCTTCCATGAGGTTAAAAACTACTGTCAAGCACAGCAAAAAGCAGCATCTTTCTCGACAGAATACTGCAACCATTAATCTCGCTTGAACCAGTCCGATACAGAGACCCTATTATTTTCTTTTGGATATATATCTAAAATAACTTGCTTTATTGGCTCACCTATTTGTGGAATATCAGAAGGAATACCACAGCTAACATTACCATTATGTCTCATCAAACCTGTTTCCATAGGACTAGGAGCAGTAATTGTAACTAATGCTTACATCTGTTTTGAGGAATGATGTTCTTCGTGGTCAATTTCCTCTTCAACTCTTGGTTTTTCCTTAAAGAAAGCCCATATATCCATTGCAAAATCAATCAAACTTCAATTCACAGCAGTAAATAAACATCTGTGTCACTAACTGACTTTAAATACTGTACCTACACTACACTACACTAACCAACTCCACAGACAAATAACCTCTAATTTGCTTATTTTAGTTTATAAAGGAATACTCCGCACCATAGATTGCAAAACGGGTACATCTCCCACGTATACTTTAAAGGCCATCTATGGTCAGCTTAAAGAATTAGTATTTACGATAGCGAAAAACCGTGGTTAATTCAAAATTGTTTAGATGTCGCCACGCTAGTAGTAAATTAATTTTTTCACCATCATTTCATACAATGAACAAACAGTTTAGGTACTTAGCATATTATCTTAGGTGATGAAACTTTCAAGCTACGGCCCTGTTTGGAGAGCACAGAGAAGTTATACAAGAGTTTGGAAAAGCGTACAGAATTAAAATGAGATTACATTAAAAAAAATATAAAAAATCTACAGAAAATTATTTTTGTTTTTAACTTTTTCTAAGGACTTATTGAACGATCCTCATATTTAGAGAAAATGATGGTAACACAATATACTAATTCCACACAAGTAATAATATTAATGAGCAATCCTGTAAACCTTATTATGCATCTTGTTTTTTTCTCTCTTTTATGTCAATCAGAGATACCTAAGCCAAAGTATTTTTAATATTTTATCCCTCCTACCTCCACCTTTGGTAAGCAATTGCTTTACTTCTTCCATTATTTTTATACTGAAGTTGCCTCACAGAATGTTTCTGGTTCCATCACCATATACCAAACATGTTATTTACATGAGTATTTATTTATTGTTTATACATCAGGCAGCAGTTAATCTTATTTTGCTTGCATCAACACATTTGTAAATTTTATATACATATTATGATTACAATCAAAGTTATTGTTTAAATTTTTAGAATTTATTGTGGTAATTGCTGACATTTCCAGATTGTAGAAGTTAACCGTCAGAGTTTTCGTTCCAACCAGTGCTCGGAATTGACTGGGCGTTAAGGGGCCCACAGACGATCAACTTGGTTGTCAACCTTGTCATTAATTTGCCATGTTGAAGACTAAAGGTGCCCACAGATGATCAACTTGGTTGTCAACCTTGTCGTCAACTTGCCGTGTTGAAGACTAAGTAGAACGTCTGTGGGCAGGTTAGTGGTTGAGATTCAGGTTGAAGTTTTGGTTGGATTAAGATCAAAAACTTTTGATATTTGGTGGGCGGAGTCTAATGTTGGCAACCTTGTTGTAGCATCTGTGGGGAAGTTGACAACAATGTTCTCAACATCAGTTGTAAACTAGGAGCTGTTCTGTGTATGTTATTGTTTTTGGTGACTACATTTTCATTTGATCAGTTGGTATTTATATTATCATTTTTGAGGTCAATTACTGTTTATTGAATATGGAAAGTGTACAGAACATTCAAATTTGGGTGAATTTTCCAAAACATTAAAAGAACTGCCAAAGCTGTGGAATTGAAATAGGGAATTTTTCAGAACCGCAACAAAAAGAAGAATGAGTGACCAAAACTATTTATTCTTTGCCAACAAATTGAGCTAAATACGTATATTGACAGTTAAAAGAATACAGTCACAAATGTTAGCTGAGGGAATTGAAACCCTTGAAACTGAGCTAAAGAACTAGAGTCACAGCCGAAGAGGAGCATGTGCTAAGTTAATGGTACTCTAGATCACTGAATTTCCTATGTTACACTACAAGTCTCAAGGATAGAGTCTGTGGTGATATAGAGGTGAGAAATTTTAAAACCTCGATGATCTGCCCAATAGCTAAAAACATCAGGGTTTTGAACAGCAGACCGAGCGTGTTGGGTGAGCGGAGACCTTCTGTTCTCGCATTCGAGAAGATGCGGGTTTGAATCCCCGTCTGCCCATCCAGATTAGGGTTTTCCGTGGTTTCTCCAAATCACTCCAAGGGAATGCATGAATGGTTCCTTCAAAACGCCATGGCCGAATTCCTTCCCGTTCCTTGCCTCCAATTCTTTCTTGCCTCTAATGATCTCGAGGTCGAAGAGACATAATGCAAAAAAAAAGAAGCGAACAATCGTTTATTCACATTAATACAATCCTCATGTTCGTGTCCTTTTCAATAAATGGTCGCACTTTATCCAATTCATTGAAAATTTTACTTCCCGTTCTTAAAAAGTTTTGGACATCGTCAGTTGCAGTGAAGTGTTGTTCGCTCATTAAATTGGAATTAGAATTCCGGACGCGATTTTAAATATCGTGCCTTTGTGACAAGCAGGAGATAAAAATCGTCACGCAACTCTCTTAACACTTAAACTACAATGCTCCTTCATTCATTTTTTCAACAATAAGGCTGTACTATAACCAAAATACTTAAAAACAGTAATTGAAAATAATAAAATTCAGCAATAGAAAACACCCAACAAATAAAACCCGATGATGACACGTACTCGAATGTGATGTTTACAACTTGGTCGTCAACATTTCGTTTCGTCTGTGGCAAACGGTAACAACAAATTGACAGCAAGGTTGGTGGTCTGTGGGCCCCTTAAGTTGAACATCTATGAGCAGGTTGGTGGTTGAGATTCAGGTTGAGGTTTTGGTTGGAGTAAGATCAAAAACTTTTGATATTTGGTGCGCGGAGTCTAATGTTGGCGACCTTGTAGCGTCTGTGGGGAAGTTGATAACAACATTGTCAACTGCAGTCGCGTGCTTGGCGCTGTTCGGTCATTGTTATTGTTCGTTTCCGTTTGGTCTGTTTGTTCTAGGTCGATTTCTGTTCATTAGATATGGCAAATATACCGAACATTGAAATTTGGGTGGATTTTTTCGAAACTTTAAGAGAACTGCCCGAGCTATGGAAGGTAAAATCAGAATAATGCTTGGTTAAAACTTTTGTTTATTTACCAGAAAATGAGCCAAATGATAATTTAGATAGTCTTAAGAAAATACTTACGAATATCAGAAGTTGCTACCGAAGGGAGCTGCAAAAAGTAGAACAGAGCAAAAAGTCTGGAGTCGGGGTCAATGAAGAATAATTGCCAAATTTATGGTATTTTGAAACACTGGATTTTCTATGTGACCAGGAGATTCAAATTCCTGGTGTGCCAATAATAGACCATGAGCCGGATGAAATTGAAGATGATCAACCAGAAGTAAGTACTAAGTTGTTTCTTTCAATATGCCACTCCCAGTTACATAAATTTGTTCCTAACCATCTACTTGTAATTGTTTAGGAAGATGATGTAGATGTGCCTGGCACTTCGTATCCCTGCACACAGAAGAGAAAGAAAACTTTTGTCCACCATATGGCAGAAAGGAATGACTTTTGAAGGAAACATTGGGGCAGCTCGCAAAGAAAGAAGAAAACAAAAAGGATGGCGCAAGTATTTTTGCTGAAAGCTGGACCACTTCGTATATAGCATTGCAAGTCTCAATGATAATCGTTCCAAGACTTTGTGGCGATATGGCGGTGAAGAATTTTAAATCCTGAGGTTGCAGATAGCCGTTTATTCACAGTAATAGAACTTCTCATATTTGTGTCCTGTCTTTCAATAAATGTTCGCACTTTATCCAACAATTCGTCGTATGTTCTACTGTCCATTCTTAAAAAGTTTTTGATATCCCCAGGTGTAGTGACGCGTAGTTCACTCATTGTAATGGCAAAGCTGGACATGGTTTTATACCATTCCTTTGACCAAACTTTCCTCTTTTTAGCTGGACGCACATCTTCACATAACTCACTTAAAATCAAAAACTGCAATATTTCCATACTCATTTTTCAATAATCTAACAGCAGCAGAAGCCTCTCAGCAAATAAAAGCCGATAACACTCTGTTTACAACTAGGTTGACAACATTTAGTTTCGTCTTTGGCAAATGCTGTCAACAAAGTTGACAATAAGGTTGACAACCAAGTTAATCGTCTATGGGCCCCTTTAGGCGTAATTACACGTGATTTTTTTTCATTTTACCCTTGCAATCTACGTCAAACGCGTAAAAAAATACGCCTAAGCATCAAAACTTAAAATATATATATATATATTTCAGAACTTCGTTTTTAGTTTTGAGTGTTCTAGGTTTAATTCTAATAGTTAATTTCAATAATAATTCCTGTCGTATTGATAATCTATTTCGAAGTTTCAAACAATACGTTTCTGAAGTTCAGATGACGTGGCAACAGTTTAGGGAAAGTACCGCGAAGTAAAAGACAATTCTAGTGCGTGCGTGCGTTTTTCGTTTAAAAGGAAGTGAAGATGTCTCACTTTAATTTTATACCAGATGTAAAGACAAATACAGATGAAAAAAGTTTTACTAGTATGTACCCGTAAACAAGGAAGAAACATCAGCTGCTGACAAATCATCAGGCTCTTCAGCTACTGTCAATAGGCCTGCTCCAACTTCACGCAATCCAGGGGGTCAACAAGCAAGTAAACGATCAAATATAATTAGTAGGTAACTCATCAGCTACCGTGCCTGCTACACCGATAACTAATGTAACATTAAGTGTCAAAAAAAGTTTTCCTTGGTTATCAGTTAAAGAAGTCAGTAAAAAAAGTAAGTTTTGCATCGTTTGTAGGTAGTTTGCGAATCCATCTTTAACGAGCTTCGTAATTGCAAAGGTTATATCTACATTAGAAACAGTTAAAAACCAGACAAAAGTGAAGTCCATCAAAATTCGTATACGTCAGATAAAAAATAAATAAAAAAAAAAACATTGTTTAATTCTTTCTTTAAGTGCCACGAGTGAAAAATTACATCAGGAAATGTGTACTTTATTTAATACTGCTTACTCCGATGCAAAAGGTAACTTTGGGTTCACAGACCACCCACGTTTGTTAGACTTACAAGAAGAAAACGGCGTCGAAATTTGTCCAACGTACAGAAATGAAAAATCATTTAATTTTTTTTATCAATAGTAATATAACAAATTCACGTATGCAATGACAAGATATCCTTTAAAATAGGGACTATATATAAATTATGTGTGACGGATCAACTGATTGTGGTGTAACTGAATGTGAAATCATCTACATAGCATCTGTTAAAGAAGGCTGAGAGCGTGTAGATTCCTTAAAATTTAAGCCACTGAATGACGGAACAGCTAAAAGCATATTCGAATGTATTTTGGACACTTTAAATCAAATATTCGATGTTCTTGTAAAGAAAAACTTGTGTGTCTAGATTGGGCAAGTGTTAATATGGGTGTTAGCAATGATGTGGCTGCAAAATTATAACGTGTGCGTGAATATTATATCGGACGTTGTATTGCTCATCGGATAGAACTGTGTGTTTCTGACAGTAACATAGACTAAGCTGAAACATGCGAGAAATTAATTAAAGGTGTATACAAATTTTATTTTAAAAGTCTAAAGCATAAGAAACAATTTAAAGATTTGGCTGAAGCATTGGATGAATCAGTCGTTAACCACCTGTCTATCATATCCACCAGGTGCATTTCTTCAACAAACAGAGCTTTAAAAGCATTGCCCAGGAATTTCACAGTCACTGATTCGCATTTTTAAGACTTGCGCTGACAAAAACTACAATAAGATTCTTCAAGCGAAAGTACTTAAAATTTTTAAAATCAGTGCTGTTCATGTGCCTTTAGTGCTTCATAATTGATGTAGGTAACTTGTTTTGTTAACATTTCCCATAAATATTCAGTATGACAAGGTAAACATTGAGAAAGTGCTGTTTGAACTTACAATCTGCGAAATGAAGTTGAAAAATTTAATTGTTGACAATGGAGCCACTTTATCTCAGTTTGAAAATGATTGTAACTTGGGTACTGGTACTTCTGAATATAAAAGCATAAAGTTGAGTAAGGAGGGTTTTTCTGTGATCGTGAAGATATAACCAAAAATATATTAGCAGAATTAACAAAACGCTACGAAAATTGTCGAACTAATTCAATACTTAAAAGTATAGACATTTTTTAAGCAATTAACATTCCAAATGAGGATACATTGAATTATGGAGTTTGAAGAGGTCCTCAAGGATCTACCTGCGGCAGTGACCATAAGCAATGAACAAGCTTCTGATGAATTTCTGCACTGAAGGTATGGGCTAAGGACAAGAGGTATCTATCAAGTTGTCAGCTTTGGAAAATAGTATATAGCGCAAATGGTGAAGACAACCATTATCCAAATTTATTAAAAATCATTTCATGTTTCCATGTCATTCCATTCACCACTGCAATATGTGAGCGAGGTTTCAGTGAGCTTAACAACACAAAAACTGTTAAGCGAAATTATTTGGATATCCTAAAAGTAGACGAATTATTACTCATCAAAGTGAATGGATCTCTACGGTACTGCATAATTCTGATCCCAACCCAGTGGAAAAACACAGAACCCTTGCAGAACAGAATACCTTGATAAGAAGTGACACAGTACTTCAGGTAATGCCATAAAGCACTTTTTCTGGCATTTAACCCTTTATTGGTCACTCACAGAAATTTTATCAAGAAAAATTATTTTCTTATTTAAAGGAGATGTATGTAAGGTCATCTGAACTATATGACATGTATTTTAAATTTTATAACATTTATTTTTTCAAAATACAGCATGTTGTTTGTAACATTGCCCGTAAAAGGTATTTTAAATTTTATAACATTTATTTTTTCAAAATACAGCATGTTGCTTGTAAGCAACATTGCCCGTAAAAGGTGCATGTGTGCTACAATAGGAAATATTACATAGCTGCTGAAAAAAGTTACAGTGTTCTCTATTTCATGTGAAAAGCTTTGAAACAGTTCCTTTTAGGTACAAAACACAGAACAAGTCCACATTTTCCACATTTTACTGTGGAGTACCCCTGTGGGCAAAGCCGACATCTTCCCTTTGGTCCATACTCTGGCCAGTGACCAACACCATCATATCTTATATCACTCACTGGCACAGGAGCTGCAGTTTTGTTTTTCTTGGGTATTGGTTCTGCATCTACTGATGGCCTTCCAGGATTTCTTTTCCCAGAAAACATAAGTCCATTTGCAATATCACTTCGAAATTGTTTCAAAGATGTTTTGCTGTCCCCTGTTTCACGGCGATACAAAATCCATGCATTTACAACACAGAGGTCTAAAGAGAACCCAAAGAGACGAAGATACCACCTTTTTGATTTTAGTGGCACCCTGTACAGTTCGATCAGCATCCCTGCCAAGTCAACTCCCCCCATGTGCTTATTGTACTGCATTACAATGCTTGGGCAGGGCACTTGCGTCTTTTTCTTCTCCTTTGAATTCCACCTTTTGACAGTAGAAAGAGGTTCAATGCCACAAAAAGAGCTAGCTAAACACACAACTTTGTTGTCTGCCCATCGTACAATTATGATCCCAGAATTTTTGTCCTTTTGGTAATCAAAACTGCCACGACCACGCTTCTGGACTGATTTTTCTTCCTCCAGAGGGCAATTTTTCAGCCTGTTTCTTCTAAGTGTGCCAATTGAATCTATATTCAACTGTTTTAAATATATTATTAAGTCGAGGGAACAAAAGAAATTGTCAAAATACACTTTACATTTCACATCATTCGGGATAGTTTTACACAAGGATATCACTACCTGTCCACCTATTCCAAATGACTTCTCATCCTCTGTGACGTCTGGCAGCATTCCCTTTCCTGTATATGGTATAAAATCATAGACAATGCCTGAGACACCAGCACGTACAAATATTTTAAAACCCCATTTATGTGGTTTATTCTGGATATACTGACGCAAGTTGCCAGCCCTTGTACCCTTATATGGCACCATCATTTCATCAATAGATTGTTCAGCTTCTTGATCAAGAAGACGACAGTTTTGTACAACAGAGTCAAGAAGTGGTCTTATCTTGAATAGTCTGTCATTGCTACTAATTGATTGCTCATTATTTGAAAAATGTATAAATCTACGAAGTTTCTTGAAGCGTTTCAAGCTCATGATGTTTGAAAGTTTCTCGAGTTTTGTTGATTCTGCCCAATAGTCCGTGTATGAAGGCATATTCACTATACCCATGTAAATGAGCATGCCAATAAACTGCTCCATCTCATTTTTGTTGGTATTTATCGACTGAGACGTCTGCTGTACAGAATACAAATTTGTTTCAGCGACAATTTTGTTCACAAGGTCTCTGTCAAACAATTTTCTGAAATACTGCAGTGGCGTACCTGCAGAATCACTCACACGAGGAACATCAGTTGTTACATTGTACTGAATGTCTTCTTTCACCCAGTGAAACACCGTTCCTGTCTTCTTAGTGCTTCTGGTGTTCGTGTTTGATGCAATGGAAGTACTTGCAGACACTACTAATTCGTTGTTTGCCTCTGAAAAAACCGTGAATTCTTCTTCAGACTCCGACTCAGTTTCCAGAACTACTTGTAAACGTCTACTGCGAACTGTATTTGGTTCATATTCAGGATCATCATCACTGTTACCAGCAAGAATATCGTCTTCTGTTTCACTATCACCATCACAGTCAGAGAGACAAGGATCTACATACAGGTGGTAAAATAATCTTTGATCGCCTATTTCTTCCGTAAAATGTGGTTGCTTCCATCTCCGATCTCCTGTAAATGAAATTCATAACAGTACTAGAAACATCACACACGTGTTTACCAAGTTCCATATAGGGGCAATGTTGCCTACGGGCAACATGATTTTCACGTTTCATTTATATATACATCAGATAAGAAATCGCCAACATATTTGTATATCAACTCACCTTCAGAACTTCCTCTTTTGATTTACATACAGTTTTCGAAGTAAAGGATAGAACAACAGCATAAAATCAAAGCAAACGCGTAGGCCGGTAAGCAGTGTTAACGTTACGTATCACGCCGCCTGCCAAAGACGCTCATTATTCAAAAACTCTGTGCCGCAAACAACTGAATATCGCTAGATCAGAGAGTTTAAATGTTGCTTGTAAGCTTCAATGCCCATTCACGGACAAAACGTGAAAAATGTCAGCGATAACAGTGTTTAAAGTTGGTGTTGCTTGAGAGCAACGCTGCCCAATAAAGGGTTAAAATGGGTAATCATTGCATTTACTATTCAGCTATGTTACATTAAATAAACTGAATATTTCTGTTTCGATGATCTTACTGATAAATTGTACTCCAAAACTTTGAAATATAATTATTTTTAGAATTTGTAATCAAGGAAAATATTTTACATTTTTTAGTTTACTTTGTATTTAAAAATAATAATCTTCTGGCGATGAATTGGAAAAAATCGAAAATATTTAGGAATCAAACAAGTTACCTCTGAAGATCATTGTGCAAAATTCGAAAGTTATAGCAATAAACACAATAAATTACTGTATTAACCTATTTCACAATTTTGGTATATAATATATTGGCACATACATACCGCATTTTTTCTAGGCCTATTTCCAGTATTAAATTGTGTTGGAGTAAGTTGTAAGCTATAAAATCTGCGTTTTCATAATTATAATTACGCCCGAGTCTGAAAGTTAGGAGCAACAAATACTCCCGGATTTATAAACTAATTTCTAGCACTGGTTCCAACTGCATCTCCCTGGCCTCTTTTAGTCATATTCAGTCTCTGCAGACTTTTCATACGCATGCTTTTTCTGTCGTCTCAGTAGTTTTGTGGCATCATTTCATACTCATTCAATGTTCTCAATGTCCTTTTTATAGTAAACATTCCACTCACTTGAACTGTGTTTAAGTGTTGATAACATGTAGGACCTGTATCCTTGTTTAAATGTACGAGATAAAACGTCAAGACCAAAAAACGGATCATTGGGCGACTCTGCTGGTGACATCCCTTGGTTTGAAAAAAGTTTTGCCTACTTTTACTTTCTATGTTTCAAGAAATATTTGGTCCAATTAAGTATACTATCTTGTATGCCTGTTTGAGAATAAATTGTCTAAAGCGTACTCTATCAAAGGTCTTCTTGGCAAAGTCAAGATATGCCACATAAATTGGAATTTCCATTCATCCACACATTCACGTAGTGGAACCAGCATCCTATCGTGCATATTATGCTCACTTTCCTGTAATTACCTGGATCCGAGCATGGTGGGTGAGCATTTAATGCTCTGGCCTTGCATTCAGGAAGACGCCGGTTCGAATCCCTGTCCAGGCATCCTGATTTGGGTTTTCCAGAGTTCCCCCAAATCACTCCGGGTGAATGCCGGGACGTTCCCTTCAAAAGGCCACGGCCGAACTCCTTCCCATTCCTTGTCCCCAATCCCATCCCGCCTCTAATGGCCTGAACGTCAACAAGGTGTATAGCCATAAGGGAAAAAAAGGTTAATCCCCCCTTTTTTAAAACACCTGTTACAATAGCTTTTCCCTATTCCACAGATTTTTTAAATACTTCATTTAGTCTGGATGCAAATTGTGCTGAGCATTCATTGAGTGAAATTGTTTTGATTTCATCTAGTCCTACTGAGGATCTGTAAAGATATCATTATCAAGCAATTCTTATGACTACGTCAAACTGGTCTGTGGAAGCAGCCCAGAAGTTTCTATCACATATACCTTTTGGAATTCTGTTGCAAATAATTCTTATATCTTTTAATGCTTCAGAAATTCAACCATAAAATGTAGGACTTATATCACAGGAGTTAAAGGGTATAGTGTGACCACTGCAACTGTTAAAAAAAAAGGAAGAAATCTGGATGATCTGCTTCATTGTGATGTGCCACTTCTAATAAAGTTACAACTGCTAAAATACATTATTACTTCGCAACTTCCACTAACACAAAAATCACACATCTACAGAAGTAGGTCAATTTCATTATTATAATGTGTTTGTCATTTCTGCTACATGCTATTGTGAAAAAAAAATCACATCAGAGAATCACTATAACTGCTGTCGAGTTCCCGATTCCTGCCATTAGCAGCCAGCTGATATACCAATGTAAAATCAAGGGATATACAAAGTCGTATTATCAACGCGCTACTGACAGATGTATCACAGCATTCTCAGAAGTGGGTATTGGCTGATGTACAAACTAATCAGTTCTTCTGTTCTTTGATGCACAATTTAAACCAGACGTGACACAGGAAGAATTATATACGGCCGTCCAGGCCACTAAGAAGCCACAAGTCAAGAAATGTAGGCTAATATAATTACTGAAAATTGAGACTACACCTTCTGATAGTGCCTCACATTTAACAGTTTATAACTTTCTTCAAGGCAGCTTTCTATTGTGCCATGTCATGGATAACTAGAGAACACATCAAACTGAAATGCTTCATCCAAATTTGAAGAGGTCAGTCTCATATTTTCATCAATGGTGGAAGTCGCACAGGATCCAGGTTACATACCAAGGTTACTGAGAATTTATTGCAATTTTCTTGTTCTTACCTAATTTATTTTTGTAAAGCTGGAATGGAATTATTGCAAGTTAAATTACATTTCAGGTGCTGAGATTGAATCAACTGTTGCGAGTGAGGGCACACATTACTTGCTAAGTTGTTAGAGGGAGTGAGAGCAGCAGACAAGTAGGATTACATAAAAGTGGAAGCTCTAAGGTCACTAGTATAATGAAAACTAATGCAACATTTGTTCAGGTGAAAGACGATATATGATCACTTTAGAGTGACAGGGGTGTGTGAGGAACTGTTTACATAGTGCGATCAGTTACACTGCAGAAACTGATATGAGAAATGTAAAACATGCAGCACAGCATACCAGGGTAGGGCCTGGGCAAAAATTGAGGAGGTGAAAGGGCTAGGGATGCCGAGGATTCTATCTGTGCACACCACTTAATTTGGAAGGTGGTTCTTGCCAAGTTGTTACAATGGAGCAGATTCACTCACAGTGGAAATAGAAATAGGACATGGGGAATAGCCTTTAATGACCAAGGAGGTGCAAAGAACTAAGGAAAGTAATGATGGGTAATACCAGAAAGATGAAGGTCCTTTAACAAATTATGAAAGAAATTTAAAAGTAAGTAACAAATGACTTAGGTCAGAAAATGCTAAGTAACGTTTCAGAAGATGACTTGCTGGGTAGAGGTGCTCCTAAGTGGTTAAAAGCAAAGGTTCAGAGTAGGAAAAGCAGTATTAGGAGAGGTGAAAATGGAAACAAGACTCTCAAACTGCAAAGTAGCGGAATTAGTTGCTGTTCATTATTATAGTGAATTATTCCGAGTTAAGTGCGAAATAGGAATCAAAATTACTTTTAACGTACTGAGCAACTGTAGGAGTATCACTAAAAAATACCTAGGTCAACAGATACTCACAGAATGATATACAAAGCTGTTCAATAAGTTTTGTCGTTCGATAGGAGATGGCGCTCATAGGTTTGTCATTTTGTTATCTAGAGTTGGGACTAGTTTTTTATGAACATGTGTGAAGTTTCATGTACATCTGATAACTTATTTGTATATTTACAGCTGTTCAAAGTTGACGTGTCACAGTATATTGGTAAAATGGATAACATGGAATATCTTGCAGTAGTAAAATTCTTATTTTTGGAAGGTGTAGCACAAAAACAAATTCATTAAATTGTTAAAAGTGTATAAGGATTCTCTGCCTTCAATTAGAACAGTAGGAAGTTGAGTTGCTGAATTTAAATGTGGTCATACGAGTCTCGAAGATGATCCACGAAAAGTGCATCAACACCAGAAATCGTAGCAATGGTTTTGGAAGATCGTCAATTAACAGAGATTTAGTAGAATCTTTAGGCATATCTTAGACAGGGTCAGTAATATTTTGGCTCAAGTTTTGGTTTAAAAATGCAGTGTGCAAAACTGGTGCCGCATTCGCTAACAATGGAACAAAAACACATTCGAATGAGACTCTCAGCAACATTTGGAGCATTTGAGAAAGGATAAAGAGGATTTTCTGCATAGTTTCATCACTATAGATGAGACTTGGGTCTACCACTACGATTCTGAATCAAAACAAGAGGCTAAAAAGTGGTGTGAACTCGGTACTTCGGCTCCAAAGTGAGTTAGGATCCAGAAATTGGCCAAGGTGTTCGCATCAGTTTTTTTTTTTTTTTTTTTTTGATGAAAAAGGAAATTTTTTCATGGATTACCTCCAGACTGGTAAAACAATAAACTCAGTTTACGACTGTAACATTTTGGACCAGCTGGATGTAAAAATTCGTGATGAAAGACCTGGTTTACAGAAGAAACAAATTTTTCATCAAGACAATTCACCCTCTCATACTGCTCAAAAAACCATCACAAAAATTGGTGAATTAAAGAACGAATTGTTTCCAGATCCACCCTATTCGCCATATTTGGCTCCCTCTGACTTGTGGCTGTGCCCACATCTAAAAAAATTCACATGTGGGAAACTATTTTCATCGGGCAAAGAGGTAATAGCAGCCGCTGAAGACTACTTTGACAGTCTTCCAGATTCTCACTTCAGGGATAGAGTCCATAAACTAGAACTAGGGACTTCGAGAACAAATCTGATTCAGCATATTCCTCTTGGGTTGAGTAAGCAAAGTCTACCTTGGTCCTCAAAGTGGTCATGGGGTTTGAATTTGATTTTTATAAGACCCTTGCAAACTAGCACCGACTGCTGCTCTGTCGCAAGTTCCTTTATGATATAGATGAAAGGTGCCACTCTCCTTTTACTTTAAAAAACTTCCTCATAAAAGAAGAGTTTCAAAAAGTTTGTCTTATTTTCATATTGGTTGGCAGACCTGTCTGAAAAAAAATCAAGATTCTTGTTTTGAAGTTTTTTAGGGTGTAAGGGTTTGGCAGAGACTATTTTAGCGTTTTCCAACCAAATGTCAACCTCTCCTTCATGTGGTGCACCCCGTTTGCACAGATGAGGCTCTCGCGACAAAGATTCCCTGTATAAGGAGTCACCCACTGATTGCCAACAGCCTCGGTTGGAAACGACCCCTAAAAGTGGATGAATCAGAGATGCTGAACGGCATGGAGATGCAGACGGCAACAGGAAACCATTGCATTAAAGACCCAAAGGGTATCCTGAAGACATATAATCCTCTCATATTACATATATCATGGCTTCTTCCTGGGTAAAATAGTCCAGAGGTAAAATAGTCCTCCAATCGGATCTCCGGGTGGGGAATACTCTGGGAGGAATCATCAGAATGGATAGAAACATTCTACGAGTTGGAGCGTGGAATATTAGAAGTCTGAATTGGGCAGGTAGACTAGAAAACTTAAAAAGAGAGATGGAACGACTTTAATTAGATCTTGTTGGGATTAGCGAAATAAAATGGAAGGACGCACAGGATTTCTGGTCTGGGGACCACAGGATAATTAGCATACGAGTTGTCAATGGAGTCACTGGTGTAGGATTTGTAATGAATAAGACAGTAGGAAAATGGGTGACTTGTTATGAACAGTTTAGTGACAGGATTATTTTGTTGAGGTTAGAAACTAAGTCCGCTCCAACTACGTTAGTAAAAGTGTATATGCCACTGTCGGAGGAGAAAGACGAAGAAATAGAGAAAATATACGCCGAAATTGAAGAATTAATCCAATATGTGAAGGGGGAGGAAAATCTAATTATGGGTGATTGAATGCAATAGTGGAAGAAGGAAAAGAGGGGAATACTGCAGGATCTTTTGGTATAGGAGAAAGAAATGAGCGAGGAAGCAGGTTGTTAGAATTTTGTGAAAGATATAAGCTAGTTGTGGCAACACACACACACACACACACACACACACACTGTTTAAGAACAATGCAAGGAGGATATACACCTGGAAACATCCAGGGAATACAGGCAGATATCAGATTATATCATCATCAAACACAGATTTAGGAATCAAGTTCTAGACTGTAAAGCATACCCAGGAGCAGACAGACTCTGAACATAATTTGATAGTAATGAAGTGCAGGCTAAAATTCAAGCGAATAAGGAAGCAATGTAAGCAGAACAGATTGAAGTGAATAAACTGAGACAATCAAGCACGAGAGAAAAATTTGCAGAAATGGTATACTTAGGTCTAAGAACTAACTCAAAGAAGCTCAACCGAGGATGAATGGAATACATTAAGGGGAAAAATAATAAAAGCTGGTAAAGCAACATTAGGCTTTAGGGAACAAGCTGCCCTAAAACCTTGGATCACAGAAGAAATTTTGGAGCCGATGGATCAGAGATGGCACAAAAATGCTCAGGATGAAGCAGGAAGAGCACAATACAGACAATTTATAAATCAAACAGGAACTGCAAATCACCACCACCACCACCACCCCCCCCCAAAATGGCTACAAGTGTGAAGAAGTAGAAAAGGAAATGGTCGTAGGTAAAGTAAATGTTGCATATAGGAAGATCAAACAGAATTTTGGAGAAACGAAGAAAAGAGGTGCAAACATTAAAGCTGCCAATGGGAAAACTCTTTCAAGCTCGGACAATAGAGCTAACGGATGGAATGAATACATTGAGAAACTGTATGATGGGGATGACTAACAATAGCGAAATGTAAAAGGAAGGCGATATCGATGATGACTTAGGAGATCCTGTTTTGAGGACAGAATTTAATAGAGCTCTGAATGATTTGAAAGCAAATAATGCAATTGGAATTGATGAGATCCCTGTAGAACTTCTAAAATCCCTAGGAAAAGAAGGAATTGCAAGATTATTCAAGCTCATATCAAAAAGTTACGTACCACGAGAAATTCCAACTGATTTTAATAAAAATATGTTCACACTTCCAAAGAAAGTACAAGCTGCCAAATGTGAGAATTATCACACCATTAGTCTAACATAACGATTCAAAATTACTGACCATAACAATATACAGAAGGATGGAAAGGGTAGTAGAAGAGATAGTAGGTGAAGATCAGTTTGGGTTTAGGAAAAATCGCGGTACAAGGGAAGCAATTCTGTCTTTAAGATTAATACTTGAAGGGCGGATCAAGAAAAACAAAGATACTTTTATGGCATTTGTTGATTTAGAAAAAGCTTTTGATAATGTTAGGTGGGACAAGATGTTCAAAATTTTAAAGAAGTCAGGTCTAAAGTATCGAGATAGAAGAATACTCTATAAACTATATAAGAATCAAGTGGCTGTAATAAAAGTAGAGAATCACGAGAGACATGCATCAGTTAAAAAGGGTGTGAGACAAGGTTGTAGTCTATCCCCGTAATATTCAACTTGTATGTAGAAGAAGCAATGAAGAAAGTCAAAAAAAATTTCCATGTGGCATAAGTTTTCAGGAGAAAAAATCAGTATGCTACGATTTGCTGATGACATTGTCTTGTTAGCAGAGAGGGCTGAGGATTGAGAAGTTATTGAATGGCATGAACAAAATACTGAAGGAAGATTTTGGACTGAATATAAATCAAAGCAAACAAAGTGATGAAATGTAGCAGAAATGATACAATACTAGCAGATTAAATATAAAAATAGGATCGATGCAATAGGAGAAGTAAGTGATTCTGTTACTTGGGAAGCAAAATTACAACCGATGGCCGAAGCAGGAATGATGTTAAAAGCAGAATAGCACTAGCAAAAAGAGCCTTCATGAAAAAGAAAACCTTTTAGTTTCAAATATTGATCTAGGAATTAGAAAAACTTTTAAAACTCTATGCGTGGAGCACAGCACTTTACGGTAGCGAAACATGGACTTAGGAATACCGGAAAGAAAGGAAATGAAGCATTTGAAATGTGGTGCTACAGAAGAATGCTGAAAATTAAGTGGACAGACAAAGTAAGAAATGAACGAGTTTTTTAAATGATGGGTGAGGAAAGAAGTTTGTGGAAGAAGCTTACAGAAAGAATAGACAGGCCGTTGAGACATGCTGGATTGGTTAATTTGCTGGTGGAGGGAGCGGTGGAAGGTAAGAATTGTAGAGGAAGACATGGGTTGTAAGAGATATGTAGAGATGAAGAGGTAGATAGGAAAGAATGGAGGATTGCATCAAGCCAGTCGAAAGGCGCATTCTGTTGTAAAATTACAGCGGAACGATTAAGCAAAGAAAGTTTAAAAAAACATACTACACCAAAAAAGATCTTTGTTCGAAAGGAGGAACATATACAGTGAAGAGCCAAAGAAACTGATACACCTGCCTAATATCGTGTAGAGCCCCCGCGAGCACGCTGAAGTGCCGCAACACGACGTGGCATGGACTCGACTAATGTCTTAAGTAGAGCTGGAGGGAATTGACACCATGCATCCTGCAGGGCTGCCCATAAATCCGTAAGAGTACGAGGGGGTGGAGATCTCTTCTGAACGGCACGTTGCAAGGCATCCCAGATATGCTCAATAATGTTCATGTCTAGGGAGTTTGGTGGCCAGCGGAGGTGTTTAAGCTCAGAAGAGTGTTCCTGGAGCCACTCTGTAGCAACACGTATGGGGTGTCGCATTGTCTTGCTGGATTTGCCCAAGTACGTCGGAATTCACAATGGGCATGAATGGATGCAGGTGATCAGCCAGGATGCGTATGTACGTGTCACCTGTCAGAGCCGTATCTAGACGTATCAGGGTCCCATGGGCGTTCCAACTGCACACGCTCCACACCATTACAGAGACTCCATCAGCTTGAAAAGTCCCCTGCTGACATGCAGGGTCCATGAATTCATGAGTTTGTCTCCATACCCGTACACGTCCATCCGCTCGATATAATTGGAAACAAGACTCGTCAGGCCAGGCAACATGTTTCAAATCATCATTAGTCCAATGTCGGTGTCGACGGTCCCAGACGAGGCGTAAAGCTTTGTGTCGTGCACTCAGCAAGGGTACACGAATGGGCCTTCGGCTCCGAAAGCCCATATCGATTATGTTTCGTTGAATGGTTCGCACGCTGACACTTGTTGATGGTCCAGTATTGAAATCCGCAGCAATTTGCAGAAGGGTTGAACTTCTATCACGTTGAACGATTATCTTCATTCGTCGTTAGTCCCGTTCATGCAGCATCTTTTTGCGGCCGCAGCGATGTCAGAGATTTGATGTTTTATCGGCTTCCCGATATTCACGGTGCACTCGTGGAATGGTCATACGAGAAAATCCCATTCTCATCGCTACCTCGGAGATGCCTTATCCAATCTCTCGTGCTCCGACTATAACACTACGTTCAAACTCACTTAAATCATGATATTCTGCCAGAGTAGCAGCAGTAACAGATCTAACGCCTGCGCCAGACACCTGTTCTTATATAGGCGTTGCCGACCGCAGCGCCGTACTCTGAGTGTTTTCGTATCTCTGTGTTTGCATACTCATGGCTATACCAGTTCCTTTGGCTCTTCAGTGTAGGAATGGCTGTTAATGTTGGCAGTCTAGTAATCAGCTGAAACTACTAGCTGAGCCAGGCTGTGTGTGCTTGACAGTGAATAGCACTGCGTTTAGCAAATCCCTAATTCTTCAGTGTGCTAAAGGCGTGCTGCCAAGATCTTTGCTTGAGATTTATAGCAGCCTTTCTCTACGATGGAGCCCTCAGAGATTAGCCACGGGACCCTTAATAGTAATAATAATATTGATAATGAAACAATCCAACCAAGAGAATCGACTGAAACAAAAGCTAATGAAATTAGATGCCTAACGATGGAAACAGCTTATCGCCTAACACAAAAAATCACAGCAAAAAAATAAATAAAAAAAATCTCCAAGCACACAAAACTGAGAAATTACAATGCAGATATTAAACGAGAATATCTCTATGGGTCAGAAACACCTACTTTGAACAGGACAAAAAGATATAGAAAACATTGAGAAAAAGGAACGCAAAATTATAAGGAAAATATTTGGCCCAAAACTCATAGCAGACCAATACAGGCTCAAAAGTAATCAGGAAATTTTACAGTTTGCAGACATTCGCAGTGATATTAGAAAATGCAGACTAAAATTTTACGGACACATCAACAGAATGAAACCTAACAGACTGGTAAGACAAGTAGTTGAACTCTATGAAAAACGAAGTAAAGCAATATCAGATACAATAAAATGGACTGGCGAAATAAAGGAAGAACTCAAATTAGCAGGAATCGTTCCAAAGATACCAAAAAAAACAGATACATTTAAGTCCCAAATTCACAAGTGACAAGTTGACCGGAAGGAAAGACTAAAGAAAAGACTTGGAACAACATGGTCAGATGAGAGAAAAGAAGCCCACAGCAAGCGCATGAAGGAAATATGGGCGAAAGGAAAGCGAACAAACGCTTCTGAGCACTCTGCGTAGTATCCGCAAATAATAATAGTAATTGAAAACTGGCTATAATAGAACTGTTATTTGATAGCTCAACTCGCATCTCACACATTTTAGTCAGTGTTCGCGTGTTATCACTACTTCATTTATGTTTTCGTAATTATTAATTTTATTTTGTCCACGGGCCCCTTAGGAGTTTTGAAACCCTGATTTAGAGCACGGCGATAATGCCTAATACAGGAATTTATTTAGATTATAGAGCATTTCAGAACAAAATTTAAATAACTACAAACATGTCTAACAATCGTCAGATTTCCTTAAGCTTCAAAGACCAGCTACATATTCGCTGAATGTTCATCCCAGTGGAACCTTGCCGTGGCACTTTTTTGGCCAAAATGTGGGTTAGTTTGAAAAATTAAATAAAGATTTATAATAGTAAATTAAACATTTGGAATTTGAGATAAATCTTGCCAAATACATTAAAGAAGGTTGCTACGATGTATCACATCAATCATTTTATTTTATTTTATGAGGATTAAAAGACAACTCGAGTATCATAGGGTTTAGACTAGACTTGCAACGAATAGTATATTCGGCCATACGCCGAATACCGAATATTCGGCAGACTTCCTGGCCGAATAGCCGAATATTCGGCAAAAGTATTCGGCCAGAGTGAGGCAAAATCTGTATTGCTGTGCTTGTCTCTCGCCCGCCTGTTAAAGCAGAGTTACCTCCCACCACTCTGTGCCTGTTTTAACAAGCTTCAAGTATGGCCTCAAGTATCTACGTTGGATTATTTATGACATTACTTTTTTTCTTAAGAATTACATCCAATGAGGTGTGAAGATGGAAAAGCTTTCTTCCGATAGTTCATAATACGGGATAAGCAATTGGTATAACCTTCTTAAGACCGAATTGCTGATACCACTTTCTGAAGTGCCCCTACATAGTACGATAGTGATTACTTCGATCAATAATCTTCTTGTAGGATGATATGCCATTCTTCACTATATGGATCGATAACAGGGTGCAGTATTTCCGTAGTCACAACATCCTCATACCTCGTTTTTAAGTCTGTGAGAAGGGCATTTAGACTAAATGTTGAATATAGGCCGAAACGTCATCCTCAATGTTTATCAGTTACAAGTTGGAGAACTGGGAAGATTCGTGGCTTCTGTTATGGTTGAATATATAAATTCTGACAAGAAAACCTAAAATTATGGCAATGCAGGGTTGGCCTCAGTTCGCTGTTTCATTCATACTCTCCAATTAATTGTTGCCGATTGTCTGAAAGTTCAGTCAGAAGTGATGGAAATGATAGCTACAGGAAGGAGGATCGTGACTCATTTCAGTCATTCCGGTATTGCGCAAGAAAAACTGCAGAAGCAATTGGGTCTCCCCGAGCATGAATTGGTGCAGTACGCGGTGGACAGGGCCGGTGCTAGGAATTTCGGGCCCGGGGTAAAATGGGCGACCTTTTTTTTAGCTCTACAAACTAGCCGGGCGACAATGGGTGGATTCTTGCTTCGAGACCTGGGGGCCCCTGCAGCCGGTGATCGGAGGCCCCCACCAGCCGGCGGGCCCGGGTACATTTGACCCGCCTACCCCCCCCCCTCCACCCTAACACCGGCCCTGGCGATGGAATTCCACGTATTATATGCTTGAAAGGCTAATGGAGCAAAAACGAGTAATTTCAGTGTATCTCACTGACTGCATTATTGTCAACTTGACTGCTGCTCAATGGGAGCTTTTAGAGAAACTTTTGAGATTACTACAACCTGTGGTGTGACAGAGTCACCCACAACGAATAATTAAATAATTAATTATTATTCAGATTTTTCTTTGTAATATGCAGATTTCATTATGATATTCAATTATGTAGATCAAAATATGGTAGATAATAGAAATATTGCATAGGTAATAATTGTATATTCAACCCAGGCAGCCAAAGTCATTATTATTATAATTTAATTTCTGTAAAGCTTAGTGTTCAGTAACATTTAGTTTGGGAAGCTGAGAGCTGCCATTTTAACGGTCTGGGGCCAGACAAAGTCGTTGAGGCCTCGCGACAGCGAGACGCCTACCCCCCGAACAATGCAGGCACGCGCTGGAAAACCCGTTAGGGACAGTGAACTTGCTCCCTCCCTCTAGCGTTGGCGTGAGGCCATGAAAAGTGCGCGAACAACGATAACGTATGGAAGGACGCGATAAAAACACGTGACGACGGACTTGTTTCAATCCACCAATCGTGAAAGTCATAAGGGTCCACAGTACTAATTCTAGGGAGTTTGTTACATGTGGAGGACGACTTTCGGAGGAAGAAGGAAGAAGCCATCTTAAGCGGCACTTGCAGTCCGGACCGACTACCGAGCAGACGTGTTGAAGGCAACACGCTCACATCCAGCCATGAGTGACTGGGTCCGGTCACAGTGACTTGTACTTTCTTGCTCAGGAGAGTGGGAAATTATATGGCAAGCCTGCCATAGCCTGAGGGTTATTGTGGAACGTGGCGAAACCACCATCCTGGTTTCGCAGCAGTTGTGGCATTATCTGCCGCACATTTCTTCGCGTCGATGCAGGGTAAAGTAACGAAGCATTCGGTCACATTCCAGTGGGTTTTTGATAGACTTGTGAACCCTTAAGCGGCCCTGAGACAGACTATCTTACCGTCCTAAATAAATCACTGAGCTAGCTGATTTAACGATTAATTCCAATTGTAGCACCTTGCAGGTTTGTATTAAATGCAAGACAGTGCTTCTTCTTGTTTTCTTGTTTTAAACTGGCGCCCATGGGTTTTCCCCTTTCATTGTGAACGTTAACATCAATATGATGGCCTGTGTTGCCGTTTTGATAATATGTTCATTTGTTCTTTGTTGAAATAGTTCATTCAATTTTTTATGTTTTCTTTTACCTATGAATGTAACTGTCGGGTATAGCTTGTTTCCTTTGAAATATGATTAACGTAAAGTTAAATGTTACCTGGCATTGTATCATCCTTACGATCCAATAAATCAAATTTTATTTCTGGTGTAAAGTACATGGTTCTAGTTCACCTTGTAGCAACCTTTATTATATTTAAAGTCAATATTAATTATTTATTTTTATAATCATCCCCCCTCCTTTTTTTATGTACTCACGCTTACACCGTAAGCACACCGTACAATGTATTCACAATACAAACCATATGAAGAACTAACAAAAATCACCAGTTCCGGATATGCATGCATTTCTGAAATTATTCCGTATGTTGTAGGTCTAACGTGATATTGCAATAAAACTAACACATCAGGGCTAACAGCCAACTTATGCCAAGTGAGACTTGTCATGAAACAAGGGTAGAACGAACGATTTGAAGACATTGCCACAAATAAAAATTATTTCTTGGCAACGCTTTGGACCCTCGCTTCAACTGCAAAGAGAAAAATCAAGGAACTATATTTTGATCGATGGTCTAAAGACGTGCTGTGAAACAAACGGTGACGGCAGCGCGAATTCGTCCCCTATTCAGTCCAAGAGGATGACGGAAGAGTCGGGTCACAGTCAGAGTACATACTCATCTTTTATGGATTGTTTTGAAGGGATTGTTACAGAGAAAAGTACGATCAATGCAGGGACATCACAAGAAAAAAATGCAGTTGAAACTGAAATTGATGTTTATTTAAATATTAATAGTATATCATGGCATGATAATCCGTACATTTGGTGGCAAGCAGGAAGAGAGAAATTTCCGTGTTTGACAAAGCTTGCAGTAAAATACTTGTCCGCGCCAGGAAGCAGTGTTTATTCCGAGCGGCTTTTCTCTGAAGCTGGAAATGTCTACGAGAAGAAAAGAAGTAAACTACTACCTGACAATGCAGAAAAATTAATATTTCTGCATCACAATCTTCCACTCCTAAATTTCAGTTATGATGATTCCAGTGAATAGGTATTTAATATTTTTGTTTTGCTTTGACATCGCGTAAGTTTGACCATGCACGATTATTTTTTGTAATTGTAAGATAAATACATTACCATGAAATTAATCAATCGTTTTATTTTAGGCAATTATCTAACTAAAATAAAAAATCCTAAGTATTTGGTATTCGGCCGAATAGTACCTAGATATTCGGTATTCGGCCGAATAGTAAAAAAGTGGCCGAATAGGCCGAATACCGAATAGTTGCCGAATATTCGTTGCAAGCCTAGTTTAGACATTAAGCATCGAGTTTCAGGGCACACTGGTTCGAGTGCGGCCTAGGGATTAAGTGTTGTCGTCATCGCTGAACTTCCACTTGCCTGTGGAAACATTTACTAATGTA